>OY979711.1:60087782-60687782 GCA_963855925.1 Inga laurina
GCATTGTCAACTTAACATATCTGGTTAACTAACGGTCAAAATTAATTGAGATAATGACCGTGACAAAATAACTCCCTTTTTTATAATTCCAGGGAAAAATTGCCCCTCAAAACACATTTGAGAAACACATTTGAGATAGAATTACTCTCGATAAAAACTTTCGATGCAAAATAGCCCCTAACCCATTCTTATATGAAAGTGAGACTCATACACTTACACATATCCCCTTTTAAGTTCTCATAAACTCATCCTATTTAAAAGGGGTGTGGAGTGGCTCTTGAGGCTGCAGATGTGTGTTTGAACGTTGGAACTTTTGTGATGTCCCCCTTCACTGAATACCACTGCCTCCTATTTTAAATAGTAGAATATAAGATTTAATTAATTTTTTTTGGGAAGGTTAGAAAAGTTAATTAACTTACTCTATAGTATTTATATCTATCATTTTTCCTTCAAAACTAATTTTTTTGACTTATAAACTGATATTCCTTTGATCCTTAATATAAGACATATTTAGGGAGTTGATTTTGGTTCTAAATATAAAATAAAGTTTTCATATTTGTCAATTTTTTTCCCAATTTACCTCTATTTATGCTCTCTCAACAATAATCAAGGAGAAGTTGATAGAAGGGAATTAAGAAAAGTGCCCATGGTATTTTAAAAAATACATGTAATATTAAATAATTTAACTAACTTTCTTAATCTAATCAAATTAGATAAATGTATTTATATTTGGATCAGAGGAGTAAGTAATTTAATTAAATATAACATATAATATGATTAAATAACTTATCTAACTTTTTTTAATCTATCTAAAAAAACTCAGGTTTTATATTTAATACAGGAGGTAATAATTGATTTTTTGAAAAAAAAAAAATCTGATTGATTTTAACTTTCGAGGGTGAATTGGATAAGGTTTTACCTTTTAACTGTGGAGAGTGTAGGGTGGTTGATAGATAGGTTTATGTGCGTGCATGGAGGAATTACAGTAAGCGTACTAAAAGCGAGCGAAGGCGCACGAGGCCCGAGGTGGACCCCACACGGGGTAAAAGGGCCATAACCGTTTACGCAATCCCTCTAACTCGGCTCCAAAAGATCACCTGCACCCAGACGCTGTTGTATTCTCCTCATCACGAGTTGTGGTCCCACCCTATATTTCCCCCTTCTTCTTCTTCATCACCCTAATCAAATTATTAGTAAATAAAATACCGTCAAATTCAATTTTTGCTGCTTTCAGTTCTCAATCTCATGTTTCCCTCCAATTACTTTTTACCCGGTTCCCTCCAAATCTTGCTTCAAACCAACTATTGGTAAAGATGGCTACTTTCTTTTCTTTATATCAAGGTTTTAAAGGCCGGACCTTTTACTAAATAGGTTGGGATATTGGATTAAATCAAAGTTAAACCGGGCTAAATCGATGAATCAGTAAAAATTTCAGAATTATTTATATAAAATTCTAAATAAAATATTCAAAAAATAAAAAATAAAAAAACTAATAGAACTGCACAAAATTTGATTAAACTAGGGTCAACCACCGGTTGATTAGTTTCCGACTCAAACCAATCAGTCGAATTGGGTTTTCAAAACATTACTTTATACCAAGTGCATCATATCATTTCCTTTAAACAATCTATAATGAACATTCTTCATTAATAACAAATTCGTGTACCAATTTCCTTGAAACCAAAAGGCGCAACCAATAAAATTTTTTCCCGATTAAGCTCGTTTCCTCAATAAAAACTCAAAAGCGAATTACTAACTATTATTTAGGGTGGAAGACCTTTCATCACTCCTGTAAACCTGAGTTTTTTTTTTCCAAATGAAAAAATAATCTAAATTTATTATATATATAAGTTTATCTGATCTATTAGAGGGACAACTCTATTTTAGTTTTTTTTTAAATTCAATTTGTATATAATTATTTACAAATAAGTGTAAATTTGAATTGCATCATGGTGTCAGCAAAAGAAGATAAGAGAAAATAGTTGCTTCGTCCGTTGGTTTGCAAAAGGCGAGTGCTTGGTGAAAAACTGAAAATACTGAAGAAACTGTTTTAGCACGGAGGAGAAAGAGCCAATGATAGAAAAGATAAGGATAACAAGAATATTTTAAGGAAAAAAAGAACCAAAAGATATATATATATATATATTTAATAATCGAACAAATTATTGAAGTGCGAGGATCACTTGATATTTCTGCCAAAAAGCAAATGCATGGGGAGATGACCAAGATTTAGCGACTCTCCCCTTTTATTTATTTTTTTTAAAAGGAAAATAATAAAGATGAAGAACCATCTCCCCTTTTTTTTTTTAAAAAAAGGAAAATAATAAAGATGAAGAACCATGGGTGTTTTTGGCATATAAGGCTCATCCCCAAAAAAAAAATGGGATCATATTTTCAGCGTAACAACATTTAACAGCAAGAAGTCCTTTGCCTCGTCCACATGCTTCTCATTTCCAATGTTGAACTTTGGGTCTAAGTTCATTCTTGATGGGCCGGACTATTTGATTAGGAAATAATTAGCCTGATCAAATAAGAATAAAATTAGTATTAATTGCAGGTTGGAGAATAATTCAACAATAATTACGGATTTGTTAAATGAGGAATAAATCACTATAATTAGGGAATTAATTGAGAATCAATTAATTGTTATCTTGGAGGGCAGGAAGGAGTACACACGTTTCCTAATTAGTGGCCTCCATAAACCACTATAAATAGGGTGTGCCTTCTTAATTGCAATTTACTCCGCCATTGAGTTTTCTGACAATTCTTTTCTCTCCTACCATTTTTCTGGTTCTGGTGATCTGCTGTGCAAATTACAATTAGGCTCTAGTAATCTAATAATTGTATGGACATAAGTATGAAACATTGGAACTTTGACCCGAATCCGAACATAGATTCACCTCGATACGTCAGTTCTCCTTTTTAGTTATATTTTTCCTACACTTGTATCCCAAGCCCCTCCCTCCCTTGCTTTTCTCAAGGGCTACCTAACTAACTCACTCAGTCAAATCCAAGCACTCGACAATTCCCTCCCTCCCTTGCTTTTCTCAAGGGCTACCTAACTAACTCACTCAGTCAAATCCAAGCACTCGACATTCCATTGTTTTTCTACATTTACGCTGATTTAAATTTAAAACCTTTTGTTTAAATAGCGAAAGCTTCTTTTATTAGCGCTAACACTTCTTCACTGTCTCCCTTTCTTATTTTCATATATTCATTCATTCATTCTTTCTTCAATCCTCTCATGTTTTCCTTTCTTTTATAAGTTTAGATCACTGTCTGTCCCTTTAATTAAATAAAAAACAACAGTAGCTTTTGGAGAAAATGTTTTTGAAATATTCTGCATACATTACACCCATAAGAATAAAATCAATATAATAATAAATAAAGAGTAAAATTATACAATTATATAAAAAATTTAATAAGATGCCTTATAAATAGGATAAGAAATTTCTTCTGTCTAATAAACACAAACAACCTAAGGAATATAACCCAAAAATGTTCTACATGAATACATTATCAAATTTACTTTTTTTATGTCTGTGTTTGGTATAACTTAATTTTAGATAATAAGTTTTTATTATGCAAACCAAGATAAAATTTCTCTCACATATTTACCCCATATACCATGAATCATGATTTATAAATACTTATTACCTAAAAATAAACTATTCCAAACAAACACTATAACTAAAATTAATTAAATTTGGGCAAGGCATAAAAATAACGAACATTAGAAAAACCGCACAAACGGAATGTTGTATGAGCCACCTCAGTGCTGCATAGTTTTTTTTCCTGTTGCGTAGCTTTTTTGTTTATTTATTTTAGGCTTTTGCTTCCTTATTCGTATCATTGATTACTGATCAATTGAAAAAATAAGACATTACAGGCGCAAAAACTATTGGGTGTGATAAAAAAAAAAAAGACTCTGGTAAAAAAAAAAAAAAAAAAAAGACGATAGAGAGAGTGGCATTAATTAGACGGTAATTAAATTTGCAATAACAGAGCTCTTCACTTGATTGGCCCCACTCCATCCCTCCATAAGTACCCCCTCCCGTTCTGCTCTCTTCTTCCTCACCCCAGTCTCCCTCCTCTCCCTCTCTCTGCGCAATGGCTTCCATAATGCCCCTTCTCTGCTTTCTCTCTCTTGCATCTCTGTTTCTTCCATCCTCTGCTCGAATCCCCGGAGTTTACTCCGGCGGCCCCTGGCAGTCCGCTCACGCCACCTTCTACGGCGGAAGTGACGCCTCTGGAACTATGGGTAAGCCTTCTCATTCTTCACCCATTCCTCACATTTCTTCCTCGATTTCTCCTCTGTCTTTCTTCTCCACCCAAAATGCTCAAATCATCTTCACCTCTCCCCTCTAACCTTCCTCCATTTTCAAAACCCCTTTCCATTTAATTTTTCCATGGTCCCTCTTTCTGTTTTTAGCCCTACTTCCTAATTCAAACTCACAAGAAATGTTTCCTCCATTGCCTTGTATTTTCACTTTACAAAGCTGGAAAGCATGTTTATTCGTACTTATTCTTGACTATTTTTCTCCCCTCTCCCATATTTTTTTCTTTTACTCAGAATGAGCTACACAACAAAATCATCACATTCAATTCTTCTTCCCAGTTTTAAAAAACTCGAAGAACATATGGTTAATTTCTATCGTTTAGCTAAATCAAGTTGAGATTTCTGAAACGATTGTGTAATGTGCTTCTTTCAGGTGGTGCTTGTGGCTACGGAAATCTGTATAGCCAAGGGTATGGACTGAACACGGCAGCTTTAAGCACGGCTCTGTTCAACAATGGGCTGAGTTGCGGCGCGTGCTTCTTGATCAAGTGTGACCAAGATCCCAAATGGTGCAACCCTGGAAGCCCTTTCATTATCGTCACCGCCACCAACTTCTGCCCCCCCAACTTCGCTCTTCCCAGCGACAATGGCGGATGGTGCAACCCCCCGCGCCCCCACTTTGACCTCGCCATGCCCATGTTCCTCAAGATCGCTCAATACCGTGCCGGAATCGTCCCCGTTACCTACCGCCGGTGAGTAATTCTTCTCATCCCATTTTTGGCTAGTCTCATGTGTATTGATCTAGTAGTCTAGAGCGTCCAAGTCCCGCTGGTGAGTAATTAGTCTCATGTTTGCTCTCTCCGGCGACACCCCAGAGAATATTGAGCCTGAGTTGTGTTTGCCTCTGTTTTCATCTGGGTTTTGATTTATAAGTCAAAAGTAATTCCGGCTAGATAAGTCTCCTGCAATGATGAAATTTACGACTCTGAGCTGGGTTACTACTGTACTGTCATCTCTTAGCTGTATGTTTGGATGTCCATAAAACACTGAAGCCACATTGTCGTTTTCAGTTACGAAAATTGCATAATCAGAGCTGAATTTTATTGCCATTTCCGAGATCCAGGTCCCCTGAGGAACACAGATTGAGATTAGAGCCGAATACTGTTGTCTATAAGACATTGCATTCCCACTGTTGTCTTCTTGTTCGCCGCCGTTTCTTTCCTTATAATCATTTTTTTTTTCTGGGAAACCAGACAAAAGAAAAAAGCTCGCTCAGAAAATATGCTCAGCAGTTTTCACTTCTTCACAACCCATTCAGGTTTTCGTCGGTTACTCACTCCGAATAACACCAACGGAAATAACCTCACTGTCTCGCTTCGCTTCTTTATTCGCTCTCGGGATCCCTATCTTGCTGCAAAGTCCAAAATATCCTCGTCTTCTTCGGTATTCCCAGGGGTAGTATGGTCCTAATGTGTCCTATTTCGTATTTCACAGTCCCTCGAGGGTAATATAGTAAAGTTAGCGCAGCTTTATGCTTTATTTTCCCGGAAAATCAGGGTAGGGGCTTTCCGCGCCTATGTTGGGTCGCACATCAGACCAAGAAGGCCACTGTTCTTGGCGCAGTAAAACTTTAAAAATGCAAAAAAAAAAAAAAACTAAATGACGTTTGTGTGTGTGTTTTGTGTGATTACAGGGTGGCATGCAGGAAGGTAGGGGGAATAAGGTTCACGATCAACGGATTCCGTTACTTCAACTTGGTTCTGATCACCAACGTGGCGGGCGCAGGGGATATCGTGAGGGTGAGCGTGAAGGGAAGCAAAACGAACTGGATGAGCATGAGCCGAAACTGGGGGCAAAACTGGCAATCCAACTCGGTGCTGGTGGGCCAGGCCCTCTCCTTCAGGGTGACCGGCAGTGACCGGCGCACCTCTACTTCGTGGAACGTGGCGCCTCCTAATTGGCAGTTCGGGCAGACCTTCACCGGCAAGAATTTCCGCGTCTAAAAATTTCATTTTCACTCATTTCCCGCCTTCCGACTTCCCCTTTATTTTCCCGGGGAGTGTTTTGAGGCAGTGGGGAGTCAAAAACTCAGATAGCAAGAGACAAGACTAGATAGGAAAAAGTGAGAGTGAGTGACTTTTATAATTATTATTGAGTTTGTGTGATTATTACGATGAAGGCGGAACTTAACCTTCTTTGTCTTTGGGGTTAGCAAGTGTTTGAACTGTAAAATTGCTGGTTTATATTAATTAATTAATTAGCCAGCATTGGTGTGAGTGATATGTTATTGAGTGTGAAGGAGGGGCTGAAGTGGCTGCAAATGAAGGTTTATGTAGCCCGCAGCTTGCTGCTTATATTAAAATTAAATACTATTATTATGTCATATCCTTAAAAATATGTGTTTGTTAGTTACTCTGTTTATTTATTTTATCAAGTTATTTCCAGTAATAACCCGGCAAACCAAATGCAGCATTTATGCGTTTTGTGGAGCAAAAAAGTTGTAACTTGGCCATTTTCACATTGGAAGCTAACAAACCAAAGGATTACTAATGTGTTCACACTTCATTGTCAAGTCTTCAACACAATAAAAATATTGCAAGTCTTCTCAGATCATTTCGTCTGGTTTTCTTGTATTCGTGCAAGACTATCACAATCTTCAATAAATAACACAAGCAAACTAAAGAATTTGACCAAATCTATATGAAGTCATGATTTTCATATAGAGTTGAGTTTGTGTTTGCTTTATTGTTTCAATTTCAATGCACATGCTCATTCATAAAGTTTATACATTTTTCATATTATTAATATTGTTTTATAAAAGATCAAAATTCATAAAGAAGTAAAACGACTTTAAATATTAAAGTCCATCTCTTATAAGTTAGAACCCATCATCCCTCATGCTACAGCCAAAAAAAGATCAAGCACAGTATATCCAGCATCTGGGATCAAATATAAACACACCGAAACAAAGAACCACAAATAACCAAACACAAAATAAGAAAAGAACAAACCCAGTTAAGAATTGATCTATATTATTAATATCAATTGATTTTAATAATCATTCTATTACAAAATTTAATGAAATACGGAGTACCAGATAGCTAAACAAGTGTGGAGGCTGAAGTCTAGGCCCAGCCTAATGTGTGTGCATGTTAGATTTGCGTTCCTGCCCAAAAAGACAAGAGATTGTAACAAAACAAAAAACAACAAGAGATTTGCCTTTTGATACCAATGACCCAACTTGTGCTGAAAAGAATAAAAGGTGCCTTTTTATTGCTTTATTCCTTCAACATGTGTACTTCATCACATTATCGTTAACACAAAAATATAACTGATTCACGCAGTTTGCACACTAAATGACAAAGATATTTATCAAATTCTGAAAACATTTTCAAAGGTCAAACGAAAGAAGAAAAGATGTCCATAGGAGTAGGTGGTGGTTGATGCTAAAGAAGAGGGGAAAAAAAAACCCTCAAAGAGAACTCATTCCTTAGAATGAAACATGTTGCAAGAGGAATTTGTGTACTGCGTATTTGATTCTTTGTTTTAGGGCTCACATGTAACCTTGGAGATGGTTCCAAAATACATACATAGGAAGTTGCAAATTCCATTGTTTGATGTTGGAAAGTGATTTGTCATATAAACATATCCCTCTGTTTTAGCCCTCCTGTCGCTTTGGTCGATCCCATTTGCACAACAATCCTATTTTGACCACATCTTCTACACACTCTGTCCTTTTGATATGAATCCTCCATTTATTAAAAGCTAAATTCTGTGGTACCCCCCCTGTGCACATGCTTCTCTCCCTCTCTTGTCTATTCCATAGCCACCACTCACATCTCTCACTTATTTATTTCTTTTCAATTCACTTTTATACATATAGTATCATCTAAATTGGCTGTATTACATGCATAATAACAATGACAGCAAGCCTTATCTTACTACGTGAGGCCTGCTATAGGGATTGCTTAACATCATTATAATACACCTTTGGGTTCTTAATGTAAAGTTTATTTACCTAATTTAATTAGATTAAAAAAATTAATTAAGTTAATTAACAAGACATGTTTTTGCCCCACATACTAGGACCCCCCCTCTCTCTCTCTCACACACACAAAAGATAGCCCCACAGTGCTTGCAACGTCATTAAGAATTTTCAACATTTATATGTATATATGTTATATTTTTTTTAATGAAAAAAGAGTAAAAAAAAATATCTCATGTATGGTCTATTTGTAATGTGTAATTCGATTTCCATTTTTACACAAGGCCTATTTGTTTACAAAATGCAAAACACTATCCAACTTTCTATTTTCTCTAAAAGATTTGAATTTTCTATATTTGTTCTGATGAAATATTGTGCAAAACAGGTAAATTATATTTATATATGTTGGATTCCTGTCAAAAAAAAGGTAGAAAGGAGAGGAGAGGAAGTTGTTCAAAATTCATAGATAAAGGAACTCAGCACAAGTTGACTCGGGGACAAAATGAAAAAAGAAAAACAAATCCTCCAATTAGGGTTGGCGATTTGTTTGGGCATCAAGAATATTTGTAATGGTCATAATCTTTTGTACTTTGTAGTGTAAGAATATGTCAACGTTACACTTCTTCCCTCCAGTCTTTAATTTGGATTGTTTTTTGTCTCTCTATTTTTCAGCTTTTGAAGATTTGTTTTGTACGATATATATTCCACATATGTAACTTTCGAACACTTTCTTAAGTCAATTTAATAGTGACCATACAATCCATTAATATTCATGAACATTATACTACATCCAGTCGTTAATATAATAGCTAATTATTAATTTGAATAGATTAAAAAAATTGCTTATGTTTATTATTTATGATAGATATATGTTAGTTTTCCTAAAATATCATCTTCCATCATAAATATCTTTAGATAGAAACTACTTAATGTGTGCAATTAAAAGGAATACTTAAAAAGAATAATATAAATTTGAGAGTCAAAATAGATCTAAGTTTTATATTTAGGGGTTAAAGGTAAATATTGATTGAAGAAGGACATGAAGCCTAGTAAACAAACATGGGCCAAACGGAAACTTCGCTTGTGGGTTTTAAAGTAAATGAAAGTTTGTTGGGCTTTTAAAGACATATTGGGCCTCAATTCAAACTCAGCCCCACCCCCTATATCATCAACAGGTAACATATCAAAAGTCCATTATATACGAACGGGGTTACATCTAGTGGAAGAGACCAATATTTCATAACATGGTAAATCAAGATTCGAATCTCCATAGGGAGAGGTCTCCATATTCAGTGCTCGACAGTTTTTGCTTTAATTTAATCGAAGGATACCTGTGTCCATCCAAAATAATAATAAAAAAAGGCCCAGCCTATGTTAGCTAGGGATGAATGTGAGTTCAGAGATTTATGCTTTGTTCCAAAATTCAAAAAAAAAAAAAAAAAAAAGTCCACCCCACGTTAGCTAGTGATGAATTTGAGTTCAGAGATTTATGCTTTGTGAGTAAAGAGAAAATGTCTTACTCTTTCGTCACTTAATATAAGGCATATTTAACTAATTTAATTAGATTAAGGAAGATAGTTGAGTTAGTTAATATAATATGTAATTTCTAAAATACTCTAATTATCTTTTTTAATTCCCTCATTCACTTTCCTCCTTGATTATTGTAGAGGGAGTATCAATAGGGTAAATTAGGAAAAGATTGACAAATATGAAAACTATGTCTTATATTTATGATCAAGATCAACTCTCCAAATATATCTTATATTAAGAACTGGAGGGAGTATTTTCTTGGATTTGGATAGAGAAAAGTAAACATTAAAAAAATTGATTTATCGCACAATTAAAATAAACACGTGTATGGAATGGAAATCATGTTTCTTTCTTTAAAATCCCTCCTCTTTATATTAAATTAAACTAGATGTGCAAAAATCTGTCTCGAAGGTCCACTTCTATTGCGATTTAAAATGTGAACATCTTATAATATTGGGTTAACGGGCAATTTTGCCCTGAAAATTTTCACTTAGAGACAATTTTGCTTTGAAAGTGTAAAAAAGGAAGCAATTTTGCCATGATCATTATCTCGATTAATTCTGATCGTTAGTTGACTAAATATATTTTAGCAACTGAACAAGTAGTTGATATTTTTACCAAGCCATTACCATTTGGTCTCTTTGATCACTTTTTCTCGAGGCTCAATGTTATGGGCAAGGAAGCTGTTATAAACTACATCTGGTTCAATGAGTTTGAAGACGATGTTGATGATGATTTCTGCTGATGATAACTACATGTATTTTGCTCTTTACTTTGTTTGTTCTGTCGGAAGAGAGAAAAACCAAGATAATTAAACCCGAATCGGCCACTAAATCTGTTGGGGTACTGGGTCAAGGGTCATTAGGTCAGACCAAAGTCAATTCAAAGCTAAACCAATGAGAAATTGAAGATTTTAGGATTTTTAATATAAATCTGTAAAGAAAAATTATTATTTTTTTTTAAAATACCGGACTGGGCCGGTCTACAGGTTGGTCCGGTTCAAGTCTGAGAACATGGAGAAAAACTAGCTAAGGGAATACTAGCCTATAACAGATAACTCGTGTCATAGTTAGAAGGGAGAATGATAGAAGAATATCACTTAAACTTCAAAATCCTAAATTAGTCATATGACAAAAATTTACGTTGTCAATCACATTACTATTCTTGTTAATCCCATTACTCTTTTTGTCAACAGGATTTTAAAATTCAAATAATATTTACATTCCTAGTTATAATCTGTCATAAAGTCGTTATGCAGAACATGATCTCTAGTACACGTGGCCGAGTCTAGAGGCTTAATCTCTACTTTTATATTGTAATCAATGTTCTCATCAATGGTTAGATTGCTTGAGAACTCGGTGTTAGAGGATCCTTTAAATATTTTATGTTGGATCTGTTGTTTGGATCTATCTCGTTACCACCCTGTTTATCTGGTTGCTTTATTGGTGTATTAAACAGGTTGCTTTATTGGTGTATGCGTCTGTTTTAGCTTGTTTTAGCTTATGGTTTAGGTTTTGTTCTGTTTTATTGTTTCAGTCTGTTTGTTTAGCTTCTATCTTTTAGCACTAAGACTTCTGTACTAATGGTTTCATGATTAATGCATTTCTTGTTGGCAAAAAAAAAAAAAAAAAAAAAAAAAAAAAAAATTCTTGAGAGCATTTCATCTCTCAATTTCTCCTTTCGATCCCACACTCTGGCAAGTAAAATACTGAAATGTCCTATTTTGTTTTCTCCTCTTCCTTTTTTGTTTTTGTTTGGGGAGCCAAGTATGATCCATATAATTTCAGCTGCAGTTTTACACAGGAATTTCAAGGATACAACAATAAACTTTACCCCTGTTGATCGACATAGGATCGTAATGTGTCTGACATTAGGAGCAAAATGAGAAAAAATTTTGCTAGCGTAGGCCGAAATACAAAAAAGAAGAAAACAGGAACTATACACTGCTTACATAATTATGGTTTATGCCATAACCAAAATACTCTCACTTAAGCAAAAAGGGGAGAAGCAGACGGCCTGGGATAAGCGGCATACGCCGGTGCAGCGCCGGCACGGTTTCTCATGGATGAAGGTAAGCCCCTTGGCTGGTGACTAACACCGGTGCTTTGTACACGATGCTCTTTCTTATCAGCACTTTTTGCCGTGTCCTTTGATTCCTGAAGCTGCTCCAATGCTCTTACTACCTCATCCATGTTTGGCCTGAATTTAAGTTCTGCAGAAAGACACTGAAAAGCAAGGGCTGCTGCCCTTTGAGCTCGACTAAGCGAGTACTGACCTTGAAGACGGACATCCATGACACGAAAAGACCTTCGTTTATTAGATAGAAGAGGTTTTGCCCAGTCCACAAGGTTATGTTCTCCGGAAGGCCGGTTTTTGTCTATGGCTCGTCTTCCTGATAACATTTCCAGGAGAACTACACCAAAACTATATACATCACTCTTGGCAGTGAGGTGGCCTGGAGAGAAAGATACAAAATAATTTAGTAAGAAAATTAAAAAACTCATCTTTTCCTTGTCACATAATGACAGGAGACTCAATATATAGTTCAATTCCAGTGAATTGACAACACACAACACATAACTCAAGATAACGTGTAAAGCAGAAACATTTTATGCAGATGGAAGAAGGGATCGTGAAAAGAAAAATGGCAATGGGGATTCTTCAACACAGGTATTTCGCAAAACCATAAAGATTTTGGTAGCATTTCAAGGCGCTATGGTAAAAGTAAGAACGCTGAAAGCCCTTCCTTTGGAATAATGTGAACCATGGTCTACAGGAAAAAATGGCGTACAAAACACAGACAACAGCAGAGAATTATGTAATACTACCAGTACAGTACAGTTCATTCTGACCAAAGAAGCAAATTGATCGACAAAGATTGTTGCACGGAAACCATGTCATATAGAGTAGTCGGAGAGGATTGAACAAATAGCAGATATTTTACCTGATGCAAGATATTCTGGCGCTGCATATCCATGAGTACCCATGACTCTAGTTGAGACATGACTCTTATCACCGGTTGGCCCATCTCTGGCCAACCCAAAATCAGAAAGTTTGGCATTATAATCCTACAAAGTGAAAGGCAATGGAGCAGTTCAGTGATTAAATATCAAATCCATCGTATTCAGGAATAAAAGAATTGTTCCTGGTTGAAAAAATATACATACTGTATCAAGGAGAATATTAGAAGTCTTGAAGTCACGATATATGACTTTAGGTTCTGAGCTATGGAGAAATGCAAGACCCTTGGCAGCCCCAAGGGCTATTTTCATTCGCAAAGACCAAGAAAGTGGCTGAAAATGAGATCCTCCTACAAAAAGAATGATTTTTTGCAGCTTAAGTACTAGAATTTAGTTAAGTTTAGAATGTGTAATAAAAATTTACTACGTGACCATATTAAAGGAACTGACTTCTGAACAGATGATTCTCCACACTGCCCCTAGACATAAATTCATAAGCTAGAAGTCGATGCTCATCCTCCAAGCAGTACCCTATGAGTTTAACAAGATTAGGATGATGCAGTTGACCAAGGTAGTTGATTTCAGCCTGAATCAAGGAAGAAAACCAACTATTCAGCAATTTATCATAATCTAGTGCATTCAAAGAGTGTTATTTAACTCAAAATATTCGGCTTCTAATGCCAATAAAATTAGAGGAAACAAGGAAATTTTAAATAACATAAAAGTCCCAGAGAGAATCCCTTGAAAATTGTAGACCTGCCCGGAATCCAGGACACCAAGTGACTACAATACCAATAACCAAAAGCTGAGATATGCTCTGGATGGCGGGATTTCAATGAGAATCAAGAAAATATTTCATACTGACCAGCCATTCCTTGTGACCCTGGGAACCATCTTGGTTAAGTCTCTTCACAGCAATAACAATTCCAGCCCCTGGCTTGGTGGCAACAAAGGAGTGCTCATCAATCCACCCCTTAAAAACTGAACCAAACCCACCCTCTCCTAAGATACTATCCGGCCGAAAATTTCTTGTGGCTGTTCTAAGTTCACTGTAGCTGAAGTTCTTCAAATTGGAAGACTGTAAGATCTCGCCCTCACTCCGAGGAGTTATGGGTATGGAGGATGATGAGTTCCTGCTGTTTGAGCTCGTGTCACAGCCATCCCTGCTGACACTTCTTGAAATAAATCCTACATAAATCCCAATAAAGAAAAGTTAACAAAGATTCATCAACCATCTTCAGCATTTACTGAAAGAACCACAAGTTATCCCTATGTTGTTAGCAAGAAATTTTCTAAAAAAACTCATGGTAGTTTTCTCAAGAGGAATGTCTAACGGGAAGAACCAGGCTGAATTCACATTAGTTCCATATCTAGAGCAGGATAAAGTAATGGGTCCAACAAACTAAATTGTCATTGAGCTCAGATCTTCATATCAGCAAAGACCTAGCGGCTTTAATTTGCAGGGATCTCAAGCATGGATATAAACTACCCCCAAATCTGCATAAAAGTCTTGAAGATAAATAAATTTTAAGATTGTAACAATCACTCCTCTTTACAGTTCCAAACCTCAGAAAACCAAAATCTGGAAAGAAATACCAGTTCATTCAAGTTTTGAAATTAAACACAGCTGAAGATTCAAATCAAGAAGAGGGTGAAATGGTAATAGAAGAAAGACCTGTACTTGAAGGACTCACGGCCTTGATCCGGTTGCTCCAGCACGCACCCATCAACTAAATCAACCCCAAAAACCAAAACCTTTGGTTGAGGATTCCTGGTGAAAGCGAACAAGATATCAGAATCCAACAGAGTAGGCAAAATTTTGCATTTTTGGGTAGGAAGCAAACAATTTACTTAAGAAAAAAGGGTAGGAAGCAGAGAAAAGCAACAACGCAAGAGAGAACACTTGGCAGGAGAAATTGAAGACAAACCCACCTTGGCTGAGGCAGCCCCTAGTGATTACGCTGTGAGTAGCAAGGATTGAAGAACTTTTTCAACTTTTGATAATTTCGGAATGGATTAAGAGAAGGATCTGAATCGAAAAAGCGAAGCAGGTAAAGAAGTAAAAAAAAAGAGAGAGAGAAAGAGGAGCTTTGGTCAGTGGTCACTTTGCTAATCAATGGAGGCTTATTGGTAGCCTTTTTGGACCTTCAACAAAGCAAAGGAGGAGAAGGTTGACTCTCAACTTTTGGCATCTTTTTTTGTCCTGTTACCCCCAACAAACCAAAGATCAATCAAACCACTGACTCAGAAGCGTGATTCAGAGAAGAAAACTCACAAACAAACAAAGGATTATATGTATTATATTGGCTAAGTTAACAGCTGACATTGTAATATAACAAGAAGAAGTTGCTGATTATTTAAATATTAAATGCATCAATCATTTAGATTTGTTTTAAATTGCATGTCTTATTATGGTATTGTGATTACTTATTAAAAATTTAATTTTTATTGTTTGTTAACTGTATGAAGAGAAATATATATATAAGAAATAGTTAGGACAAAATAAAATGTAATATTATGGAAAATTAGTCTTTTGGTCATTATAATTTTGATTGCATTGTAACTCAGTCCTTGCAGTTTGATTCGATGCAACTTCGTCCTTATAGGTTTGACTCGATAGTAACTCAGTCCTATAGTTTTAACCATTTTATAATGTAGTCTTTACATAATTATGTTCTAGAATAAAGGTGGGGGTTATATTATAAAATGGTTATAACTATATAGATTAGTTGCAATGAGTCAAATTTTAGGGATTGAGTTACAGCAGAGTCAACACTCTAGAAACTAAGTTACAACAAGATAAAGGGTAGAAACTCAGCTATAATCCAATCAAAATCATAGAGTGCCAGAAGATGAATGTTCCCTAAATTTTTTGTTTACATTATAATAAAGCAGAATTAGGACACTTGTTATAAAAATACACAAGAACAAATGATTGGAAGATTTATGTGTGTTTTTTTTGCCTCGGTTTATGTATATGTGTGCATATATATATATATATATATATATGAAACCATTTTTGTTGTTTATTCAAATAATAGGTATTTAAAGTTCATTTTATCTAAACCGTCCAAATGAGCCATATCTTGATCTATATATTGATGATGTTGTGAATAAAGGAAAATGGCATCACTAGGTTGTGATTAAGTTGATTTAACTACTCCTAATTAAAAAGAGTAATGTGTGACGTCATAATTGAAAGGCGCGGGAGGGAGGCAGAGAATGAGATCATGTTTGAATAATGACAGGTTGGAAAAATGGTTGAGTTGGGGAAGGAAGCTTCATAAGTAATTAAATATATAGAACATGTGAATAAATGCTGGGGGACAATAGATACTACTATAATAAATTTTGTAATAAAATATTAAAATGTGATGTACCGACTACCGACTACCGAGTGATGAGGGATGAATTGAATAATGAATATTCCGGTGGTTTACAGGGAAGAGTCAAGACGTAGGGACAGTGATGACTAAAAAGAGGTCATGATAATAATAATAATAAAAAAAGTGGTTAGAATAAGAAATTAAAGGGACAGAGATAATTTTAAAAAATAGAATTAAAATAAGAAATTGGGGGAAATGAGACCGAGTTTGACCAGAGAGAAGCGGCTTTTGTGAGTCATGATGAGTTATACTCATATCTTCTTCTTCCTGGAATCTGCATTTCTCTTTTGCGGTTTTGCCACCCCCTTCCTCCCTCTTCTTCCTCCTTTTTTTTATTTTTCTCTGTCCTCTCTTGACAATTTGACATCACTTCAAATATGGAAGGCAATAAATACACATTTTTTAGTTATATTTGTTTCATATATATATATATATATTTATATAAAAGTTAAAAATTAAATACTTACTCATTAGTTTCAGATCATATTGAAACTGTAATTCAAGTTTGGGAAAATCTCATTTAAGTCACAAAGACCAAAAAAAATATAAAAAAGTCCCATTATAGATTTTTTTATCAAAAAAGTTCATAGGAACCTCAGTGTGGATTAGTTTTTGGAGAATTGCTTTTTATGATTTACGAGATGAGTATGTGAGAATAGTTTTGTCTCGTCTTACAGAAAAAGGCTTTTGAAATCATGATTTTGAGGTTTCAAAACATGCAATTCAGTGATATAGACTCCAAATATGAGCTTATTTTATTGACAAGTGTATGTGACTATATTGATAAGTCAAAGAGTTGCCATTGACAAGCTCATATGTATTAATTAAAGCAGCTACCGTTGACAAGTGTATGTGACTATATTGACAAGTCATAGAGTGGCAATTGACAAGTCTATTTATGTTAACTAAACTAGCTCCTATTGACAAGTATGTGTTACTATATTAACAAATCATAGAGTGATTATTGATAAGCTCAATTATGTTCACTTAAACAACTTTCGTTGACAAGTGTATACGACTATATTGACACATTTTAGAGTGATTATTGACAAGCTCATCTATGTCATTAAGATAACCAGGGACTTTTTTGATATAGGAGTCTATAATGAGACCTTTTTTTTTTATATATATATTTTTTCTGGTCTTTGGGGTCTGAATGAGATTCTCCCATCAAATTTCTACACTTTATTAGACTTATTTTTTATTATTTTAGCTTGACATATATCATGTCGTTATCTTTATTTATAATTGAAATTTTATGATATATTATTTATTGGCCAAGTTATTACTTTTAGTTTTTAAAAATGTTAAGGTGCATTTAGTGTTCTAAAATATTTTGTGGTACACTCAACACGAAAAAATATTTTTTTTATATGCATTCATCATCCTAAAATACTTTTTTTATACAGATTTACACTTAACCATTTAAATAATTTAGAGTGTTGGGTACATAATAAAAAAAATGCTTCATATGTTGGATGCACAAAAAAATAATTTAAAATAAAAAAATTATTTCAGGGTGTTGGGTCACCCTACCCTTTTTCAAAATTCTATATGCACACCTCAAACATTTACTCTCTCCAACTGTAAATGGAATGATTTTTTCCTCACAGTTTTCCTCGGTGGAATTTTATATGTCACTTTTATTTTATTTTCTAATATTTTTATAAGTAAAGAGAAAACAATAGAAAATTGTTTGAGATAGTTTATATATGTATAAAGAAATCATTACATGCACGGGTGAGGTGTGTAGATCAAGCCATATTGAGCCAACATTTATAAAGAAATAGAAGAAGATCAAATAGAATATTTAGTAAAGTTATTGAGTGTGATCTTTTAATTAACATTTTATTTAAAAAATTACTTGTTGATAAAGTACAACATCTTCATTAACTTTTAGATAAAAGTGTATCTAGTGTCCTATAGTTAACGATGCAACTCTAACTTAGTTAGCAATTTATCGGTAAAAAAAAGTTAAGGATATGTTAATATTGGATGAATTTACTTCATTTTGAAAATTTTATAGATAAAATTACACTACACATAACCTTATGACACTAACTGCACATAAAAAATACTTCAAGACGTTCAGTGCAACTTTACCCCGTAACTTTTTATGCCGCCTTTCTTTCCCACCCTTCCCTGCATAGGAAAATCTACCTCTATTTAATGATCTTTTCGTTTCTTCACCATTCTTCACTAATTGGGGCAAAGTCCATCTAATCTGTCATGATCAAAATTCTGTACAAAATAAATGGGCTAATCATCATCACCTTGTTTACGATTTAGGAAAAATAGCTCTCACTTATGTTCCTTCATCTAATGTAAATTAAATTTAGATGCTGTGATTCACCCCATTATTTCTTTTTGTTGCAAGTATATACATTATATTGTTTACTAAAAACAATGGCATAATAAATTTACCCGTTACCAATTTACTATAAAAGTTCATCATGCCATCGAATTCAAGTGTAAGTGTAAGTAACCAGAATAAGATTACTCTCTTGGCCTGACTTAACCTATAATCAAACCACTAGACCTGTAAACTCAGAAGTTTTGGCTACATTCTTGGTGTTCAACGATTCAATCCACACTCTACAGGCTAATCAGGCCTGTTAATTAAAATATAGTATAGATTATAAAACAAAATTTAAGAAAATAGAGAATATATATATATATATATATATTTGAATCTTCCGCTGGTTTATTCTATAAATAATCTTTAAGTACTTTAAGTAGTCTTCTCCCTTACCTATGTGAATCACATGAACATAGCCATAGAACGCCTTATATTATAAACACCAAAATAAAAAATTAATAAAAAAGCCTAACCATCAGTCACAAAAATTTTCATAAACACTTGAAAATGTTGATCATTCTTAATTTCAAATCCATTAAATTTAAAACCCAACACTGAAGAAGAGTAATAGCCCAATAATAAGTTCTAAGCACGGTGTTCATAGGCCCAAAAGCCAGACCTCAGTCAACTCCCTCCAAAAATATAAATAACTATAATGATTCCAAGACCACATTATCCCTCTATCACATCAGATTAATGACAAGCCTAAAAACTAACCCTCAAAATATGACAAGCCGAGCAAAGGAGGAGGGTTGTGTTAGACCCCAATAGATAACGTAAAACCCTATCAAATTTTTTATGAATATGGATCAACTTTTTTATGAAATAAATTACATGAATTCCAGATCTTGACACTATATTTAAATATACATTCCATAGCTGCATTCAAATTCAACACATACACAACTTGTTTTCAAAGTTTTATTTACTAAAGTAGCTAGTGCTATGACGCTGAAGCAGCTGTCAGATAATTACCTCTAGTTCCTGCATTAGAGTTTGACTATCAAATTTCATCCTCCCTCAGCTCAAGTCCCCACACAACACATAGCCTCGTTTTTAGAACACTATACTTTTTTTTTTTTGAATTGAAGGAGCAGGTATTAATGACCTGAGATTACAAACGGGATCAAACCCATGAGTGACCTCTCATTTAAATAGGAGTTCTCATGCCACCAAGCTATAAGGCCTTTGGTCACAATACTACAATCTAATGCTGTAATATTTTTGCTTGCACTCATATCAAACCTTATACACCATTTTTGATCATCCCAAACAACCATTATTATTGTTGTCTATATTGTTTTTGCTTTGTGGTTCTTCTTCATACTCTTCAACAGCCATAGGCTGATAATGATGATGATCGGTTGTTGTTAGCTCTTTTCCCAAGTGTTTCTTCACTACCTCCATTAATGAGCGTCTCTTGTTGCAACCCAAGCTCTCTCTTTGGTCCAAAGTTGATGCACTTGTTGATCGAATCTTATTGAATCTCTCATCCTCTCTTATTCCTTACACACCATTTCTTGATCTCTATGCTCAACCACACTCATCATCTTCTCCATCCAAGCCTCTTGACTCTCTATCATCTTCTTCATGTGACCCTCCACAATTTCTTCAACCTCAATTCTCAAGCTCTTCCTCTTGTCTCTTTTATGCTTCATCATCATCATATAGTTCATCGCTGACTTGTCCTTGATGATGCCATCATCATTGTTGTTTTCTGACCAGGATGTCTCAAACTGATGATATGACAATGAGTTGTTTGACAGACTGAGACTCTTTGATGAGCAATACTTATTTATGTTTTTGTTGTTGTGATGAAGAACTTTAGCATTTGTGAAGGTCATTAATGGAGGTTGGTAATAGTTAATAGAAGTAGTATTATGCTGTTCATTGTTGTTGTTGATGATGATTCTCCACGTATTGCTTCAAGCAGACGAAAGAATCTATAGCATTTACCATCTTGTCTACTTGCTTTCCCTTCCTTGGTTTTCTTATAATACTTAGCACAAATTCTCAAACTTCTCTTTGCATTTTTCCCACTTCTCTGGTACCCATGTTCTTTACTCATTAATTCATTATCCTTAAAATACACATAATGGATATATATATCACAATCCTATTTACATATGCTTCTAAAACACACACACACAAGCCAGCTAGAACATGATCCCTATTCATCGAAAACCCCTTTAAACTTTAGGCTCATTTATATAAATATAAGACTTGAAAACAAGGACAACTTTTTTTTTTTTAAGGCTAAAATATACAAAACCTCTTTAAACTTTAAGTCAATTGCATATAAACCCTCAACGTTTTAGAATTTAAATTTAGCCTCCTTGATGTTTTAAGTTAAGCCCCCTGCTGTTAGTTTTTCTATTAAGTTACTGACGAGAAATGTCACCTTAGGTTCAAGAAGGTTATATGGCATCCTACTTAACTGTCATAACATCCTACCTGATATCTCTACAAGTGAATAATTTTATAATTATTATATAATGAAGCTCCTCAGTATTGGTATTGGTCTCAACTACAATGGAGATCGCACGATCTCCTTGTCCCACTCTGTGCCCAACAACATGTTAATCCACAACCCAAATCCCCAAATAATCTAATGGAATTAAATTAATTTGTTGAGAACCCTGCTATTGGGATCGCCCTAGATACAGGATGGTCATGATAGTGTTGAAGCTAACCTAATAAGATCAGAGGAGGTACCAAAGGCATGAAAATAACAAAATAAAGCTATGAGGAATTAAAGAAGGATGATGTTGAAAAGGGCATTGGCTATGAAGAGAGCTTTTTCGACTGTAATATTTGTTTGGATTTGGCCAAGAATTCTGCTGTGACTTGCTATGGTCATTTGTTTTGATGGCCCTGCCTCGTCATTCAATGGCCGCATATGCATTCAGATGCTAAGGAATATCCTGCGGCAAGGATATATAGAGCATTAGGGTTTGTTTTTATTTTTCAATCGTAAAATAGCATTTTAAACTATATGTAAAAAATATTTAATAATTATAAAATCATTAATTTATGGAGATGCCATGTAGGATGCCATATCACCCTTATTCACCTGATGTGGCATTTCCTGTTAGTAACTTAACGGCAAAACTAATGGTACGGGGCTTAATATTACAACTTAAAATATTAAGGAGGTTAAACTTTAAAACATTAAGGGGTTGCATATTAAGGGGCTTATATGCAACCGACCCAAAATTTAGCTGAGTTTTTGTATATTTTAGCTTTTATTTTTTATGGGTGATAACTGATAAATTGTTGCACCTACAATAATGATTTCCTCACAGAAAACCCAAGGCAAAACTACATTGATTGGATCATCTGTGGAGTTTCTTGGAGAAAGCCAGACAGACAATTCATAGTAAAAACAACGTAACTTAGAATCACTCAGTTGGTAGCTAGCTAGGGCCTTCCATTTTCAAGCAAAAAAGAAAATTTCTAAAACCCAAAAAAAGAAACAAAGCAAAACTTCATTATCATCAAACAATCCTTGGCAGCAAAACAAATTGGCATAACGTAACTTAAGAAATTGAAGGATATTAATTACACAACTTCTAGTGGCCTTGGTAGGTAGGAAGTTTTCAACTCTTGCACTTTTTTTGATGTATTTTACACAGAAAAAAAGTCAATAAAATATCTATAATTTGATATGTATATGTATGGAATATGTATGTATTGATACATATCTAGAAATCTGATTCCATAAGGGGGCTTTGTGATTGGTCTGTCTGAACTTAGAATCAAGACGAGATCTGATCTCTAAGAGCAAAAGAGTTTCTTGTCTTGGCCATCTATTATTGTTGCCCATATCATCAAATCCAACCCATCCGTTTTCAGTGGCAGTGATGCCATGATTTGCTAAAGCAGAAGCAGCAGTAACAGTAGGGTTTGAAGGGGTAAAGAAGGTAGGAGCAAAGCCATGAGAGAAAACGACGTGGTTGTAGTTATTAAGTAGTAGTGGAGCAGAAGCACTAGAAGTGGCACCACCACCACCCACACACGGTGGCTCCGACAAATGATCATGGTGGTTTCTTCCTGCTGCTATGAGTTGCCGGAAATCGAGAAGCACATAAGGGTACGGATCACCCATATGTGTGTGGTTGATCAAAGATTAAAAAATAGCGAAAGGGTACACAGCCAGAGAGATAGAGAAAGAGTCAACATTTGGTTTCAGTGAACTGTGGAGGCCTTTTTACAAAGGAGACATGATCCGAGTCTACCGCTTGTATAGAAAGTTCGACACTATCACTATCGTAACTCTCGTAACTCTCTCAGAGTTAAAGAGGGAGAGAGAGGAGGACATATAAGAATGGGGCCAATGAAAGCACACAGATGGTAGGAGTCCTACACGATGATGAAACTGCCATGCACTGTGCTCAGTGCACAGTGCATGAGATTCAATCTTTCTCATATCTCACATCACTTTACTTATTCGGTGGCATCTTTTATTTGTTAAGTGGAGCGTAGCTTACCAATTAACGAGCCCCACTATCTTTCTTTTGTAATAATTGTTAGGCTCACATCATCAGAAGTTATATTTAAGGATTTTTGAGATCATAAAACGAATAACATATATATATATATATATAAGGTAACAAAATTCATATGAATTATTTCTCAATCAGCTGAATAAGACCATGTGATTCAAACCACAGTTAGACTAGGAGCCAACCATATGTTTGATACAAGATTACATAGAAAATAGGATAAAAGTGAACCGGTAAAAAATTAGAATAACCGGTTAAGAAGTAGAAAAATATTGAAAAACTGACATAATGCCAGTTTAAAAAAGAGGCTAGAAATGGAGATCGAACAAGAACAACAAATGGAGTAGAATAGTGATGAAGAGAGAAAGATGATGAAAGGGGAAAAAAAAAACTAAAAGGAAAACATATATAGAAGGATAGTAAAGAAGAAAAACGAAAATGAAGGAATTATAAAAAGAATAAGTTATAAAGGACTTCATGAGAAAAGATCAAACTGCGAATTGATGAGGGAGTTTGGGAGTGTATGTAACCCTCTTCTTTTACTACGACTTTTGCACTATAAATGTTATCAAACCATTGATTGGATCTACTATGTTAGAAAAGAATAACACTAGGTTAAAACACTATCATATTGAAGATAACTGTTTAACTACAAGTTAAAAAGCTAACTATCTAAAGTAGAAAAAGATTAAAACACAAATTTAACTTAAACTGTAGCTACCAACAAACTATAATTTGAGGTGGTGAGCAGTCTTACTCCGTAAAAAAAAAAAACATAAGTTCAAATCTTTAAAAACATGTTTATTACAAGAGACAGAAGTTCCTCATGCTCTAAACTTTAAAAGAAATTAGTACCCTTAATCATTTTTTATTTTAAAAAAAAAAACCTCTAACTCCAGCTAAATTATAACTAATATATTATTACTCCCTCTCACCACTGATGCCTTTCTCTTTTATCAATATCCTTTAACCCCGGCCAAGTTAGAACTAGTTTCTCCTTTTCACCGATGCTTTTCACTTTTACCATATTGCTATCACCGCCCTTGCGTGAAATCACCTTTTGGAATTCAAAGGGCCTGCCGCAACTACTTGTTGTTGTTTTTTTTTTTTTTTTAAATATTAGAAAAAAATAACTACTTTCCCTTAGGAACTAGAGCTAGCATAGTTGGGATCATAAGCAATCCCCTCATTCTTCATAAATGTATTTTTAAATTATATTATTATTGTCAAGTTATAAAATTTGATCATTTTTGCGTTGTTATGAAAATTTTAATGCATGCTATTTTGTTTTCTTTCAGTATATAATATTCATTTTTGACATTAAAATCTATCAACTTATTATCACTATTAAAACTTATTGTTAAGTTGCTCTTTCTATTTTACTTCTTTACCTATTTTTGTAAAAAAATTAATATCCAATTAAAATACTATAAATTTGTTAACAGTACTGGGTCGACTGTCATTCGACCACTGAATTTTGAATCAACATTTTGGCCGATTTAATTCCAATCAATCATTTGGTCTCGGCATTAAAACTCCATCTCAACTTGGTATAGATGCGTGGAAAATATGGTTAGATAGTTATGATTTGACATCAAAATCAATATCAATATCAATACCACCATCACTTACTCAATTAATATTAAGATCAGTATAAAATATAAATATTATAAAAAGTCATATTACTTATAAGTTATAAATAATGTAATTAATGAATTATAAATAAGTACCTGGAGTAAGACCATTTATCTCTATATACCCACACTAATCAATTACAGTAACTGACACGATTATGGACACAATAAATACCCCACAGATATAAAGAAGACAGAGGGGGTATTATAATCCAGAGGAAGAGTGACCAGTTTCTTATCAGAATGTGTTCATCAAACGCACAGCTCAACTCCACATGCCTATGTATAGTGTTCCATATAACCCTTCCTCAACCAATATACCCATTTTTCAACAGAGAAGACGTATGGATAGGTTCAACAATACTAATCTAAATAATTGATGAATATAAAATTTATCTATATAACTTTTTATTATTTATATTTTTAACTCAATGCTATTGAGCTTGTGCCTAATCAACCAACGGTGGATCATGCTATTTTCTAAAAATTTATGTCTGAAATAACACAGATTTTTATATTTATCACACTTAATAATTTTATAATAAATGATAAATTGTTGATCAACAGCAACCTTGTGGAAAACAAATAGGGATTTAACTTTAAATAATTTCAATTGACCAACTTTTTACATAACATAATTCCGTTATCTTTTATACCAAAAAAAAGAGAATGTGAGGACAAAAGTTGAAACATGTAACAAACACTATCATGGTGTTCGTTAAATATCTCTTGTAAATTATCGTTATCCAGTATCGGTCATAGGATGCCCACTTTGATAAACCAACTAACGTCTTATTAAAATATATGAGTAGTTATCAAACAAAAGACAATGTTTTATGTTAGTTTGGATCGAGTCACTTCCTAGGGTCTTAATCAATTCATGTAATATCTTCGGATTTGATGTACTAAATCTGCACTAGTTGTATACAATTAATAAATAAGATATGAAATTTTTAACCAACAAGCCGTCGGTTAAGGTAGTAAACAGCTTCACATCTAAAGAAGAGAACACAAATTCAAATTCAAAAAAGAGCACATTTGTTTTAAGCTTCGAGAAAGGAAACCCTTGATTTACTTTCTTTTTTTTTTTTTTTTTGGTAAATAAAGGGGGGCAACATACGCCCAACTACACAGCTACCGGACGAGGGAAGTAACGACCCTCACAATCATCTCTCAAAATGCCTAATATTTCCCGAGGTGGAGTGCACCATTCTTGCCTATCCTTCTGCATCTTTAAACTAATTGTTGCTAGCTCATTTGCACATTGATTCCCTTCCCGATAAATATGAAGAAATCGAACCTGCCAGTCTCTGTGTCTGAGTTCCTGTATTTTTTCCATTATCCTCCAGCAGTCACTGATAGGCTTCCCCTGATTGAGACCATCGATCATTTCTTTTGCATCACCTTCGACCACTACCTTCTTGAACCCCATTCTCCAGCAACTTTCTAGTCCTTCCAGTATTGCACTAGCTTCCGAAGATAATGGAGATTTACTGATGAGCTTTATCGAGAAGCCACCTAGCCACTCACCTACGTCCCCCCTTATAACTCCTCCACATCCTGCTCCACCCTTACTCGACCATGCACCATCTACATTTACCTTACCTCCCATACTTTCTTTGTTGCTTCCTTGTTGTGAGATGTTTTAGTAATTAAATTGCTTACTATACGATACTGCACAGTAATTCTCCATTCAATATCAACTAACCATGCTTTGTATATATAGTTCAAGAATTATGATGTTCTTTTAAAGAATATAATTGATGGTATGAGATAATATGAGTATAATGTTAATTAAATGAACATGTGAATTTCCATATAGTTGTATTTAGATATAATCATAATGATGTATAACAAAAAGCTCAGTTTACAAGATAGAAGGAGACTCATCTATCTTTCGTTTGGATGGATTTTCTTTCTTGATGATTCTTTCTCATAATGCAAAAAAAAAGTTCATTTTTAAGATCTTTTATGGTATGAACAATAATCCGGTTAGGTCTATGCAAATTTTTAACAAAATTATATTAATTTTTGTTAATATAACTAAGGATATATTATACTAAATTTAACAATAATAAAACATAATAATAAATTGAAACTTTTAATAAATTTAAAGGAAAATTTCACTGCACCCCTATATAATATATTATTCTCAAATAGCCCTGAAAACTTTCTAAAACTTCACGTCCCCAAGGGCTAAACTGAAATTAAAATTTGTAGGTGAAAAGATAATTGTGCCTTACTTTACAAGTCAAATATGATTATTTACAAGATACATGTGGGAATTTACAAATTAAATATGCTTATTTATAAGACAAATAAATGAAGTTATAAGACTATTTTAGCCATGCACAGGATAATAAGCATATTCACAAGAATACATACTATTTACAAAGCACATGTAAGAATGTACTTGTCAAATATGTGTATTTACAAGACATATATATGTGGGCATGCACAACAACACACAGAAAGTTCATACATGCTTCAAAGTGAGTTTGCTGCCGCATCTTTGCAGAAGAATGTGATAGGAGCAATATCCTCCATAGCTTCCTCGTTCAATTTTGTTTGATAATGAGGAGTGTTGTCATTTGCAGGTGTAGAATCACATGACACTGATTTGAAGGAACAGAAGGTGACCGTCAAAGGAAACGTGATGCCAGATACTGTTCTGCAGACGGTTTCCAAAACCGGGAAGAAGACCACCTTTTGGGACGCCGAAGGAACCGCCAGCCAAGCCTAAAACAGCAGTCATTGCTGCGAATGTTAATTGTGTAGTTCTTTTAACCAAATCGTATTTCGTAGACTATCAATAATTGTACAACTTGTACAATGATGTATCATTTATATGCTGTGAACTAAAGGTACTGTATGTTTATGTGATTGCGCTTGTTCTCGCAATCATAGAGGAATTCCAACTAATGTTTGGTGTCTTGAACAAGGCAACTGAAATGAGGGTCAAGAGAGGATAGTGGGTTAAGTTTATCCGAAAGCTGCTAGAGATCCTTCCTCAATGATATGATTCTATATGAAATATATTCCAATTGAACTCTGCTCCAATTATTAAGAGTACTCAATGTACAGTTCAACTTGCTATGAACCTGGAAGCCTGCTGTAACAGCGTTATTGTTTCCAACAACCTGAGATTATCTTATCTGTTCACATTCCTTGAAGTGATATGAATATGTTTCAAACCTTATATTCTGATCAATCTCTGTCATTGCCTTAATACTTGTCGTAGAAAGGATGATAGGGCAATAATCAAAAGCTGCTATTGACAATGTCTTTATGTTGGAAGTTGGAAAATTTTGAAACCAATCAAAGTTGCACAATGCTTTATCCAAAGTTTCAAAGACCAATATCTGCCTTTTCTATTTTAAGTCCAAGTGAACAAATGTTTGTGCTGTTTGATTTCCTTGAGGATGGCTTTGTACAAACAAGCATTGTACCTGCTAGAATTTTGGATCATCTGTTATCCAATTCGGGGATCGTGACTGCTCCACCTAATACGGACTTGAACATAAGACTCAAATGGATCTAACGAGACTTTACACCTCTAGACTAACTTTATGTTGATAAGTTTGGTTAAAGTCACCTAAAAATCAACCATGGGCCATTTATGGTAGTAGCGATATTCTCAACCCAGGATCTTTCCACCCTTCAATAGTCCACCCACCTCTATGAACAAAATCAAAACCAGGAAAACATTGAAGAAAAAAAGCATAACATAACGGTTTATAAGCATCTTCTACGAGAAGTTTGGTTTCAAACAGTTACACAAAATCAAGATCATGAAAATTAACCAGTTGTTTGAACCTTTGAACTGTCGTGGTATTTCTGAATCCCAAGCAATTCCAAGTTAGGATGCTTATGGCGCTTGAGGAGGCTTTGTTGGGGAAACTTCTTGAGACCTCTTGACAAAAGTGTGACGATAACAAAGCTATAAATCAAGGAGAAAACGGTATTATGATTGTTATATAATTTCTTCGCTGTATGATCAATGTTGAAGGGTGCTTCAAATTGCCTCTTTCGACTAGAGGAAGAATAAAGGTGCCTTTTAGTTAGAGGTGGTCATTTCTCTCAGTATCTTTTACTTTAAGCTTCAATCCATCAGAGATTAATGACCCTCCCCTCTTGAGACTGTTTTTCATGCGATACTGTTGAATTGGTCCTTTTTGAGATTACTTTTTACCTTTATCTTTCTTGATCCAACAAGTTTTTGTATTGCGTCTCGTAGTGGCTTTGTAATAGTGGTAGAATGTGCTGGCAAAAAAAAAAAAAAAAAAGTAATAGTGATAGAATGACTTTTTAGATGCCGAAGGATATGAGAATATCCACAAACGATCCTTTTTATCCAATCTTATATATTATTGTAAAATTATATATATAATCTTATTATACCTAATTAATTATATATATAAATATATTTTTTTTCTTAGAAATAAAGATATATTATTATAAAAAAACTAAAGATAAATTTAATAATAATATGAAAAAAATTTATATATTCTTATAATTTTTTATATAAATTAATTTCGAATTAAAAAATTTATGGTGGGATATAGGATAAGGATAATTAAAAGATCTATGGTTATCTGTTAGGGATATTAAATAAGGATATTTTTATATTAGCTTATGATTTATTATACTTTTTATGCTAATATTTGCAGTATCTCAATAAAATAAAATATCTAGTATCATATGATCTTATTCAAGATTTAGATTTGATTTCAAATTTTAAATTTAGGATTTTGATTTGAATTTTGAAATGTTATTTTATTATTTCCTAAGCTCTATAGATAGAGCTAGAGTTTTCAGTTTTAATCAACTTCGAATAATTGATCAAATAAGAATTCATTTTCTCTCTAAACATTCTCTCTCCTCCCTCCGTTGATTTCCGTCTCCTTCTTGTTGTCCTTCCTCCTCTAGTCTCTCTCTCCTCTCCCTTTCCCAAACCTATTTCACATCAATTTAACATCTTAAATAAACTTTCATATAAATATATTTTTGTCCAATTTATGAAATTGAATTTTATTTTTAATTAACATTAACTAATAACTATATATACGCATATATATATATATATATATATATATATATATATATATATATATATATATATATATATATATATATATTCCGAAAATATATATGTGTTTTATATTATATATTTTTATTTTATTTTATGTGTAATATATTAACAATAATTATGAAAAAAATAATTTTTATATATTTATATGACTATTAATATCATAATTTTTATTTTTATAAAGATATTATTTTTAAAATTAATTTTATTTAAAATAATAATAATTTTTAAATTTTGTCGACAAAATTAGGCACAGAAATATTCAATGGCAAAATTAGCCACAGGAAGTTCCGTGGCTAATTCCGTGGCAAATAAATTCGCCCCATTTGACGGAAGTGGTATTTTTGACCTATCTTAAGAAATTCATGAACATTTTTACACCAAGTAAAGTTTATAGTATTAGACACACATGGGAAAAACGTTTATAGTTATTTTTGCCCTTTAACCCTATAAAAAAATTTAAAAAATATTACATCCTATTATAGTTGAAAATTGGAATATATATTTATTACAAATAGCTAATATAATTAGTTTTTTTTAATCTAGCCAAATCAGGCCACTAGCTCTGTGGAGATAGGGTAGTAAATTGTAGTACAAAAAGATCAATTACCCCTATTTCTTTAGCCGTCCATCCTCCCTAAAAGGCCAACCCTGCTATGTGCCTCACATTCTCACCTTTTCATCCCATGGTCTGTTTTAACTGCTTAAAGCCAAAATTTTCAATTGTTGATGTAAAATTAGGTTGTGATTTTAGCTGAAAAACATGACAGAGAAGGAGCGAGAGTGAGGCTATTCTAGAGAGAGAGAGAGTTTTGTTGGCACTAACACCGGAGGAACAAGACAAACTGTTGTGAAGCCATAAGAAAGTCTGAGAGGAAGGGAGCTCATCTCCAAAGCAATCAACCCTTGGTGCCGCGAGTTGAAGACTAAATAGAAATGGAGGAAAAGGGGATTGGTAAACTCGGTGAAGATAACAATCGGGTAGTTTCAAAGGGAGTGCAGGAAAATAGAAATCCATAGCGACCTTGGAAATCCTTAAGGATGCTGTTAACCAAGGCAGATGTGATAAAGAAGAGGAGGAGGATTGGTGGAGTGGAGATAGATGAAATGAAAGGATCAAGGTTCAGATGACAGAAATGGAACCTAACGTGATTATCTCAACGACAGTAAAGGACTGACTGGCTAAACAATGGGAAAATTCTCTAATCGTTAAACTTCTAGGAAGAATGATCAATCCAAGGTACCTTGAGATAAAGGTACAACAACTATGGTCAAGACAAGGAGAAGTGGACATGATAAACATGGGAATGGGATTCTTCGTAGTGCAATTTATGAATAAAAATGACTATGATCTAGCATTAATATGAGGTCTATGGATGATATCTGATCACTATCTTGCAATATAGCCCTGGAAACAAGATTTCACACTGAGAGAGGAGAATATTACTAAGGTGGCAGCTTGGATCAGATTAGATGAACTGGCGCTGGACTATTATGATTGAGGAATTTTGTATTTACTGGGATCTCATATTAGAAGGGTGTTGAAGGTATATATGAATACTCTTAAGAGGAAAAAGGGCGATTTGCCAAACTATGTGTAGAACTTGATCTTGAAGCACCTTTACGTCCATTTATACTTATTAATGGGAAGGTGCAAATTGTACAATATAAAGGCATACACCTGATTTGTTTGAGATGTGGTAGATATGGGCATGATGTCGATCATTGTCCTAATAATTCTTATCCTCAACAGTCGACAAAGCTAGATGAGGAAACACAGAATAAGAGTGTTGTTAACTCTATGCAGATAAATCCGATGAGTATGACAGACCAGGCTAAGATGACAGAGAAATACGATGAAAATGCTCTTTACAACTAGATGGTTGTCCAATATCCACGGCACAACCAACGATCGGAAACATTGAAAGGGAAAGGGAAGGAATCTCAGCATGATTTAAGGAGCAATCATGGTGTCGGTCTAAGTGGGTCACATTATAAGGCATTGAATTAAGAAGATGGTCAAAATAATGAATATGTGGGGACCCAAATTGAACCGAAAAAGGCACTTGAAGATATCACCAATATTGCTAAGTCATCATCGGTGCAAAATAAGGAGAATCATATGAGTAGTGAGAGTAGGAGTAAGCAGGTTATTGGGCCAAAAAATACTAAGGCAACTATTGGGCTTTGGTGGGTACAAAAAATAAGAAGGGAGCCAATTCTAAGAGCCAAACTAGATTTAGTGAGAACAAAATATGGATTACTTGATGAGAGCTAAAAAAAATTTGGGGCTGGAAGATCAAAGTGGCAAGACGATGGGTCTAAGTGTGATAGGTTCTGGGGGAACTCAGTAAGGCAAAGAGAGTTTATCACAAAACTGAAATACTGGCCATGTAGTAGAAAAGGGAGCTATTAATTCTGTAAAAGTTCATGCCTATACGGTGGTAAGTTCTGCAACCAATTCTTTGGATCCAGGTGAGAAGGGGGAAAGGAGGTTTAGCATCTGGGCGAATCCACTGGCTGAGGCTGTGGTTGATGATGGTGTGTCTGATATGGACAAGGATAGCTGAAGTAGGATCGTGCGCTGAAGATCTAAATTACTAATAAGGTTTGTTTTAATGATTGGTAATATGATGATTTGGAACTCCAGGGGTACTGGGGGTAATATATTTGTGAGACTTTTAATTGAGTTAAAGAAGCGATATAATCTCTATTTTATTACTATTATTAAACCAAGAAGGAAGGGTGAGGAAGCTAGAAAGATTGCTCGTATAATTGGGTTTGAAAGTGTACAAGTAGAGGAAGCAACAGGTTATAGTAGAGGAATATGGTGTTTTTAGGATGATTCATTTAATTTAGGGATTAAGTTCAAAACATCTCAGCTTGTGCTTGGGTGTGTTAATGAAGGAAAAAGAGATGCATGGAACCTAATGGTTGTATATGGGCATCCTATTCAGGTTTGGAGAAGAGAACTATGAAACCAGTTGAATGTTATTGCATCAAATGGGGTATCTAAGTGGTGTATAGAAGGATATTTTAATGTAACATTGAGGTCCGATGAACATAAGTCTGTGTGCCGTATTCAGGTTACACCAGACTGGAGTTTTCAAAATTGGATGGGTGAGTGCAGAATGGATTAGGTGGATTTTCAAGGCCCTTTATTTATCTGGAATGGAGGGGGTGTGTTGAGCAGGTTAGATAGAGTAGTTGCAGATAGCAATTGGGTGTAACAACATCCTGAGGCTTTGATTGTACATTTACCAAAAACAAAATCAGATCACTGCCCTTTATTACTCAAATTGCATGGGAATGAGAATAGACGAATGCGTGAGAAATCTTTTATATTTTTTACACCATGGGTAACACATGAGGATTTCCTGTCAATTGTTAAAAATTCATGGAGGAGCAGTAGATGTTGGGAGGAAAATGTGAGCAGTTTCACAAAAGAAGTGGGAATTGGAACTAAGATGTATTCAACAATATAAATAAGCACAAAGCGAGTTTTTTTTGAATCAAATTGAAAAATTGAATAACAAGAGTGATGAGAACTTGACTTGGGATTACGTGAGAAAGGAGGTGTGGGAGGAACTTGAGAAGTGCTTAGTTCTGGAAGAAATTATGTGGCTCTAATGATCTCGGTGTAATTGGTATCATCAGGGTGATAAAAATACAAAGTACTTTCATAGTACAGTGAAGTATTTTAGGAGGCGCAAAACAATTGAAGCACTAAAAGGAGAAGATGGGGAGTGGTGTTATGACAAAGAATTGATTAAACAAGCTAGTTCTGACTTTTTCACAGAACTATATAGGGTAGATGTAACCCCCGTCACGCTCAAGGCCGAGATTAAGCGTTTAAAAACATTTAATAATGGAATGAGAGATCCGGGATAATTAAAATTTTTTTGCAACACTTGTACAATATGATCTCCATTCATTCATTCATAAAAACAATTGGCCAGTCTGGTTTGTCACAAATACAATATCAGAGTATAACCTTAATTCCCGACATTTACCCGGGATAATAACATTAATCCAAAATATTATACAGGGTATCATTGCCCATCTCAGTATCCATATCGGGGATTACACAAAACTATAATACTATAAGCTATTCAATATGTACATTTGTCCAAAATGATAACCAGTCCAAAATAAAACTAAGAGTATCTAACTAAGACTACCGCCGGTAGGCCTAGTCGTCCTTGTTCACTTACTTGCTTCTTGATCCGCTTGCCCTGTCTAAAAATGTTATTTGGAAAGAATAAGATTTTAAAGAATCCCAGTAGCAACATTTTACGTATATGATGCATATAAACAAAGCAAGTAAACATATATCATAATGTAGCAATCAATATTCAAGGTCGGGCACACTGCCACGTCCCCTTCACTGTATACAAGGTCGGGCTTTCGCCACGTCCCCTCACTGTATCTGTATTCAAGGATGGGCTTTCGCCACGTCCCTTCACTATATCTGTATTCAAGGCTGGGCTTTCGCCACGTTCATGGTGTCAAATACACCAACAGTCGAGTGAGATGAGGCTCACTCGAGTGAGAACCCACCATACTCGCAAGTGAGGCATCACTCTTGATCTTTTGCAGAAGTGCAATGCAGAAATTGAAGGGAAAACTGAAGAATTTCACTGACTCACTCGAGTGGAACCCAATCTCACCCGAGTGATATTCATCTCTCACTCGAGTGAACTCCAGATCACTCGAGTGACCTTATCAGAACCCAAAAAACGTAGAAACAATGACAGTTTTCCAGAATTTTTATCAAAAGCTACTAATGGACCTAAAACCCCAACCAAAGCTACTCCCACATAAAAATACCTAAGGAATCCAATGGAAGTGTCAAAACTATCAAAATCCTACTCCATTATCATGCTTTGGTCTTGGACAACAATAAACACTAAATTTCCAAAATCACTAAACTCAATCATTCAATCTTCAATCAATCCTAACTTTCACAATTCTTTGGAGTCCAAAACCAACACCAGATGACAAACTATAACCATCAAAATAAAGCTCTCAACTCAAGGAATAACTTTAATGAATGGAGTTTGAGCATTAGAGATAATTCTTCTTACCTTTATCAAGCTTTTCTTCCTTCCCTTTGGACAACAATGGTGCTGGAATGAGGAGAGAAGAGAGAGATGAGAGTGGTTGAAAATGATGATGAAACTACTCCCTCTAGCCTTCCTTGTCAGCGAAATGGGAGGGAAGAAGAAAGAGAAAATATACTTAAAAATTGCATTTGACTTTTCCTCAACGACATTTTCTTCACAAAACTTGCCACATGTCCCTCTCCCATTGGTTCTCATAATGTAGACACCCAATTAGCATATTTAGTCCCTCTATTAGCCAATTAATCACACTCCTCCATTTTCTCTTAGTAATTAATTTCCTCCTTAATCTCCAACTTATGGCCAATAATTCCATTCTTTCAATTTTCTACCAATTATGATATATTAATTAATATTGTCACAAAACACATAATAAAATCCAATTTAAATCCATAAATCTCTACAATAATCCCCATTAGCCCTTAATCAAAATTTAGGACGTTACAGTAGACCAGGAGCTCAGTGATATAGTGGATTTCGGTTACTCTTATCCTGAGGTGGCAGAGTCATTATTAACTTCTATAGGGAATACTATATGCCACTTAGAGGTTAAACAAGTTATCTTCAGTATGGGAGCACTTAAAACCCCTGGACCGGATGGATTAAATTTGCTATTTTTTCGAAGTCAATGGGAAATGTAGGAAATACAATATGTTCTTTGGCTACATATATCTTGAATACCCAAACGAGATCAAAAGAATTAATTCCACAAACATCGTTCTCATCCCAAAGGTAGATGTTCCATAATTATTTCGGGATTTTCACCCAATTAGCCTCTGTAATGTGGCATACAAAACTATAACAAAGATATTGGCAAACAGACTAAAAAGTGTAATGCCTATGGTTGTTGCTCTTAACCAATGTAGTTTTGTGCCAGGTCGTCAAAGCTCTAATAATATCATTCTTATGCAAGAGATCATTCACTCAATGCAAAATATGAAAAAGAGGACTAGGTATATGCCATTAAAAATTGATCTTGAGAAGGCCTATGATCGTGTTTATTGGGAGTTTGTATTACTATACTTGCAGGAGATTGGTATTCCATTTAATTTTATGGATATTGTTAAATATTGTTTATCTGTCGTTCAAATGCAGGCTTTGTGGAATGGGGAGAAGAGCACATCTTTTTCTCCTGCCCGTGGAATTCAGCAGGGAGACTCGTTGTCACCATATTAGTTCGTTTTGGCTATGGAAAAATTTGCCCATCTTATACAGAGTGTAGTCTAAGAGGGAAGCTGGTTGCCGTTCTGTTTAAAAAAGCATGGTACAACTGTCTCGCATGTATTTCTTTTAAATGATTTAATACTTTTTGCAGAAGCTAGTACTACTTAAGCTTCCATAATAAAAGCATGTCTAGATGATTTCTGTGCAGCGTCTGGGGAGAGAGTCAATGTGGCAAAATCAAGAATCTTCTTCTCCAACAATGTGTGTCATGCGAGAAGGAAAGAAATTAGTGAGTTTTTGAGCTTTAGTTTGACAAATGACTTAGGGAAATACTTAGGTGTTCCAGTCCAACACAAATGAGTATCAAAGAGTATGTTTGAATGTGTTAAACAAAATGGATAGTCGTTTGGTGAATTGGAAGACAAACTTATTATCATTGGTAGCAAGACAGACCCTAGTAACTTCAGTGATGGTTGCTATTCTAGCATATGTTATGTAATCTATATTATTACCTGCAGGTGTATGAAATGCAATTGGCCAAAAATGTAGAAACTTTCTATAGGGATCAACAAAATCACATAGAAGAGTTCGCCATGTGGCTTGGAAGGATGTAGGAAGAGATAAGAAGGAAGGGGACCTTGGAATCCAACATGCTCATAAACAAAATAAGGCTTTCATGGCTAAGATTGGGTGGGGATTGGTAAAACGGCGGGACGTTTTATGGGTGAAGTTTTTATGGGAAAAGTACAAATGTGGGAATGATATAATGCCTAAGGTTAAGAATAGAAAGTGCGAGTCTCATACTTGGAAAGATATTCGACGGACATGGAATTTGGTGGAGAAGGGTATAGGATGGAAATTAGGAGATTGAGTATGGATTAGGTTTTGGAAAGACCGATGGCTATCCAATTATATGCACCTGGAGAATTATGTAATAAAACCCTTGTCTGAGGATCAGTTGGAAAGGATTGTTTCATTCTACACTTTGATGTCAGCAGGATGGGATAGAGATCAACTGAGAAGCCTTCTGCTAAACTTGGTACTTCATGACCTCTGGAGGTTGTCCTCGAATGGCCCTATGGGAAATGAAGATACATTGTTATGGAGTGAAACATATAATAGGGAATTTACTACTAAATCAACATATTATCTAGCAAATGAGGCTTCTAATGGAACTCAGAGGGGAGGGTGGCGTAAAATATGGAAACTTTATGTTCCTCAAAGATACAAAACATTCCTTTGGTTGGGTTCTAGAGGGCGACTGTTTACTAATGATCTACGTGCTTCTAGAGAACTCGAACCACCCATAGATTGTTACAAATGTGAAGGAGTGAGAGAAGATATACTCTATATACTTAGGGAATGTTCAATAGCTCACCAGTGTTGGACTTTTCTAGTCCCCATGCAAATAAAAGATAGATTCTTTGGGATTTAAGAAATATCATCATGTATAGAATGGAACATTTCATAGAATACCAAGGTTAATGGAGTTGAGTGGAGAGTGTGTTATACTATTTTGTGCAAATTACTCTGGCTTAATAGAAATGCGGGTATATTCCAAGATAAAGATAAAGGTATAAGATCTCTATTGGTGCAAACTTTGGCTATAGTTAAATGGACGGATGCCCACTGTTTGTTCGATACACTGCATAGAGAAGGAGATCGTAGATGGGAACCACCACCTACAGGGTGGATCAAGATAAATGTTGATGGCGTAAGATCAATACGTAGTGGAATTTCAGCATGCGGAGGCATTGCTAGGAACTATGATAGCGAGGCATTAAATGGATTTTTGTTTCATATTGGAGTAGCATCTTTTCATGCTGAAACATGGGCAATCCTTTGGGGACTCAACCAAGCTTGGGACTCAGATTGGAGGAAGGTAGAGATAGAAATAAACTGCTGGGATATGGTACATGCCCTCTTACATGGTTGGAAAGAGGAGCATCCAGATGACAATTTATTAGAGGAAACAAAGAGATGGTTACATCAGGATTGGGATGTGCGAGTTGAATGGTATAACAGAGATGCAAACGTTGTAGCAGATAAACTGGAAAAAACAGCATTGAGTGCCACTGTAGGAGTTTCTTTTTTTTCATGGGGTACCTAAGATGGTTGCCTGGGAGTTATCTTTAGACACCTTGTAATACGTTTTTGTGCTGTACTTTAATCGAAAAAAAAGTCAATCTTTTCAAGACGAACAAATAATGGGATATAAAATAATGATTAATTAGGATTTTAAATATTTCATACCTTTATTTGACATTATTAGAGAATATTTTATTTTTAACTTTAACTTAATTGTCATTTTCTCCATTAATGGTTATTTGTGTTTAATTTTCAAATTAGGGTTAAGTTGTGTCTTATAAATAATCGCCAAATCCCACGTGGGTGTTACTAAGCGCCTTCATCTTTTTTTACTGTTATGGCTTCCACCACCAATCATTTTTGTCAAGCAGACAACGATCTCTACCACTACAACCTCGAAACTCAACACTAATTCCTCTAATCTCAATTGCTTTCAAAGTTGCAAATTCCTATGTTTGAGATCATTTGTTTCTCTATTAATCGTGGGTCAAGGTCGGAGCCCATGTGTATATGCCGATTTGGCTCAAGTTTGGATCAGTTCACTATAACAATGGAGCATGCAGTTCCCACAATCTTTGAGGTCGATTCAGGCAATTGGAGCTATCCAATTTATATCGATTTGGCGCTGCTTGATAAACCCGAGCTTCTTCATGTCTTCGTGTCTCTTTTCAGTACTTCTATGAAAGTCTTGAGATCATCTGTATAAGTTTGATTATCCACAAACAAATCAACATTAGAGTATCCAACCAAGCATAAAAAAATTCTTATGAAATGTCCGTCGAAGAAACTTTTAAAGCTACCGTAACTTATGAGATAGCTGGGCTTACATTTTAACGCCATCCCAAATAGGTCAAAAATTATTCCATCTTGCTTTTATGTGTTTACCGTACATTTGGGTCATCAAACTGCTAACCCAAGAAACCATTAGTGTGTTTGTGAAGTCCCACCGCCTCCCTTCTCCACGCACGTGTTTCAAAACCTGCCCCAAAACGTATATGGTATAAAGTATACTTTAATTGTGGGCCCAAAAGCAACAATATTAGTATATTACCCAATATTTGCTTGAAATTATTTGTTTGAAGTTATGTTAAGCGTTAAACAAATTTAAGATACACACACACACAGAGAGCACGTGGGAGAGTTTCATGGAAGAATAGGATCATCTTTAATCATTTTCACTGCCTTATACGAGTCTTAATTGGTTCATTTTTTTGATAATCTAGGACTAATAGCTAGCAGCGAAATTAATAAATGGGCTATAGTGGAGGCCTCAAAAGATCCCAAAGTAATATTTCTTTAACAATTTGATTTCCAGTTTTTTCATTCTTTTTGTTCTTGGCTAAATGAGCCATTTGGGGTTGGGTCTAGTAGCCCTCACAACATATAGCGAAATCTCTACTAAAAGATATGCTTAGAAAAAGAGAAGAAAAAGAATCATTTCATCTGTTTAGCATATCAAATTAAAACTTTTCGAAGGATGAAAATAATTCATAATGAGAAAAACTTATAGATGCCTTGTTCTCGGTATTATGTTGTAATTTGATTATGAGATTATTCTAGTAACCTACTTTTATAATATAGAAGAAAATATCATATTAATCCTATGTAATTATTAAATTAAACATGTAGGGTCCAAGCAACCATTATGTCTCTACTCAATCTTTAATACTCGTATTACATATACGAATATCTATTTTACACTGGTGTATCACAGGAGTGCTATAGTGGTAAACATAAAAGTATAGGTTTCAGCAGGCCCCTTCAGTTGAAATTTTTTTGTTAAAATAAACTGTTGGAATCATGATCGGGGGTTCTTACTGCATGAAAGTATGGACGAAGTGTTGGCTCTTACCCTGTATGGCTAGGACGACTAGCCACTATTGCCAGTTGCATATTCGAGAGGCTAATACGTAAAACATGCCTCTAAGGGATCAAAGGGGATCTAACGGAGCCAGATACCTCTGACCCTCACTCGAGTGGTATTAGAGCAAGCAATTTTTCTTAAAGAGATAGCAATAATATGCTATGAACAAATGTGATTAGCAAGAACCCAGAATTCATGAGTGAAGTTTATAGCTCTTCAGATTGCCATACCACCCTTGTATCTTATTTTACTCCTAGAAATCTTTGTTCCTCTGTAAAAAGAACCCTTTCCAATAAAATAGAAAACCTTATAGAAGTATCTCATCTTCCAGAAGATGCGTTGATTACAGAAACTGATATGCTTCTTCTTAGTCCATACAGTGTTTACCATAGATCCAATCGTCTCACCAAAAATATCAGGATCCTCTTGAACACCAGGCAACCTCATGCTAAAGAGGTTGTCCATACATAAAGCTGGAACAGTGCCATCTTCCAGCCACAACAAAGGAACAATATGCCACCATAGAGATACCACAACCTTTAATCAACCACTGGAGATCTAAAGTATATACCCATCTTTATATGGGAGCTATTTGTTTGGCCCTTACTCTCCATGGAAGAAAAGGAATTCATGCTACTTCCAGAGTTTCTCTTGTTGACTCTACCTACAAATATTATCCTAATGCTCTTATTAGCGCTCTTCTGACCACTCTGAGTAATGGAAGTGTTATTCTCACTATCCAGCCAAATTTCAACATCAATATGCTTGACTCTACCCTCTCCCAATAATTTAAAGTTCAAGTTCAGATTGTTGGAGCTAATCAAGATGGCAATGCCATCATGGCTACTTTGCAACACCAGGTGGTTTACATATTGCAAAACTGCTCTCTTGACCTTCACCTTCCAAACTCTACAAAAGATGCCTTGTTTGCTATCTTAAACAGATCTAATGATACTTCTATAATCTAGATCCCCATACAAATCCCCCAAGAAGAACTTTCCCAGTTGATACCGCTTGAATGGATAAACAATTACGAAAAACTTTTCTATAGGATTCAACCAGATGTTCATATGACCATACCTCCTCTTATCCAAAGACCACTAGATGGCACCATTAAGACTACCTTTAAAAGACCAAGCCCACAAGCACTTTCAGTTCCCTTTAGGAGAATTCTCACTCTCTCCCTTGCTTATACACCTTCCAAAAAAGATCCACTTATAACATGGGTAGACCAACATGCAAACCTTTGCTATGTTTCTTACTTAAATAGCTACTTTTTGTAAGACATACCTGATTCAAGTATGTGTGACCCTGACTGTGAGTGTGATACTCCATAATGGTGGGAAGAGTTCGATGATGATGAACAAGGACTTTACCCATACTAATATGCAACTAAACGGGCCAAGAAAAACAAATCTTTTAAAGGATCCTCTTGTTCACACAAGTTTCACCATCACCATGAAGATGATGATGATCATGGCCCTAAATAAACTCTTGCAAAGAAAAGATAGAAACCTGCTCCTCCTCCTGAAAGATCTTCTAAATATATGTCTCTTATTGAATTGATGTTAGAGACAGAACATTCAGATCCAATCCAGAAGTTTTTTCCAGATTCACCTAAAAATCAGGAACTAGTGATTCCGGCCATTCCATCTCTATCTGCACAACCAATTCCTTGCATATGGATGATCAGACATTCTTATGATTTTGAATTTCCTCCTCTTGAGAGAAAAACAAATGATAATATTAAGGTCTCTACTCGACCTTATGTAGTTCCAAATATAGTTTATTCTTAAGGAAATCTCAGACCAGCATCTACGGCTGAAGAAGTTCTGAATTGGCAGACCCAAAATGCTATTTGTCAAAATACCACCTTGACCAAAATATATTCTAAGCTTGATTCCTTGTCAATCAAGATAGATGGTTTGACAACTCGGATGGTTAGCTCTCTAATAAAGTCAGACAACTGTATGCTATTCAGACGCAACAAGCTCAAAAATTGGATGTAGACTTAAGAAAGTTTATCTCTACTGGTTATATGGGACCAAAGTTTTAGAAAAAAGAAAGGGAGTTATCAGCAATCCAGCAAGATTTACAAAGAATAGAACTAGATATGGCCAAGAAACAATCTTAGGTCATATATAAATCATATCCCTCATATCCTATTATTCCAAAATTTGCATACCCAGCATCACCCCCTTTTTATCTTGAAGAAAATGACTACAGTAGAGTTTTCAAAACGAACTATACTGTTTTCAGACAACTCTAATAGCCTCCACTAATACAGCATAAACCCATTTCAAGACCTACTTTTTGTACCCCAGAAAGACCTTCCTCTCATTGGCCCTCCTATTCCACCTATCATCTAGGAAATACTTCAAGTACTCATAAACCTGTTCAACAAGGTTTAAAAACCTGTTCGTATCTCTATATCTTATCAAAGTCATACTGATCTTATTTCATCTTTGCTCCCGCATAGATGACCAACCAGGGACATTTTAGGACAATCTTTATGAATTATCTAAGGATACAATTATCACAGTTAACATGCAAATAATATGACAACAAAATGGAGAAATTTCATTAAATTAATAATGTTCAAAGTACAATGATTGGCCTTTTGGGCACAATTTCCAATATCTCTATCCCAGGAACTTCCTCTTAAGCATTCCAGGATCTACAGCCTATAGGACTTAATCTGCCTTAACCCACTCATCTCAGGTTTATCCACGATACTACACTCAGGCCTCAATCTAGAAGGCCCAAGACTTGCTTTATCCAGAACGCTCTGATGACAAGCCATTGGCTTCCCTTCCAGACAGATATTATTTGAATTCACTGTAGTATGTACGTGACATGATGTATGAAGATAACGACCATGACAATCTATCTCCTAATGATGATCACGAGCCAATAATCAAAGATTAAATTCCAAGAGTGTTGGCGGCATCTTAGCCATCCAAAAATATCAGCAGCATCTCAACCATTCAAAAGTGTCGATAGTTTCACTCAGTAAAAAGTTGCTTTTATTGTGTCTGTACCATGTGCGTGCTAAGTCAAAAAGGTCTGTATTACTTTCTAGGTGTCCAGCTTTAGGTCACGAGCTTATCATGATAGTTCAAGAGTCTGTATCATAAACAGTATCGTGTTTGTCTTCTTTCTAGTCCGTGTGTCGATATAAGGACTGATCCTCACTTCAATCTGGATCATCGAACAATCAGTTGTAATCTTCACTCTGTGGAATATAATATCTTCCTTCTAAATTTCTTTCTTTTCTTCTGAAAACCTAAGTTCTTAACATGTTGCTTTTGCCTCTATAAAGATTTAAGTATGCTCTGTACTTGCCTCTTTACGAAGAACTTGTGCATAAGAAAGAATCCAACCATGATCTTGAGAAAGTACTAAGAATCAAGTTGATGATGAACTCCAATATCTGTTTATAGCTTAGAAGTCCTAAAGTGTCCTTAAGTAAAAAGATGAGAAGGCTCAGAATTAATTGGACTAAAAGTCTCAAATAAACTCTTGATTTGCATCATTTACATTTTTCTCAGTTCATTTGGTATCAGATGGGATAGATCTTGGTCCTAATGACTTTGTTTATGTCTGTATCTGAGACCTTCTAGTCTTATTCATATATGACACCACACAGTCATTAGGATCCAGATACATCAACCCTCTCGAGTGATATCAGAGACTGTTTGACAAGAGGGCTATAAACTGTTAGAATCATGATCGGGGGTTCTTACTGTATAAGAGTGTGGAAGAAATGTTGGCTCTTACTCCAACATGGCCAGGATGGCTAGCCACCATTGTCGGTTGCATAATTAAGAGGCTGATACATAAAACATGCCTCTGAGGGATCAAAGGGTGTCCGCCGGAGCCAGATACCTCCGACCCTCACTCGAGTGGTATCAGAGTAGGTCCTGCTCTAATACCACTCGAGTGAGGGTCGGAGGTATCTGGCTCCGGCGGACACCCTTTGATCCCTCAGAGGCATGTTTTACGGATCGAGTGAGGGTCGGAGGTATCTGCCTACGATGGACACCCTTTGATCCCTCAGAGGCATGTTTTAGGCATCAGCCTCTCAACTGTGCAAAGGACAACATTATTGAAACCTGGCTCTAATACGACTCGAGTGGTATCAGAGTTGGGATCAAAACCTAGCTCTGATACCACTCGAGTGGTATCAGAGCGCGACGGGTATCAGAACCAGGTTTCGATCCCGGTTCTGATACCACTAGAGTGAGGTTTGGAGGTATCTGGCTTTGGTGGACACCCTTTGATCCTTTAAAGGCATTTTTACGCATCAACTCTCAACTGTTCAACTGGCAACGGTGGCTAGCCGTCCTGACCATGTCGAATTTAGCACTTCTTGGATCCAAAGGGATCGAACCAGGATGCACAGGCTCAGGGATTAGGGCTGTAGCTTCATCTATCCTTTCGTGCAGGAGTTGTGGGAAGAAAGGCATATCATCAACGAGCAGAAGAAAACCTAATAAAGCTTTGGTCTGCTTTGCCTTTATGACTAAGGAGTGAAGGATACTTCTTTCTCCAGGGACGACATCGCCGGTCTTTAAATGGTAGGAAACATCGGACTTCACATAAGCGTGACTATACGTAGAATATAGACTCCTCTCCAAAAAGGAGACCATGACGGCATCCTCTAACGGGATTACACTATTAGTCAAGTGAATCAAATTGCTCTGATACCACTCGAGTGAGGGTTGGAGGTATCTGCCTCCGGCGGACACCCTTTGATCCCTTAGAGGCATGTTTTAGGCATCAGCCTCTCAATTGTGCAAAGGACAACATTATTGAAAGCTGGCTCTAATACGACTCGAGTGGTATCAGAGTTGGGATCAAAACCTGGCTCTAATACGACTTGAGTGGTATCAAAGCGCGAGTGGTATCAGAGCCAGGTTTCGATCCCGCTTCTGATACCATTAGAGTGAGGTTTGGAGGTATCTGGCTTTGGTGGACACCCTTTGATCCCTTAAAGGCATTTTTACGCATCAACTCTCAACTGTGCAACTGGCAACGGTGGCTAGCCGTCCTGACCATGTCGAATTTAGCTCTTCTTGGATCCAAAGGGATCGAACAGGGATGCACAGGCTCAGGGATTAGGGCTGTAGCTTCATCTATCCTTTCGGGCAGGAGTTGTGGGAAGAAAGGCATATCATCAACCAGAAGAAGAAAGCCTGACAAAGCTTTGGTCTGCTTTGTCTTTATGACTAAGGAGTGAAGGATACTTCTGTCTCCAGGGACGACATCGCCGGTCTTCGCACGTGGGAAACATCGGACTTCACATAAGCGTGACTATGCGTAGAATATAGACTCCTCTCCAAAAAGGAGACCATGACGGAGTCCTCTAACGGGATTGCAGTATTAGTCAAGTGAATTAAATTGCATTTGCATTTGATTGACCTGTGGAGTAGGTACAATGGAGGTGAGGGTCGAGGTGAAACTGAATGGAGGGGAGGGGGAGGGAGAGACATTTGTTATACCTGCTAGTGCAGTCTCCTCGGACTCGGATCGTCGGAGGAACTCCTATGACTTTAAGGATTGCTGACGTCAGAGCCACTGTAGCAAAAAATGTCGAGCGAGAGTGACTGCATTTTTTCGATGTGCTTTGCGATTTCAATTCAAATGAGGGTCACAGACAGCGAAACGAATGGGACTTAAATAGTGACTAGTTAGGGTATTTTGGGTTGTGAGCTGTGAGAAGAAAAATTAAATTAAAATATTTCTCCAATGCCATCTATAATAATTAAAATTTATACTCCTCTTGTTGCAGAGTTAATCTTGGTTCATTCTTTTTCTCAAACTCCCTTAATAATAATAATAATAATAATACAAAAGTAATTTAGTAATTCACTCCTATATAGCATTAATTGAGATATCATAGATAAATTCACTAATTTCGCACACAAATAAATTCTACCATTGTTTATTTTTTTAATGTAATAATTTTAAGCATTTCAAAAAAAAATATTTTGACAGATTCAATCTAGTTGATTTTTTTCCTTCAAAAAATAGCTCAATAAATTTTCCACCTCATTATTGGTTTTTTTGGTAGAAAACCTTAACTTCCGTTTGCTCTATATCCAATGATATAGACATTCACTTAATATAACTTTATGTACATAAAAAAGGGAAAGTTATAATTTTACATATTAAAAATTCATTTAAAATCTATCAATTAGCATTTTACGTGTATGGTGAATACGAAATAAAAAGATGAATTATCACCATAAAAGCTGGGGCTGCCTTCAACTTTTTTGTTGATTTGGATTCTTGACACGCCAAGTTCAATTTGAGTGGCCTGCTAATTGATAAACAAAACTTAAAAAGGACTTAACACTATTAGTACATACAACGACGATAAGGATATCACAAACCTTTTTTTCTTATTTTTGGCCAGAAAATTACACACCATTTAGACAATAAACTACATAATAACTATACAGGGATAGTGTTTCTAGGGGGGAAAACTATCTGGAGATAGTATAGTGTTACTGTGTGAGAAAAATTTAGATTTCTTTTTAACATTTTAAGATATAGACACTTGATGCTCTGACATTGCAAGTGACTGCCACGTTATTACCCGTATTGGTTATGAAACGTACTTGGATTATTTGCAACGTTGTGTATATATAACACTTGAAAATAAATGGTAGGGACATTTTAAATGCAAAAGCTTATTTAATTTCTTCAAGTCTTGAAGCTAAGGAAATAATTACTAGGCACCCTTGAAAATATGGGAAACTTGGCATAAATAATATTACTATGCATATATATTATAAATATCAGTTAGATCAGGTACATAATTATATCTAACAAGCTACCCTTTTGAAGATGACATAAATATCAATTTCTTTATCAAGTCAAAGAGTAGTATGTCCCTAATCAAATTTTTCTCCTCTTTAATTTTTCATGAGAAATTGTAGAAAAATCTCTGATGATGATACATATTATTACATGTATTGATTATGAAATGTGCTTGGATTATTTGCAACATTGTGTATATATAACACAGTTGATTTGGCAAAAAAAAAAAAGATATAACACAGTTGAAAATAAATGTTAGGAATATCTTAAATGCAAAAGCTCTCCTCAAGCATGTCATCACTCATATGAGGCGTGGCCAGTTGTACGTGGAGAGTCTTTGAGCAAAAAAGTTGTTGCAGGTTGAGATTCCTAGTGGTCCCCGCTGGTGGTCCCTCGCCTTCAACAACGGCGCTTGCCTTTTTCATTCCTGCGTGGTGGTCCCCACGTGGCCGTTATGGATCAAATCTTTGCTGATCTGTCGTTCTCCTTAATTATCACATCAAATGATCAAATATTGTTTTGATCTATAATATCACTTTGATTTTGTTAAAAATATTAATAATAAATTTATTGAACACAAAATTTATACTCCTCTTTTTGTTAATACAGCTTAGTACTAGGAATAATTGATAATTAGAAAGTAGTTTACTTTAATGCATGTTTGGGAACACTTAAGGTTTGTTTGGTTCAGCGTTTTCTTAAAAAATAAGTTCTTATTATGCAAGCTGAGATAAAACTCCTCTCACATACTTACCTCGTAGGTTCAAAGCGACCATTATGTCTTGGAAGTACTGAGAATCAAGTTGATGATGAACTCCAATATCTGTTTATGGCTTGGAAGTCCTAAAGTGTCCTTAAGTAAAAAGATGAGAAGGCTTAAACTTAACTGGACTAAAAGTTTCAAATAAACTCTTGATTTGCATCATTTACATTTTTCTCAGTTCATTTGGTATCAGATGGGATAGATCTTGGTCCTAATGACCTTGTTTGTGTCTGTATCTGAGACCTTCTGGTCTTATTCATATATGACACCACACAGTCATTAGGATCCAGATACATCAACCCTCTCGAGTGGTATCAGAGACTGTTTGACAAGAGGGCTATAAACTGTCAGAATCATGATATGGGGTTCTCACTGTATAAGAGTGTGGAAGAAAAGTTGGCTCTTACTCCAACATGGCCAGGATGGCTAGCCACCATTGTCGGTTGCATAGTTAAGAGGCTGATACATAAAACATGCCTCTGAGGGATCAAAGGGTGTCCACCGGAGCCAGATACCTCCGACCCTCACTCGAGTGGTATCAGAGCAGGTCCTGCTCTGATACCACTCGAGTGAGGGTCGGAGGTATCTGGCTCCGGTGGACACCCTTTGATCCCTCAGAGGTATGTTTTACGAATCAGCTTCTCAATTGTGCAACGGACAACATTATGGAAACCTGGCTCTAATACGACTCGAGTGGTATCAGAGCCAAAGTTGGGATCAAAACCTGGCTTTGATACCACATGAGTGGTATCAGAGCCAGGTTTCGATCCCGGTTCTGATACCATTCGAGTGAGGTTCGGAGGTATCTGGCTCTGGTGGACACCCTTTGATCCCTTAAAGGCATTTTTACACATCAGCTCTCAACTGTGCAACTAGCAACGGTGGCTAGCCGCCCTGATCATGTCGGATTTAGCTCTTCTTGGATCCAGAGGGATCGAACCAGGATGCACAGGCTCGGGGATTAGGGCTGTAGCTTTATCTATCCTTTAGGGTAGGAGTTGTGGGAAGAAAGGCATATCATCAACCAGAAGAAGAAAGCCTTACAAAGCTTTGGTTTGCTTTGTCTTTATGACTAAGGAGTGAAGGATACTTTTTTCTCCAGGGACGACATCGCCGGTCTTCGCACCGTGGGAAACATCGGACTTCACATAAGCGTGACTATGCGTAGAATATAGACTCCTCTCCAAAAAGGAGACCATGACGGAGTCCTCTAACGGGATTGCAGTATTAGTCAAGTGAATCAAATTGCTCTGATACCACTCGAGTGAGGGTCGGAGGTATCTGGCTCCCGTGGACATCCCTTTAATCCCTTAGAGGCATGTTTTACGGATCAGCCTCTCAACTTTGCAACGGACAACATTATTGAAACCTGGCTCTAATACGACTCGAGTGGTATTAGAGTTGGGATCAAAACCTGGCTCTGATACTACTCGAGTGGTATCAGAGCGCGAGTGGTATCAGAGCCATGTTTCAATAATAAACTGCAAGGTCAAAATGGTTGTCTCTATTATGGTGTTTCGACAGATTGGAACGGTTTATTTAATAAGAATGAAGATATTGTAGTGCTTCTGAGTAAAAGATATACAAGATAGGGGATATATACATACATATATATATATATATATATATATTACATTCTTCATTAATTAAAGAGGTCAGGAATCACTGAGTAGCTGGTCGATTTTCACTTTCTCTGGCATGGGAGACAAATCAATTTTTAGAAATATGAAATCACAGGTGACCATTCCGTGTATATGCGGTTTCTAATTAATGCAGTTTGGCTTTTATATGCAAGGCTTATTTCAATGCATGTTTGTTTAAAAATGAACAAAACAAAACAAAACAAGCAAACCCACTTTCTTTTGTGTGAAAAAGTTACTGCTATAGATAGGCCATGACAGAAGTTTGGCTTTACCTGTATTAATGGAGCTTCTCAAAAGTCTTATTTTTTTAATGCTCTCAAAGTGCCTGTACGTAAAGCCATACAAGATGTGCCTTAGCCTTGTCCGCATCAAGAGACGTGACTGGCACTGATTGTGTGTTTGGATTAGCTTTTGAGAATAGTTTTTATAATTTATAAGGTAAGTGTATGAGAGGAGTTATGTCTCAGATTGCGCAAACCTAAGTTTGAAACCTAGATTTGACAAATTGCCAAACACTCACGTGAGAGACGAGAGCAACGATATCTTCCTCCATCAACGTCCGTTTGCTTCCCAAAACTGGTGTCCCTTGCTCTGGAATGTCAGGCACATATTATTAGACAAAAAATATTTATTCATTTAAGGTAAGATAAATTACGATAAATCATTTACAATTCATTTCAGTTCAATGTCCAACAATATATCATGGCATGTTTGTTGCCTAAAGAAATTAGTTAAATGCATTAGTTAAGAGAAATATGACATGCATGTTTTTCAAAAACATTCTTTTTTCCAGTCAAATCCACCGTATTATAGTGTTTGGCTCTCATTGTTTCCGGGATTTACTTAGAGTGGCTAAGCTTTCAATTTCATGAAAGTGTCAACTTGTTAATACAAAAGATAGGGTAATAGGGTCTAGTGAAGTGAGATCAAACCAGTTGACCAGAAAAGAAGAAGAAGAAGAAGTGAGATTAAGCCAAATCATTTTGTTCTTTTGAATAACACTTCTAGGAGACATCCTCATCTTTAACATATGGAAGTATCTTCCTTTGAACTTCCACTCTTCTTGAAGAATCACATCATAACACTATAGTTATTTTCACCATCTTAGCTTCATAGAAACATTACTCGGACTCTCCACTTTGGTCTCTTTTGTGGCCTCTCATACTCCTCCTTAAATGCATTGATTTTCTTTCATGGCAATTGAGAATGATATTCAGACGTACGCTTGGAATTTGACCTCTTATCAGATCCTTCTCTCATTGATATACATCTTTGAGTGTGCCTTTTTTTTTTTAGCTTCTTCCCATGAACCCAGAGCAATGAAATGTAGCAGAACACAACACAAAATCTTGACATCTGGGTGCTCAGAACCTTTCTTTATTGCTTTGAAGCTGCAGATATTTCCTTCACTAAAGGACAAGGTTGAGGCTTTGTAAAGTAAATTGCATTGCCTTGACTTGTGGAACTGAGCTATACTCTCTTCCACCCCAAGCTTGAGACTCTGTTCCATATTTGCAACTGCTCCTTCTTGCTCTCTTTCTTCCTCCTTCAATCTTCAAATAACCTTCACTGAATGTAACTTGAAGGTTGGAGAAATTATTCCTTAATGCAAATGAATTGCTCGGATGAATCAATAAGCTGGGAAGGACTAACAACTATGAAGCACCAAACTCCTCTGCAAGATTGTGTGGGACAATGAGCTGAAAAAAAAAAATGATATCTCCATCACATTCTCCTCTACAGCCAAGATTGCGTAACTGGAAATTCTTCTTCACTCCAACTTTATTGGACAGCCTCAATGTCAAGCTGGATCTAGCCTTTGGCTTGGGTTGCTTCAAAGACTTTCAAACCACACACCCAGGTCCACCCTCTAGCTGACATCATTTTAAATTCTCCGCAAAATGCTGATGCCTTTGAAGCAGTTGCACAAGAATTGGAAAGGGGACGTGTCACAGCTAAAAAAGGTACTCTCCTGCATCAATATAAATGTGGCGCAAAAACATGCGGACACAAGGTATGAGATGCAAAATTAAAGTGAAATATTATTATAGTTAAATAAATAGGGTTAGCCAATTTTATAATATAAGTTGGCAAAAAAGAAGCTTGTGAATTAAAAAAATAAAAACATCGGGATCAAGAATCTTTAGGCATTGAAATTTGTCGTGAGCCGGTGCGTTGATCCCAAAAACTGGCGACATGACTTGAATGCATACAACAAGCCCATCATTCTCATGTTCCTCTTGAAAAACTGAATAAAATTTAATATAGAATTATATCATTACTATCAAAGTACATCATTTAATTTATAAATGTAATATACCAGTAGACAAAATAAAAAATTTTTAAGTTATAAAATATAATAATAATCTGTTATATTATTAGAAATGTTGTAGAAACGGATTAGTTTAATGCTGTTTAGCTATCAGTATGCCTTTCAATGCCCTTAAGTTTAACACCATTTACATCGTTAAGTTTAACTAGTTTTATACAATATTAAATGTAACCCACCTATTTTTCAATCTAAGGGTGTATATGAAGAGTACTATATAAAGAAAAGAAAATGATCTGCTTCCTCTCATGCAAACCTCTAACATGCATGCTTCATATGAGAAAAACCTTAAATTCCATTAATTTTAGTTTAAAATTTAAAAAATTTTGAAATTGAACACTTGCATATTGATGAGAAGTCTAAGAAAATAATAGAACAATAAATTTGGGACGAAATTATATACTCATAAAAGAAATTTAAAGACGAGAACTATATTAGAGAGAGAGAGAAAACTTTCTCTTGCCATATTGTCACTTAAAGGGTAATTTTACCTTAAAAGTTTTTTTAGGACAATTGTGTCTCAAAAGTTAAAAAAATGGAACAATTTTGCTCTAACTATTATCTCAATTAATTTTAACTGTTAGTTGACCAAATATATTGAGCTGACAGTCTACATGTCATCTACATCATTTTTCTCAACATGCTAATTCGCCGCAAAAGTTTTAAATCTAACTTTAAAAAATATGAAGTAGATGACACATGTACTTTTGAGGTAAATTTGCACCTTAACAAAATGGGTTAAGGTGCTAAAACAACCTTTCAACTTTTATCAAAGGTGTAAAAGTAACCATAAATTATTTTTTGGAGTAAAAATAACCATAAACTTTCAAAATTGAGAAAAACTGTTAAATCCAACTAATCTCCATTTATTACAATGGGGAAAATTAATCTTTTAGCCTTAAAGTTTTGATTCACTTATAACTTAATCTCTAAACTTTTGATTTGCTTGCAACTCAGTCTTTGATGCTTCTGAGTCATCCTATTGCAAAAAAAAAAAAAAATGTTAAAATATTGTTAAAATTTGCTTAAATAGATTTTACATGAATTAAAAAAAAACGTGTCTCCATCCCCACCAACTCGCACCCCCTCCGCCTCTATTTTCCTGAAACAATGCTTGGCATCCACAACGTCCATGACAAATCCTTTTGAAGTACCAGATAGCAGTGAACTACACAGATTGAAGATAAGGTTGAAGTCACTTATAATGCTTTTAAATTTGATAAAGCACCCAAGTATGCAAGAAAAAGTCATTGTGGCAAAAGAGATTTATTGACTTTTTAATTATAAATGATGAATAGCGCTTGGAAGAGGATGAGATTAGAAGTCGAAGCACACCCACTTCACAATATACCTAGCGCACAGGGAGCTTTCTTAACTTTTGAATGATAAATGGTGAAGACCCTTTAATATAAGAAAAACGAATTCACCTTATTCTTAAAACGAGCTTTTGAAGGATCTGCCATGGACGAGCGGATGCCTAGCAAGATTTCTAGAAAATATAGGTGGAGGAGGATTTGAGTAAGAGGGGATGAGATCATTGGTTATTTTTTTAATTCATGTAAAATCCACCTAAGAAATTTTTAATATTATTTTAAACATTTTTTACCACATATAGAATGATTCAGAAATATTAGGGACTGAGTTGTATCGAGTCAAACTCCAGGGACTAAGTTATAAGTGAATCAAAATTTTAAGGGCCAAAAGATTAATTTTTCTCATTGTAATTGATGAAAGTTAGTTAGATTTAACAGTTTTGCCCCAATTTAGAAAGTCTATGGTTATTTTTGCACCAAAAAATAGCTTATGGTTATTTTTACACTTTTGATAAAAGTTGAAGGTTATTTTAGCACCTTAATCCTAACAAAAAAATGGCGTGGATGACTTGTGGACTACCAGCTTAACATATTTGGTTAACTAACGGTCAAAATCAACCGGGACACACTTCCTGAACAAAATTGCTTTCGAAAAACTTTCGAGACAGAATTATCCCTTATTAACCTCCATATTATTAAGCATAAGAATAATTTTCTTGACATAACTTTTTTTTATCTCCACACTCAATATATGTACTCATATATTTCCTCCTCTCCTTAATATATAATTTATTTTAATGAAAAAATTAAACTATAAAGTCAATATTATATTAAGGATAGTAAGGAGTACCATATGATTTGCGTGCGTAACTTTATGTCCCGGTGCAATTTGAAAAAAGGGATGACTAACTTAACACTATGTTCAAGCATAAAGCTAACATTACGAAAAAGACACTTAATTTTTCACGGAATTCAATTCAGTTACTAATTTATTTGTCATGTATACATTATTTCAAAATGACCCATGACATTCTTTAAAGAAGCCACCTGTCATGTCTATAGGAGGACACCTCACCATGGGCCCCCTTACCCGCGGGTATTAGTTTTGGCGGCCGCCAACTCTTCGTTGGCACACGTGTATCCACCCCTGAATGTAAACCTTGCACCTGATATTAAGACAAGTAGCAAATGTTCACCAACATTCAGTCATTCACCATGAACATTTATATAATTGATCGGTAAACCGGGCCTCTAGTGCCGACACGGTGGCAGAAATCTTGAAGAAAATTTCTGTCAAAAATGGAGGTCACACGAAAATGTTCACAAAGGATACTGACTTGGCTTGTTTGCTCCACATTCTTCTAGGCACTCAGAGACATTTGGAAGGACAGGTGGAGGCCAATTCACATCTTGATCGACACCCATGTCTATGTTAGGAGATAACAATGGTTCCATTAATTTTTCGTGACGGATGGAGAAGAAGAAAATTGCTCAAATTAGAACACATTAGCAATCAAGGTAAAAAAAAAACAATACCTATTTGCATAACTCACTTGAAGATGAATGTGGGAGGGACTTGCCGATGGTGGAAAGGGAAAGAAACTGGACTGGGGGTCACATTGAACTTGGGCCATACATTTGGCTATGTGAGTGCTTTCATTTCACTTTTAGACTTCCTAACAGTTGAGTTGGTGATGTGAATATATATATCTTCAGGCTAATTCACTGGTGCGGCTAACGTATGAAATGTTTTCAACTTTAGGATACAATTATTTTGTGACTCAGAGTACTTAAATGTGAAGGATTGAAGACAATAAGAGATAGTGTACAAGCTTATATAAGCATTTTTCCATTCATCATGTATTGCTTTAGAATAGTGTAGTTCTTAAATTCGAAGGTTAGAATAGTGTATGGATATGTGTTTGTTTTGCTGCTTCAGATTTATGTGGTCTAATTTGTTCACAAAAATTGTTTTCTGTGCGTGGTCTTATCAGCAAAAATTCTCCAGCTGATTAAATTATGAGCATGCTTGTTGCATGAGATCTATGTTGATGAATATTGCAAGTCAATGAACACAGGTGATGACTGTTGATTTATCGCATCGCCTTGGCTGGATCGACGATTCTAGTGTGCAGCGAGTTCATGCCATTCTTAAGCAGGCAAACCTACCCACAGCCCCTCCTGAAAATATGACTGTGGATATGTTCAAGTCGGTCATGATGGTAAGGGGATGGGGTTTCATATATATATTTATTTTAAATTTAAGAAATAAGAGTAAAAACTTTTATTTAATTTGTGTATGACTCCTTGTGATGATTTTTCTATCAGATACGTGAGAAGGTAGAGGAAGGGACGTCAAAGCTGATTCTTCTAAGGGGTCCTCTGGGCAATTGTGTTGATACTGGGGATTACGACAGAAATGCCCTTGACGCTACGCTGCACAAGTTCTGTAAATCTTGATCTTATGCCTGGTACTCTCCATTCCAGCTTCATGCAATTATCGAGCTACCTTTCTTTTTCTATGTGTAATCTTGATGTCATTCGTGGTGCGTTGGAACTCTTTACCTTTTCCGTAATATTATTAAATAAGGCATGGTTAGTGACTAGTGTTTGAGGTTCATATCAAGCAGAAGTTCTCTAATTTCTCTCACTTCCATTTTTTTACATTGGAATGTTTATTACCATGAGTGTGAGAAAAAATAGCAATCTTTCTTGTTTGTAAAGGAAGTTGGTTTTCCTGGCCAAAAAAAAAAAACGTTAAGGAAGTTGGTTTTATATACATGGTTTCTTCAGTTACCAGTAGCATCACTTGGTGTTTTCGTAACTCAACTCTTCAAGCTGCTGTTCATACCTTGCACAATTACTTGTGAATTATAGCACTATCACTTGTCAATCAGCTTGTTTGGTTGGGCATTGGGCGCCCCAAATGACACGATTGAACCCATTAATCAGCGAATATGTTCAATATAGTATGTTTGTTTCAACGATTTGTGGATTGGATTTTTAGGATATAAGCAACTTATTATAAAAGCTACAAGTTATAGCTTATTTAAAAGCCACGGTCACCTCATCGAGCTGAGCCCCGCACCTAATCTTTTGACATAAAACATGTATAGGACATCCCTCCCTCTCCTTCTGACACGTCACCCCTAAGTAACTTGCTCTTTCTCTCTATCTCTTAGCTGTCTTCCTCCCCTCCTCTAGTGACACAAGCTGAGTTCGTCATCTTTTTTGACGAAAGGCACGGGCCACTAAAAGAAAAACAAAAATCTAATTCAGTGACCTAGCGTTGATATGTGATTCAATTAGTTATGCAATATTAATGCTTTTAACTTCTTAAAATATTTTTCAGTTGTAACCAGTGTGTTATCAAACTGATTACAATTTTACCCTAAATATACTTTTTTTGCTCCAAGGATTACTTTATAATATTTTTTTGTGCTTCTAACTCTTTAAAATATTTTTTCAATTGTACCCAATTTTAGAAGACTAACTACAATTTTATCTTTAATATCATTACTCATAAAAATCAGATTTTGAGTTGTTACTGAATAAACCCTCACACCCTTACTTGTTAATTACAAGTACAGCAGCATTGACCAAAAAAAAATTTGCAAGTACAGCAGGGGAAGTTGTCAATATATAGTGTCATAACTTATATGAGAGTGGATAATAGTAAACACAACAAAATAACTCGCTATTCAGCCGGGCCTATTATGCATCAAAATGATTGAAACCTCCCTTTTTTTTTTTTTTTTTACCAAAAAATGATTGGAAGGAGGAATTTTACGCATCTTTAGGTTTTATTGGATTAGCGGTGGGATAAGTGGCTTTCTTTCAATTTGGTTTTTACAAACTTATTATAAGATAAAAGTCATATTGTAAATGTGATTTATATTTGAATTAGCGGTTGACTTAAAAAAAAAAAACTGAAACTTAATTGAATGATTATCTGAAAAGCAAGTTTAGATGAAAAATTACAGAAAATGATGTAAATCTTATTAAATAATACATATACATTATATATCTATATTGTGATAATTTTAAGGAAAAAATTATAATTATAATTAGAAAGAAATAAAAATAGTTAATTATTATTGAAAAAAACTTGAAACTACTAAAATTTCTCTCCCCTCTCTTTTCTTTTGTTTTTGTAACCCACTCCCTCTTTTACTCATTGTGATGTAATCACATTTTCTTTTTGTTTTTATTCCCTCTATCTCCGCTTTTGCTTACGGTGATGCAATCGTACCGAAAGCCACTAAGGGTTTATCTGGATTAGCGGTAGCAAAAATAACTTTTTTTTTATTTGACTTTTGAAAACTTAAATTGGGGAAGAAGTTAGATAGTGTAATGTGATTTATGTTTGGATTAGCGGTAACAGAAATGACTTTTTTTTAAACTGAAACTTATTTGGATGATAATTTGAAAAGCAAGTTTAGATGAAAAATGACTGAAAAAGACATAAATCTTACTAAATAATACATATATATTATATGTATATAAGTCATTTTTAAATACTCAAAAAAAGATTTTTATCAAAAAAGTAGAGTAATTTTTATTTTTGTCTTTAATTAATTCTATAAATTTCTAAAATCAAACACTCCATCTTTTCCTTTTTCAACCAAAAGCATTTTTGAATATATATATATATATATATCTATGCTGTTATATTTTTTTCATTCTAATATTGTTATCTAACGGTATAAATTGGGCCCATGGGGATAGCTCTTCCAAGTTCCGATTTTTCTGCATTCAGCCATTCAAACCTATACGCCTCAAACTAGTTTTCATTATTGCTGGATCAAGCAGGGGAATCAGTTTAGTTTCCTTGCTCATCCAAAAGAATGGGCAGGGGTCTGAACTGTATAATAGAATCTGAACAATTTAGATTTAATTTTTTAAATTTTTTGTTTTTCTTAAAAAAATTATTTTATTGGGTACGGAATCTAAAATAAAGATAATCTCTTAACCAACATTTTTTTTAAAAATTAATTTTTTTATTCAAAAATCACCTATTTTTTTTTAAAAAAAATCAAATATGGACCATTCAGATCCAAATCTAAACAGTCCAGATCTGGACGAACTCTTGGGATAGGCACCTCTTGGGATAGGCACCGAAACGGGTCCATCAAGCAGGTATTTATGGGATCGAGCAGGTATTCCGTCGTTACACCAATCTCCTCCTTCTCCACGTACTTGTATAAATACATCACTATCAAGCCGATAAATCACAAGCCCAACTCATTCGTATCTCATCGTTGAAGAATAAGAGATGAAGCAAGGTAAGGTTGATCTGGTTTATAGAGAGCGAAGAGGGGGAGTGAGTGTGAGAGAGACTGTGACACCAAGACAATGCAACAACTGGAGACTGAGATCTGAGGTCAGCCATGGTGGATGAGAAGGTAGAGACAAAGGCGATAAATGCGTGAGAAGGGGGAGAACAGAGGTTACAAATGTGAAGGACTGGTTGGGAAAAACTTAAATGGCATAATGCTTTTCCACCATGAAGGCCTATCCCGCTGTGAAAAGCAGCTATTGGTGGTTTTTTTTTAAGCTGCTTTTCAACAAGAAGCCTGTTAATCCAAACAGCAACCCAAACATAGTATTTTACTCCCACAGCACTTTTTCTCCTCTGATTGCACGTTTTGCACCCCCTACCGCCTTTTTAAATAGACCCTAAGGCCCTGTTTGGTACGTAGCACTGAATTTTGATAGATTGGGAATGAAAATGGGAATAAAACTGGGCTTAATATTGGGATTGATGTTTTAAAAATATGTTTAGTACGAAGTAATAGTTGGAGGAAATAATTTCATTTATCTTATTTAATAAATAGCCACTAATTATGAAAAAACCAAAATACCCATACCCTTCTTTGCTTCTCTTACAGTTTACAGGGTTTTATTGTATAGTCATGTGTTTCGACAATATGTTGCTCGGAATCTGTCACAATATATCTAGTCCACGATTGAAAGTTGATGAGATTGGAACATCATCTTCGAACAAATCCATTAAGCAAGAGGAAAGTGATGAATCAAATTATAGTTTCAAATAGCGAAAGTGTTGTTTCTGGAAGCGGTCATGTGCAGCACCAGATGTTTGGTGAAGGTTTTTTTAGACTCGCTGAAGGAGATAGGGTTCATGATCTCATTCAGAGAAGATTCATTATGGGTTTGGGGACGCTTGGGGCAAACACGAAGGTCGTTGCAATTCATAGGAATGTGATTTCTTGTAAGCGGCGGTGAGGGCGACCGTAAAGGGCAACGATGGTTTGCTTGAGAGAGATTTATGTCGTTGGGGATGGAAGAGAGAGAGTGATTATGTGAGAGGAATTGATTCTAGGTTAAAATCAGGGTTACTTTTATCCGAAAAATATTTTAATCAAGGATATTTTTGTCTCTATAATTTTGTAGTCTCGGGATTGAAAAAACAATACCAAGGGGAGGTAGTTTTGTAACAATCTCACTTTCGTGGTACTCTTAATCTTTGGTTATCCATAATCCCTCACACCAAATGACCAAACAATATATTTTGACTCAATCCCTAATCCAATCTCGATTCCTACCCTCAATACTTTGTATCAAACATAGCTTAAAGGTGTGTTCGGCTTGGGGGCAAGGGGAGGTTTATTAGAGGGGCGGGGATCTTTTGTTTTTGTTTTTTTTTGACACAGGATCCTTTGTTCCTTTGTTTTTCACTGCCTTATACGAGTCTTAATTAGTTCATTTTTCTGAGAATCCAGGACCCATTGCTTGCAGCGAAATTAATAAATGGGCTTTGGTGGAGGCTTCAAAAGATCCCAAAGTAATATTTCTTTGACAATTTAATTTCAGTTTTTTCATTCTTTTTGTTTTTGGCTAAATGAGCCATTTGGGCCCTCACAACACGAAATCCCAGGTAAAAGATATGCTTAGGAAAAAAGAAGAAAAAGAATCATTTCATCTGTTTAGCATATCAAATTAAAACCTTTTTAAGGGTGAAAATCATTCATAATGAGAAAAACTTATAGATGCCTTGTTCTCGGTATTATGTTGTAATTTGACTATGAGATTATTCTTGTAACCTACTTTTATAATATAGAAGAAAATATCACATTAATCCTATGTAATTATTAAATTAAACATGTAGGTTCCAAGCGACCATTATGTCTCTACTCAATCTTTAATACTCGTATTACATATACGAACAACTATTTTACACCCCTGGATCGCAGGGATGCTAGAGTAGCAAACATAATAGCATATGTTTTCAATCAGGCCCCTTCAATCGAATTTTTGTTTTTGGCTACAACCCTTCAGTTGAATTTGATAAACCTCAGGCGGACATATAGTTTTCACTAATTGCTGACGGGGCTTACGGCCTAGCCTAGCGTATTTAGTAAATAGTTCAGACTTAGACTCAGGTTCATACTCAGGCCTACTGTTAGGCCTGTTTATATAAATAGGTCAAACCTATTTTCATAAAGCCTAATCTACAAGCTTACAGACCTGACCTATTTAACTTTTTTTTTTTAATTTATACTATTATATAAGTATATAATATATCATATAAATAATTTATAAATGTACCAACATAACCTTAATTCTAAGTTTTACATCGTATTGTCATTACATTCAACATTTACTTTTGCATCAATCATTCAGCTCTATCTCTCTTCTCTTCGATCGCTCCAGATGGAAACGTTAACTCACTCCCTCTCCCCTAATTTGCAGAGTCCACTAAAGTAATAATGTAGGGGTCAACAGACGATTAGTTTTTCTTATTCCTATTTTCTCAAACAATTATTCTCTCTAGACAATCTTTTCTTTTCCTTCCTAAGCCCTAATATTATAATGATAACGGATGTTAGGCTTTTAATACATAATGTAGTATTGCAAATAAGCGTAAAATGTTATATATGAATTTAGAGGTATAGGCTTTAAAGTCTGTTTAAATACCTACATTTTAAGCGGGCCTTTAAACTGGCTTCAGGCCTTGTCAGGTTTTTAAAAGGCCCTCAAGGATAAAAAAAAGCCTACATATAGGCTCAGACTTTGAATATCTGTTGTAGGCCTATAACTATTTAGGTAAAGCCTAGCCTAACCTAACATATGTCCACCCCTAGTCCCAATTGACTTGTTGACTGATAATGAGTAATAATTCATCCTAATGAAAAACTTTGATCTCTTAATACCAATAAGCTGAGAAATTCTTGTGTGAACTTGATTTGCCACGTCATTTGTGGTCTAACCAGTTAATATATATATATATATATATATATATAAAATGAATCTTCTGCTAGTTTATTTTAGGGTTAGAGTGCAAATTTGTTCAAGAAATTTTTGCTGAGGAGCAATATTACCTTGAAAGTTGTTTAAAGTTTAATATTACCCTGGAAGTATTAAAATTGAGCAATGCTATCCTTCTCCATTAAAAAGTTAACTGTCAATGTCAATTTTTTAACGGTTAACGTTAGTTTTTTAACGGTATGAGGCAATATTGCTACATTTTGAAACTTTCAGGATGACATTGAACCTTAAAAAACTTCCAAGGCAATATTACTCCTTAAAGAAAACTTCCAAGACACATTTACATCTTAACCCTTTATTTTATAAATAATCTTTAAGTACTGTAAGTTTTCTCCCTTACATATGTGAGTCACTTGATGATCAAATTTATCCCTAGATCACCTTATATTATACCAAAATAAAAAATTAATAAAAAAAATAATAACCAGCAATTACAAAAATTTTCCTAAACACTTGAAAATGTTAATCATTTTTAATTTCAAATCCATTAAAACCCAACACTCAAGAAGAATATAAGCCCAATAATAAGTCATAAGCACCGCGTTGATGGGCCTAAAACCAGACCTCACTCAACTCCATGCAAAAATATAGATATCTAATAATAGTGGTTGAGTCTAATCGATTAATCCCTCACAACATAACAAACCAATATTTAAATCTATGTTGGGAGATATGCCCATACAATATTTCAAATATGATTGTCTTCAATAGTAATGATGCATGTGCCTAACAAATAAAAAATATAGATTCTATAGTGATTCCTTGACCACATATATCCCTCAACTGGATCAAAGACAAGCCTAAAAACTAAAACTCAAAATATGACAATAATTGTAATTTTAAAATAATTTGACAATTTTTTTTGGATGAAATTGTATGAAATCCAAATCTTGACACCATATTCAAATATACATTATATTCCATACGTGCATTCAACACATACACAACTTTTTTCAAAGTTTCCTCTTGAGTAGTGCCAAAACACTGAAGCAGCTGTCAGATAGTTCATTACCACTAGTTCCTACATTAGAGCTTGAAAGTTGAATGTGAAATTTCATTCTCCCTCTCAGCTGAAGTCCCCCACACAACGTAGTATCGTTTTTATACATATCAAACCCCATATACATATATATACGCCATTTTTGTTGCTATTTCATCCCAAACACCATTATTATTGTTCTCCTAAGCTATTTCAGATTTGAGATCTCCAATTCTATCCACCCACCATATTGTTCTTGCTTTATGGTTCTTCTTCATATTCTTCAACAACCATTGGCTGATGAGGATAATGATCGGTTGTTATTAGCTCTTTTCCCAAGTGTCTCTTCACTACCTCCATTAATGCAATGTCTCTTGTTACAACCCAAGATCTCTCTTTAGCCCACAGTTGATGTACTTGTTGATCGAATCTTATTGAATCTCTCATCCTCTCTTCTTCATTATACTCCCTTTCTTGCTCTCTTTGCTCAACCATACTCATCATCTTCTCCATCCAAGACTCTTGACTCTCTATCAGTTTCTTCATGTGACACTCCACAATTTCTTCGACCTCAACTCTCAATTTGTTCCTCATTCCACTCTCTCTTTTCTGGTCCATCTCCACCTGTTTCTGCTTCTTCATCATATAGGTCATTGCTGACATGTCCTTGATGTCATCATTGTTGTTTTCAGACGAGGATGTCTCAAACTGATGATCTGAAGATGAGTTGTTTGACAGATTGATGAGGCTCTTTGAGCAGTACTTATTGATATTGTTGTTGTGATGAAGAACTTTTTCACCATCTGATGTAAAGGTCATTAATGGAGGTTGGTAATAATTAGTAGAAGTAGTAGTAATATTGTTTGTTCTTGTTGTTGATGATGATTCTCCACATATTGCTTCAAGCTGATGAAAAAATCTATAGTGTTTACCATCTTGTCTACCTGATTTCCCTTCCTTCGTCTTCTTGTAATACTTGTACAAATTCTCAAACTTCTCTTTGCATTTTTTCCCACTTCTTTGGTACCCATATTCTTCACTCATTATCCTTAAAACACATATGGATATATTATATATATCACAAACCTATTTATATATGCTTATAGAACACACACACACACACACACACACACACACACACAAAAACCAGCTAGAACAAGATCCCTATCCATCACTATAAAAATATAGTGTTTATAAAAAGTTATATGTATACTATTCATTGACTACAAACATTGCTATTGATTGCTCCTAAAAATTTGTAGAATTTATGAAGCTTGCATAGTTTTATGTATATTCTGACAACATTTCACATCAGCGTCATGACCTTATTAGAAAAACAAAGTACAACTTGAGGAAGAAAATGTCTACTTACGCATTAATATATATATATATATATATATGCATGCATGAAATGCTAATTAAAAATAAAATAAAAACTTCATCATCATGTGCTTAAATATATGTAGTAGCAAATCCTAGTCTTTTTATCAGCTCATTTTTTTGTTAACCAAATTCCAATATATCCTTAACTAGCTAAGCATATTGTAGCCAGGTTTATACATAGAACTGGAAAACAAGGACAACCTTTCTTTTAAATGGTGATAACTGATAATTAAGTTATTGCACCTACAATTGTCATTTCCTCACAGAAAACCCAAGGTAAAACTGCGCTTATTGGATCATCAGTGGAGTTTCTTGGACAAAGCCAGCTAGACAATTCATAGCAAAATCAACTTAATTAGAATCACTTAGTTCGTTACTAGCTAGGGCCTTCCATTTTCAGGCAAAAAAGAAAATTTCCAAAACCCCAAAAAAGAAATAAAGAAAAAGTTCATCATCAAACAATCCTCAGCAGCAAAACAAATCGGCATAACGTAACTCAAGAAATTGAAGAATATTAACCACACAACTTCTAGTGGCCTTTATAGCTGGGTAGGAGGTTTTCAATTCTTGCACATTTAATTGATGTATTTTACGCAGAAAAAAAAGGCCAATAAAATATCTATAATTTAATATGTATATGTATGGAATATGTATGTATATTGATATATACCTAGAAATTTCATTCCATAAAGGGGCTTTGTAATTGGTCTCTCTGAACTTAGAATCAAGACGAGATCTGATCTCTAAGAGCAAAAGAGTCTCTTGTCTTGGCCATCTATTGTTGTTGGCCATGTCACCAAATCCAACCCATCCCTTTTCTAAAGCAGAAGCGGTAGTAACAGTAGGGTTTGAAGGAGCAAAGGCGGTAGTATCAAAGCTATGAGAGCAAACGATGTCGTTGTAGTTATTAGGTAGTAGTGGAGCAGCAGTACCAGAAGTATCACTGCCACCGCCCACACACGGTGGCTCTGGCAAATGATCATGGTGGGTTCTTCCTGCTATGAGTTGCTGGAAATCGAGAAGCCCATAAGGGTACAGATCGCCCATGTGTGGGTGATGATCAAAGATTAAAAGAATACTGAAAGGGTACACTTAGAAAGATAGAGAGAGAGTCAAGATTTGGTTTTTGTGAACTGTGAAGGGCTTTTTACAAAGGAGACATGATCCGAGTTTGCCGCTTGTATTGAAAGTTCGACACTTCAACTATAGTAACTCTCTCTCTCTCTCTCTCTCTGAGTTAGACAGAAGAAGAAAGGAGGATACATAAGGATGGAGCCAATGAGAGGGCGACAAATGGTGGAGTACTAGACGATGATGAAATCGCAGGGCACTATGCACGAGATTCCATCATTCTCATATCTCACATCACTTTACTTATTCGGTGGCATCTTTTATTTGTTAAGTGGCACGTGGCTTGCCAATTAACGAGCTCCCCTCTCTTTCTTCGTCATGATTTTTAGGTTCACGTCATAACAAGTTATATTTAATGATTTTTGAGATCATAAAAAGAAAAATATAAGGTAACAAAATTCATATGAATTATTTCTCAATCAGCTGAATCGGATCAAAGCAAGTGATTCAAACATGAGTGGCTTCTATCCTATTCGCTCACTCCTTTTTTCCACCTTTACTCTCCTTTTCTCATATCCACGATTAGATAAAAATTTCAATGACCTAAATTTTACATCTTATAAAAATATTATTATAATTTTAATTTAAAATACATGAATAAATTTTAACTGCTAAAATTTGTAGTGAAAAAGCTGAAAAGAAAATTTACTCTATAATAATAATATTTTTTTCAGATCAAATTTTAATAATTTAAATTTATTTATGTATTTTTTAAGTAAAGCCAATAATGTTTTTATAAGGCGTAAAACCTGGGTCTTGGAAATTTTCATACAATAGTGAAAATGAGAAAAGGAGAGTAAAGAAGGGAAAAAAGGAGAGTAAGGGAAAAGGAGAGAAGCCACTCCCAATTCAAACCATAGTTGGACTAGGAGCTAACCATACATTTGATCGGGTTTGGATTCTATTAGAATCATTTTTCTCATTTTCTTTTCAGAATTTGATCTCCACCCTTAGATTTAAAAAAATAAATGGTTTAAATTTAATATTTTATAAAACTATTATTTTAAATATGAATAAATAAACTTAAACTGTTAAATCATGATCTACACAATTCATAACTATAATACAAACAAAAGTAATAACAAAAATTAGTTTATAAAACACTATAATTATAGTTTTAAAACAAAGTTTTGAAAGCCGGACAGGATGGTCGGACCGATCTGACCGTCACCCACTCTCTTTACCGGCTTGGTTCACATATTTTGGATTTCTGAAAGGTTGAGCTACCCCAAACCGGCATTTGAGTTTAAAGCCGTTGTTAAGCTGAAACCCGGAGCACTTTCAAGAGAACCGGACAGATCTAAAAGTTTCTTCGAAAAAAATATCGTCCACTAGGGGTGTCCAAAGTATCCCGGTCCCGGTTGTTCGGTCCCGGTCCCAGAATTTTGATCCCGGGAATTTCCCGTCCCGGCCAGGACCGGGACCGTGACCGGGACCGGTCACATGCCTTGTGGTCCTGGTCCCGGTCTCGGTTTTTTTTATTTTTTTTTAATTTTTTTCTTAAAAACTAAGTTATTGTTTTATTTTTGTATTTTTTATCCCATAATTTAAGTTATCATTTGATAAAATGTGTATCACATATTTAGTTGGAGTTAAACTATATATATTGTGATACTAATCCTACTATATAATGTATAAAAATAATAATAAAAATGATGAAGGTGATAATAATAATAATAATAAAATGTTATTCTTCAATTCTAGATCAATTTGTGTGATTATTATGGTCTTATTAGATGTTAAATAATTACTTTAAACACTAGATTATAGAAAATTTAACTAAAATAATAATTTTTTTTAAATTTAATTTTTTTTAAAAAAAAAACCGGGATTTCCCGGTTTGATCCCAGTCCCGCCCAGGATTACCGGGACCGGGATCAAACCGGGACCGGGATCGGGACCGGGATGCAATTTGCATCCCGGCCAAAAATCGGGACCGGGACCGAGAGTGGTGAATCCCGGTCCCGGTCCCGATTTTGAACACCCCTATCGTCCACTACCCCTCCCACTCCAGAATTGTAGAAGGAACAAAGATGAGGTGAAGAAGAGAAATGGGGGATAATAGTGAAGATGGAGGAGGAGAATATAGAACAATGCTAAATAAACTATACCAACCACTTTCTTTTGTTACTTCTTTTCTCCCTAATTGCAAGTACTTTCATCTTTTATGGCGTTTGAGAGGTTTTGCTTATTTTCTTCAGAATCCGCTGGTTAATGAAAAAAATCTACAGAGAGTTGTATTTGACGGTGTGAGAGGGGGGTCTCAAAGATAGATGCACTACAAACAAAGCTTCTAATCACCTTAAGGAGGAAATAACATTTAAATTTCACCTACTTTTTCTTCTAGGAAAAAGAATAAGTTAGAAAGGACTTGATGTGAATAGATCAAACCCGTGAATTAATGAGAATATATATTATCCTACGGCTTTTACACTGCTTATCAAACCATTGGCTCTACTATGTTAAAAAAAGAATTATCATATAGTAGAGAATTATTTAACTACATGTTAAAAGCTAACTGTATATATAAAGTAGAAAAGGATCAAAACACATCCAAATCTAACTTTAGTCACGTACCCATAACTTGTTGATTGAGGTGGTAAGCGGCATCACCCTATAAAAAAGAAAACACAAGTTTAAATCCTAGGAAACGTAAACTTTGTGAGAGGCAAAAACATTTTATATTATAAACTTTGATAAAGATTAGTACCCTTAATCAAATAAAAACTCTTACTTTAGCTAAGTTATAACTAAGGTTCTGAAACCCAGACCGGTTATTAAACCGGCCGGGGTATTAGGTTAAGGGTCAGTGGGTCAGATTAGAGTCAAATCGGAGCTAAACTGATGAGAAAGTGAAGATTTCAAGATTATTTATATGAATTTCTGAATAAATATTAAAAAAACCGGTTGAACCGGCCAAAAACCGGTCGAACTGAGGTTAACACCCGACCAGACCGGTCAGACCAACGGTTGGCTGGTTTTCGACTCAAACTGGCCAGTTCGGTTTGATTTTCAAAACATTGATTATAACAAATATATTATCACTCCCTCTCACCAATGCTTTTCTCTTTTATCAATACTTTAACCCTCCAGTCTGATTTTTAAAACATTGGTTATAACAAATATATTATCACTCCCTCTCACCAATGCTTTTTTCTTTTACCAATACTTTAACCCTGCCCAAGCTGCCAGTTACTCATTTTCACCGATGCTTTTCACTTTTATCATAATGCTACCACCATCCTTATGTAAAATCATCTTTTCGATTTCAAAAGGCTCACTACTTCTTTTCTGTTTTTTAATATCATAAAAACCTAACTACTTTCTCTTAGAACTAAAGCTAGCATAATCGAAATCATAAGCACTCCCCTCATTCTTCATAAATGTATTTTTATGTATATTATTATTGTCAAATTATAAAACTTGATCATTTTTGTGTTGGTATGAAAATTTTAATTCATGTTTTTTTCTTCTCTTTCACATTTATATAGTATTCATTTATTGACATTAAAATCTACAAACTTATCACACTAAAACTTATTTTTTAAATTATTCTTTCTATTTTACTTTTTTTTTACCAATTTTGTAAGAATTTTAACACCTAATTATAATAATATAAATTTATTACCCATACTAGTCTGGACCACGGTCCGATTGTGGTTTGACCACTGAATTTTGAACTAATGTTTTGACGGATTAAACATCCAATCAAACATTTGGTATTAACACTACAACTCCATCTCAACTTGGTATATATAGATGCATAGAAAATGTGTAAGATAGTTATGATTTAAAATAATCAAAATCAAAATCAATAACAACATCAATTATCAATTAATATTAAGATCAATACATAACAAAAATTACCGCAAGCCATATATTATTTATAGCTTATGAATAATGTGATTTTTTTGCTCGATTTATGAATAATGTGATTAATGAATTATATTTGTGAGAAATTAGGCGTTCCTAGAGTACAACCATTTATTTTTGAATACCACCCCCACTAACCAGATCAAAGTAACTGATATGATTATGATCGCATCACAAATACCCCACATGTAGGAAAAAGATGGGGTTATAATGCAGAGGAAGAGTAATCAGTTTCTCAAAATGTGTTCGTCAGGTACACAATTGTACTACTCCTCATGCCTATATACAGTGTTCCACATATTCCTTCCTCAAAAGAAGACATGTGGAAAGGTTCAGCAATACCAATCTAAAAAATTAAGGGTTAGGGTGTAAATCTACCAATGAAGTATTGTCTGAGGAGCGTTCACCACAAATATTTTTTAAAAGGGGCAAAAATACCAATGAAGTTTTAAAAAGGGGCATCCACCACAATTTCCGTTAAATCCGTACTAACGGCGTTAAATCATAAAAGAAGAAAACCCCTAACAGCGTTAGTACGGATTTAAAAAAAGAATTAATTCAATACCAACATCAATTATCAATTAATATTAAGATCAATACATAACAAAAAATACCGCAAGCCATATTATTTATAGGTTATGAATAATGTGATTAATGAATTATATGTGTGAGAAATTAGGCGTTCCTAAGAGTACAACCATTTATTTTTGAATACCACCCACACTAACCAGATCAAAGTAACTGATATGATTATGATCGCATCACAAATACCCCAAAAGATGGGGTTATAATGCAGAGGAAGAGTAATCAGTTTCTCAAAATGTGTTCGAGGTACACAATTGTACTACTCCTCATGCCTATATACAGTGTTCCACATATTCCTTCCTCAAAAGAAGACGTGTGGATAGGTTCGGCAATACCAATCTAAAAAACTGATGAACATAACATTTATCTACTCAAACTTCTATTATTTATATTTTGAATTCAATGCTATTGGGTTTTGGCCTAATCCATTAAGGGTGGATCATGCTCTTTTCCAACATGTGTCTTAAATAACATGGATTACAGAAAGTTGTTCATTGAAATTATAAGTGGCCTCACCCTTATAAGGAATGTAAGACATCTTTGAATCATAGGAAACTCACTTATTAGGAGAGACGAAAATCATTTGCGCTCTAAGTCTCAAGAGAGAAAACCTTGATTTCTAAAAAAAATAACACAGATTTTTATATTTATCATGCTTAATATTTTTATAAATAGAATAATTATATGATAAATTGTTGATCAACCGCCACCTTGTAGAAAACAAATAGGGATTTAACTTTAAATAATTTCAATTGACCAACTTTTTACAAAACATAATTACATTGTCTTTTATACAAAAGAGAATTTGAAGACAAAAGTTGAAACAAGCAACAAACACTATCATGGTGTTCGTTAAATATCTCTTGAAAATTATAGTTATACATTATTGGTTATAGGATGCTCTTTTTGATAAACCAACTTACGTCTTATTAAAAGACATGGGTAGCTATCAAACAAAAGACAATGTTTTATGAGAAAGTTAGTTTGGAATATGCATTAGTTGTATACTATTAATAAATAAAATATGAAATTTTTAGGTAAATATATGTCAAAGAAAGAATTTTAAACCTGAAATTTACTACAAAGATTCAGCTTTTTTTGATACTAGGAGATCATTATAGAGTTTCACATAAGCAATTTAATCATTAAAAAGTCTCACAACATGTTATCATTTCTTGTATTGGATTTTAATTTGTTAGAAAAGTAAATGCTTGAGCTTGAGAAGCTTCTGGTCCAATGGGCCCGTAAAACTCACTAGGATAAGCCGTATTATTAAACCAGACAAAGCAACAAGCAATAAAACCAAAACCGGATAAAGCACCTAAACTATAAGACAAGTAAGCTCTCCAGACCATACAAGTGCACGGCGAAACCATGCAAAAGGTTTGGTTAAGATATGCCAGATTCCACCAAGTATACAAATGGAACCCAACCATACATGTCCTCCAATTATATCTTCCAAATCGTCTACACTAACAATCCACCCCTCTCTTCCAAAAGGTGATTTTAGTAAATAACCAAATATAATACTTGGACTAAGGGTTAAGTTGGTAATTTTTCTTACATCCCCCCTGGAGCCCAGGTATCATATACACCCCCAAAATAAAGAGCCTTGAATACTAGAAGAAAAGCACTTATACCTAACAAGATTAAGTGAATACCCAAAATTGTAGTCATTTTATTTCTATCTTTCCATACATAACCGAAGAATGGAAAAGATTCTTCAAGAGTCTCAGGTCCCAGAAGTGCATGATAAATATCGCCAAAGCCCAATACTACAGAGGAAATTAAGTGAAGCACTCCACACACAAAGTATGGAAAGGTGTCTATAACTTCCCCACCAGGACCTACCCCCCAACCTAGAGTAGCTAGATGGGGAAGTAAGATTAAGCCTTGTTCATACATGGGCTTCTCTGGTACAAAATGAGCCACTTCAAATAGGTCCATTACTCCGGCCCAGAATACGATTAATCCGACATGGGCTACATGAGCCCCCCAGTAGTTTACCGGATAAATTGATAAGTCGGGCATTCCCGACCCACCAAGCGAAACCGGTAGTTTCTTGGTCACGACTAGTTAAAGCTAAAGTTCCATTAAAGAGCGTTTCCACGTGATAGAACCTCCTCAGGGAATATAAGGTTTTCATGAGGCTGATCTTGAGCCGCCATCCAAGCACGAATACCTTCGGTTAAGAGAATATTTTTTGTGTAGAAAGTCTCAAATTCAGAATCTTCCGCTACGCGCACTACAAAAAAAAACGTGATTTAGTAGCGATTAAAAATGGGTATTAGTAGCGGTTCTAACCGCTACAAACTATGTTAGTAGCGGTTAATCAAACCGCTACTAAATCGTGCGTTGCAAGCAGTTTTGTAGCGGTTCTATAAAACCGCTACTCAATCAAAAATAACCGCTACATAGTTTGTAGCGGTTAAGCATAACCGCTACAAATATAAAAAATTATATTAAGAGCTAAAAAAAAAAATTTTAATTTTGTAGCGGTTAAGAAACCGCTACAAATATAAAAAATTGAAAATTTGTTGGCGCGAAAAAAATGACATTTTTTTTATTTTGTAGTGGTTAACGAACCACTACTAATTTTGAATTTTATGAAATTAGTAGCGGTTCTTAAAAACCGCTAATAATTTTGAATTTCATGAAATTAGTAGCGGTTTTTAAGAACCGCTACTAATTTCATGAAATTCAAAATTTGCGCTAAAAATTTTAAATTGAGTCGTAAAAAAGCGCGTTATTGAAACCGCTACAAATATTTAAAATTTTTTTAAAAAATATAGAATTACTTTTTTCTTTTTTTTCAATATTAAATTAAATAGTTTATTTTGTTATTATTTTATCTTTTTCAATTAGTTTATTATTCAATAGTTTAACTTATTAATAAATAAAAAGGAAATATGTAATTGAATAGGAGTAGTATAAAATTTATATTTATAGTAATATTAAGGATAGGTAGGTAATAAGGAATTATTATGTTATCTAATATAATGTAATTGTGTATGAAAATGAGATACAGTTATGATATATCTAGAAAAAAAATGATTAGAATAAATTTTATAGAAAGGAAAGAAGTAGTCTAAAAGAAATTAAAAATCTTGTTATCATATTTGATCGTATTATTCAGCTCCTCTACTCATACGAAAGAAGTTGTAAAGGAGAGAAAATGAAATAAAGGTAAGGTGAAAAGAAATTGGGGAGTGTTTGAAATGAGTTGTGGTAAGAGTATTTGTAGGGATCCACGTACTATTTGTAGCGGTTATTTATATTTTTGTAGCGGTTTAATATTCATAGTGCTATTTGTAGCGGTTATTTGTTAGTAGCGGTTATTTATATTTTTGTAGCGGTTTTATAACCGTTACAAATATTATTTTAATTTTTTTAAAAAATTTTTTTTTACATTTTATTTTAACAAAAATTTTTTTCACTTTTTGTAAAGACAAAAGCATAATTTGAATTTGATCCCTCAGAGGCATGTTTTACGGATCAGCCTCTCAACTGTGCAACAGACAACATTATTGAAACCTGGCTCTAATACAACTCGAGTGATATCAGAGTTGAGATCAAAACCTGGCTCTCATACCACTCGAGTGGTATCAGAGCCAGGTTTCGATCCCGGTTCTGATACCACTTGAGTGAGGGTCGGAGGTATCTGGCTCTGGTGGACACCCTTTGATCCCTTAAAGGCATTTTTACGCATCAGCTCTCAACTGTGCAACTGGCAACGGTGGCTAGCCGTCCTGACCATGTCGAATTTAGCTCTTCTTGGATCCAAAGGGATCGAACCAGGATGCACAGGCTCAGGGATTAGGGCTGTAGCTTCATCTATCCTTTCGGGTAAGAGTTGTGGGAAGAAAGGCATATCATCAACAAACAGAAGAAAACCTAATAAAGCTTTGGTCTGCTTTGTCTTTATGACTAAGGAGTAAATGATACTTCTGTCTCCAGGGACGACATCGCCGATTTTCGCACGGTGGGAAACATCGGACTTCACATAAGCGTGACTATGCGTAGAATATAGATTATAGACTCCTCTCCAAAAAGGAGACCATGACGGCGTCCTCTAACGGGATTGCAGTATTAGTCAAGTGAATCAAATTGCTCTGATACCACTCGAGTGAGGGTTGGAGGTATCTGGCTCCGGTGGACACCCTTTGATCCCTCAGAGGCATGTTTTACGGATTAGCCTCTCAACTGTGCAACGGACAACATTATTGAAACCTGGCTCTAATATAACTCGAGTAGTATCAGAGTTGAGATCAAAACCTGGCTCTAATACCACTCGAGTGGTATCAGAGCGCGAGTGGTATCAGAGCTAGGTTTCGATCCCGGTTCTGATACCACTCGAGTGAGGGTTGGAGGTATCTGGCTCTGGTGGACACTCTTTGATCCCTTAAAGGCATTTTTACGCATCAGCTCTCAACTGTGCAACTGGCAACGGTGGCTAGCCGTCCTAACCATTTCGAATTTAGCTCTTCTTGGATCCAAAGGGATTGAACCAGGATGCACAGGCTCAGGGATTAGAGCTGTAGCTTCATCTATCCTTTCGGGCAGGAGTTGTGGGAAGAAAGGCATATCATCAATCAGAAGAAGAAAGCCTAACAAAGCTTTGGTCTGCTTTGTCTTTATGACTAAGGAGTGAAGGATACTTCTTTCTCCAGGGACGACATCGCCGGTCTTCGCACCGTGGGAAACATCGGACTTCACATAAGCATGACTATGCGTAGAATATAGACTCCTCTCCAAAAAGGAGACCATGACGGAGTCCTCTAACGGGATTGCAGTATTAGTCAAGTGAATCAAATTGCTCTGATACCAGTCGAGTGAGGGTCGGAGGTATCTGGCTCCCGTGGACATCCCTTTAATCCCTCAGAGGCATGTTTTATGGATCAGCCTCTCAACTTTACAACGGACAACATTATTGAAACCTGGCTCTAATACGACTAAAGTGGTATCAGAGTTGGGATCAAAACCTGGCTCTGATACTACTCGAGTGGTATCAGAGCGCAAGTGGTATCAGAGCCATGTTTCAATAATAAACTGCAAGGTCAAAATGGTTGTCTCGATTATGGTGTTTCGACAGATTGGAACGGTTTATTTAATAAGAATGAAGATATTGTAGTGCTTCTGAGTAAAAGATATACAAGATAGGGGATACATACATACATACATGCATACATACATACATATATACATACATAAATACATATATTGCATTCTTCATTAATTAAAGAGGTCAGGAATCACTGAGTAGCTGGTCGATTTTCACTTTCTCTGGCATGGGAGACAAATCAATTTTTAGAAATATGAAATCACAGGTGACCATTCCGTGTATATGCGGTTTCTAATTAATGCAGTTTGGCTTTTATATGCAAGGCTTATTTCAATGCATGTTTGTTTAAAAATGAACAAAACAAAACAAAACAAGCAAACCCACTTTCTTTTGTGTGAAAAAGTTACTGCTATAGATAGGCCATGACAGAAGTTTGGCTTTACCCGTATTAATGGAGCTTCTCAAAAGTCTTATTTTTTTAATGCTCTCAAAGTGCCTGTACGTAAAGCCATACAAGATGTGCCTTAGCCTTGTCCGCATCAAGAGACGTGACTGGCACTGACTGTGTGTTTAGATTAGCTTTTGAGAATAGTTTTTATAATTTATAAGGTAAGTGTATGAGAGGAGTTATGTCTCAGATTGCGCAAACCTAAGTTTTTTTTTCATGAAATTCAAAATTATTAGCTGACATCATTTTAAATTCTCCGCAAAATGCTGATGCCTTTGAAGCAGTTGCACAAGAATTGGAAAGGGGACGTGTCACAGCTAAAAAAGGTACTCTCCTGCATCAATATAAATATGGCGCAAAAACATGCGGACACAGTATGAGATGCAACAATTAAGAAAACAGATTTTTTTTTTTTTTAAATAACTATGCAAACATATTTTTTATTTATTTTTTTTTTTCAAAACTTATTTCTAAAAACAGTTTTATAAAACTTTTTTTCTGAACAAAATGTAAAGAATAGAATCAAACAAGCCTCTAGCTTTTTTTTTTTGGTTGCCAACCAGTAGAGACCTTGTTAATTATTACTTTAGAATATTCAAATTAATTTTTTTGTAATTACATTATTACATAGTTTTTTGGAGAAATTATAACCACAGCTTTTATTTTGAGGACTGAGAAAAAAAGCCTCACAGAAAATATTAACTAGATTAGTGTAACTCTCATCCACCTCAAAATTAAAGTGAAATATTAGTATAGTTAAATAAATAGGTTTAGCCAATTTTATAATATAAGTTGGCAAAAAAGAAGCTTGTGAATTAAAAAAAAAAACATTCAGATAAAAAAAAAAAAAAAAAAACATCGGGATCAAGAATCTTAGGCATTGAAATTTGTCGTGAGCCGGTGCGTTGATCCCAAAAACTGGCGACATGACTTGAATGCATACCACAAGCCCATCATTCTCATGTTCCTCTTGAAAAACTGAATAAAATTTAATATAGAATTATATCATTACCATCAAAGTAAATCATTTAATTTATAAATGTAATATACCAGTAGACAAAATAAAAAATTTTAAGTTATAAAATATAATAATAATCTATTATATTATTAGAAATGTTGTAGAAACGGATTAGTTTAATGCGGTTTAGCTATCAGTATGCCTTTCAATGCCCTTAAGTTTAACACCATTTACATCGTTAAGTTTAACTAGTTTTATACAATATTAAATGTAACCCACCTATTTTTCAATCTAAGGGTGTATATGAAGAGTACTATAAAGAAAAGAAAATGATCTGCGTCCTCTCATGCAAACCTCTAACATGCATGCTTCATATGAGAAAAACCTTAAATTCCATTAATTTTAGTTTAAAATTTAAAAAATTTTGAAATTGAACACTTGCATATTGATGAGAAGTCTAAGAAAATAATAGAACAATAAATTTGGGACGAAATTATATACTCATAAAAGAAATTTAAAGACGAGACCTATATTAGAGAGAGAGAAAACTTTCTCTTGCCATATTGTCATTTAGGGGTAATTTTATCTTAAAAGTTTTTTTTAGGACAATTGTGTCTCAAAAGTGAAAAAAATGGAACAATTTTGCTCTAACTATTATCTCAATTAACTTTAACTGTTAGTTGACCAAATATACTGAGCTGACAGTCTACATGTCATCTACATCATTTTTCTCAACATGCTAATTCGCCGCAAAAGTTTTAAATCTAACTTTAAAAAATATGAAGTAGATGACACATGTACTTTTGAGGTAAATTTGCACCTTAACAAAATGGGTTAAGGTGCTAAAACAACCTTTCAACTTTTATCAAAGGTGTAAAAGTAACCATAAATTATTTTTTGGAGTAAAAATAACCATAAACTTTCAAAATTGAGAAAAACTGTTAAATCCAACTAATCTCCATTTATTACAAGGGGGAAAATTAATCTTTTAGCCTTAAAGTTTTGATTCACTTATAACTTAATCCCTAAACTTTTGATTTGCTTGCAACTCAGTCTCTGATGCTTCTGAGTCATCCTATTGCAAAAAAAAAAAAAAAAAGTTAAAATTTTCTTAACTAGATTTTACATGAATTAAAAAAAAACGTGTCTCCATCCCCACCAACTTGCACCCCCTCCGCCTCTATTTTCCTGAAACATTGCTTGGCATCCACAACGTCCATCACAAATCCTTTTGAAGTACCAGACAGCAGTGAACTACACAGATTGGAGATAAGGTTGAAATCACTTATAATGCTTTTAAATTTGATAAAGCACCCAAGTATGCAAGAAAAAGTCATTGTGGCAAAAGAGATTTCTTGACTTTTTAATGATAAATGATGAATAGCGCTTGGAAGAGGATGAGATTAGAAGAAGTTGAAGCACACCCCCTTCACAATATACCTCACGCACAGGGAGCTTTCTTAACTTTTGAATGATAAATAGTGAAGACCCTTTAATATAAGAAAAACGAATTCACCTTATTCTTAAAACGAGCTTTTGAAGGATCTGCCATGGACGAGCGGATGCCTAGCAAGATTTCTAGAAAATATAGGTGGAGGAGGATTTGAGTAAGAGGGGATGAGATCATTGGTTATTTTTTTAATTCATGTAAAATCCACCTACAAAATTTTTAATATTATTTTAAACATTTTTTACCACATATAGAATGATTCAAAAAATATTAGGGACTGAGTTATATCGAGTCAAACTCCAGGGACTAAGTTATAAGTGAATCAAAATTTTAAGGGCCAAAAGATTAATTTTTCTCATTGTAATTGATGAAAGTTAGTTAGATTTAACAGTTTTGCCCCAATTTAGAAAGTCTATGGTTATTTTTGCACCAAAAAATAGCTTATGGTTATTTTTACACTTTTGATAAAAGTTGAAGGTTATTTTAGCACCTTAACCCTAACAAAAAAATGGTGTGGATGACTTGTGGACTACCAGCTTAACATATTTGGTTAACTAACGGTCAAAATCAACTGGGACACACTTCCTGAACAAAATTGCTCTCGAAAAACTTTCGAGACAGAATTATCCCTTATTAACCCCCATATTATTAAGCATAAGAATAATTTTCTTGACATAACTTTTTTTTATCTCCACACTCAATATATGTACTCATATATATCCTCCTCTCCTTAATATATAATTTATTTTAATGAAAAAATTAAACTATAAAGTCAATATTATATTAAGGATAGTAAGGAGTACCATATGATTTGCGTGCGTAACTTTATGTCCCGGTGCAATTTGAAAAAAGGGATGACTAACTTAACACTATGTTCAAGCATAAAGCTAACATTACGAAAAAGACATTTAATTTTTCACGGAATTCAATTCCGTTACTAATTTATTTGTCATATATACATTTCAAAATGACACATGACATTCTTTAAAGAAGCCACCTGTCATGTCTATAGGAGGACACCTCACCATGGGCCCCCTTACCAGCGGGTATTAGTTTTGGCGGCCGCCAACTCTTCGTTGGCACACGTGTATCCACCCCTGAACGTAAACCTTGCACCTGATATTAAGACAAGTAGCAAATGTTCACCGACATTCAGTCATTCACCATGAACATATATAATTGATCAGTAAACCGGGCCTCTAGTGCCGACACGGTGGCAGAAATCTTGAAGAAAATTTCTGTCAAAAATGGAGGTCACACGAAAATGTTCACAAAGGATACTGACTTGGCTTGTTTGCTCCACATTCTTCTAGGCACTCAGAGACATTTGGAAGGACAGGTGGAGGCCAATTCACATCTTGATCGACACCCATGTCTATGTTAGGAGATAACAATGGTTCCATTAATTTTTCGTGATGGATGGAGAAGAAGAAAATTGCTCAAATTAGAACACATTAGCAATCAAAGTAAAAAAAAACAATACCTAAATGCATAACTCACTTGAAGATGGATGTGGGAGGGACTTGCCGATGGTGGAATGGGAAAGAATCTGCTTTGGTGGTGTATCTAGAAAGGATGAGAAGGAAACTGGACTGGGGGCCACATTGAACTTGGGCCATACATTTGGCTATGTGAGTGCTTTCATTTCACTTTTAGACTTCCTAACAGTTGAGTTGGTGATGTGAATATATCTTCAGGCTAATTCACTGGTGCGGCTAACGTATGAAATGTTTTCAACTTTTTTTTTTTTTGGTGACAAAATGTTTTCAACTTTAGGATACAATTATTTTGTGACTCAGAGTACTTAAATGTGAAGGATTGAAGACAATAAGAGATAGTGTACAAGCTTATATAAGCATTTTTTCATTCATCATGTATTGCTTTAGAATAGTGTAGTTCTTAAATTCGAAGGTTAGAATAGTGTGTGGATATGTGTTTGTTTGCTGCTTCAGATTTATGTGGTCTAATTTGTTCACAAAAATTGTTTTCTGTGCGTGGTCTTATCAGCAAAAGTTCTCCAGCTGATTAAATTATGATCATCTTGCTTGTTGCATGAGATCTATGTTGATGTAATTCGTGGTGCGTTGGAACTCTTTACCTTTTCCTTAATATTATTAAATAAGGCATGGTTAGTGACTAGTGTTTGAGGTTCATATCAAGCAGAAGTTCTCTAATTTCTCTCACTTCCATTTTTTTACATTGGAATGTTTATTACCATGAGTGTGAGAAAAAATAGCAATCTTTCTTGTTTGTAAAGGAAGTTGGTTTTCCTGGCCAAAAAAAAAAAACGTTAAGGAAGTTGGTTTTATATACATGGTTTCTTCAGTTACCAGTAGCATCACTTGGTGTTTTCGTAACTCAACTCTTCAAGCTGCTGTTCATACCTTGCACAATTAGTTGTGAATTATAGCACTATCACTTGTCAATCAGCTTGTTTGGTTGGGCATTGGGCGCCCCAAGTGACACGATTGAACCCATTAATCAGCGAATATGTTCAATATAGTATGTTTGTTTCAACGATTTGTGGATTGGATTTTTAGGATATAAGCAACTTATTATAAAAGCTACAAGTTATAGCTTATTTAAAAGCCACGGTCACCTCCTCGAGCTGAGCCCCGCACCTAATCTTTTGACACAAAACATGTATAGGACATCCCTTCCTCTCCTTCTGACACGTCACCCCCAAGTAACTTGCTCTTTCTCTCCATCTCTTAGCTGTCTTCCTCCCCTCCTCTAGTGACACAAGCTGAGTTCGTCATCTTTTTTGACGAAGAGCACGGGCCACAAAAAGAAAAACAAAAATCTAATTCAGTGACCTAGCGTTGATATATGATTCAATTAGTTATGCAATATTAATGCTTTTAACTTCTTAAAATATTTTTCAGTTGTAACCAGTGTGTTATCAAACTGATTACAATTTTACCCTAAATATACTTTTTCTGCTCCAAGAATTACTTTATAATATTTTTTTGTGCTTCTAGTCTTTTAAAATATTTTTTTCAATTGTACCCAGTTTTAGGAGACTAACTATAATTTTATCTTTAATATCATTACTCATAAAAATCAGATTTTGAGTTGTTACTGAATAAACCCTCACACCCTTACTTGTTAGTTACAGGGCATTGACCAAAAAAACCTTTACAAGTACAGTAGGGGAAGTTGTCAATATACAGTGTGTGTTTGGAATAACGATAGGAAAAATGGAGTTTCTTAATTTAGCTTTTGGTAATTTTATTTTTGATAAAAGCCCGATTGTGTAATGTGATTTATGTTTGGAACAGCGATTGTATAAATGACTTTTATAAAAGTAAAACTTGTTTGGATTGACTTAAGCACAAGTGACTTTTGTGATAATAGTAAGAGAGAGTGGGTGAAAAAATATTTTAAAGGGTTAAAAACACCAAAAAATAGTTTAAAATAATTTTTGGAACTGAAAAAGTACATTAAAGATAAAATTGCAATCAGTATAATAACACACTGGGTACAGTAGAAAAAATATTTTAAGGGTTAAAAATACCAAATAATAGTTGAAATTAATTTTGGAAGCCAAAAAAGTACATTAAGGGTAAAATTACAATCAATCTGATATCACACTAGACACAACTGAAAAAATATTTTAACCATTCTCACTCCCCTCAAAAGCTAAATCACCAAAAGTTAGGAAATAGAGCATGTGGCAAAAGCTATTAAAGTGAGATTAAGCTCAATTGCTCACTTTATTCACCAAACACTCATTTTTTTAAGTTCAATTGTCAATTAGTATTTTGGGACCACCCCCAACCCAAAAACACAGCCATAGTGTCATAACTGATATGAGAGTGGATAATAGTAAACACAAAAAAATAACTCGCTATTCAGCCGGGCTTATTATGCATCAAAATGATTGAAACCTCCTTTTTTTTTTTATCAAAAAATGATTCCCCCCCCCCCCAAAAAAAACACAGCCATAGGGTCATAACTTATATGAGAGTGGATAATAGTAAACCCAAAAAAATAACTCGCTATTCAGCCGGGCTTATTATGCATCAAAATGATTGAAACCTCCTTTTTTTTTTTTTTTATCAAAAAATGATTGGAAGGAGGAATTTTACGCATCTTTAGGTTTTATTGGATTACCGGTGGGGTAAGTGACTTTTTTTTTTTTCAATTTGGTTTTTACAAACTTACGATAAGATAAAAGTCATATTTTAAATGTGATTTATATTTAAATTAGCGGTTGACTTTTTTAAAAAAAACTAAAACTTATTTAAATGATTATCTGAAAAAGCAAGTTTAGATGAAAAATTACAGAAAATGATGTAAATCTTATTAAATAATACATATACACTATATATCTATATTGTGATAGTTTTAAGGAAAAAATTATAATTATAATTAGAAATAAATAAAAATAGTTAATTATTATTAAAAAAAACTTAAAACTACTAAAATTTCTCTCTCCTCTCTTTCCTTTTGTTTTTATAACCCACTCCCTCTTTTACTTATTGTGATGTAATCACATTTTCTTTTTGTTTTTATACCCTCTATCTCCGCTTTTGCTTGCGGTGATGCAATCGTACCGAATGCCACTAAGGGCTTATTTAAATTGGCGGTAGTAAAAATAACTTTTTTTTTTTATTTGACTTTTGAAAACTTAAATTGGGGAAGAAGTTAGATAGAGTAATGTGATTTATATTTGGATTAGTGGTGACAGAAATAACTTTTTTTCAATATGAAACTTATTTGGATGATAATTTGAAAAACAAATTTAGATGAAAAATGACTGAAAAAGACATGAATCTTACTAAATAATACATATATATTATATGTATATAAGTCATTTTTAAATACTCAAAAAAAGATTTTTATCAAAAAAGTAGAATAATTTTTATTTTTGTCTTTAATTAATTCTATAAATTTCTAAAATCAAACACTCCATCTTTTCCTTTTTCAACCAAAAGCAGTTTTGAATATATATATATATATATATATATATATATATATATATATATATATATATATATATATATATATATATATATTTATATGTATATATATGCTGTTATATTTTTTTCATTCTAATATTGTTATCTAACGGTATAAATTGGGCCCATGGGGATAGCTCTTCCAAGTTCCAATTTTTCTGCATTCAGCCATTCAAACCTATACGCCTCAAACTATTTTTCATTATTGCTGGATCAAGCAGGGGAATCAGTTTAGTTTCCTTGCTCATTCTTTTGGTCTGAACTGTTTAATAGAATCTGATCAGTTTAGATTTAATTTTTTAAATTTTTTGTTTTTTTTAAAAAAATTATTTTAATGGATACGGAATCTAAAATAAAGATAATTTATTAACCAACATTTTTTAAAAAATTAATTTTTTTATTCAAAAATCACCTATTTAAAAAAAAAATCAAATACGGACTATCCATATCCAAATCTAAACGGTCCAGATCTGGACGAACTCTTGGGATAGGCACCGAACTATCAAGCAGGTATTCCGTCGTTACACCAATCTCCTCCTTCTCCACGTACTCGTATAAATACATCACTATCAAGCCGATAAATCACAAGCCCAACTCATTCGTATCTCATCGTTGAAGAATAAGAGATGAAGCAAGGTAAGGTTGATCTGGTTTATAGAGAGAGAAGAGGGGGAGTGAGTGTGAGAGAGACTGTGACACCAAGACAATGCAACAACTGGAGACTGAGATATGAGGTCAGCCATGGTGGATGAGAAGGTAGAGATAAAGGCGATAAATGTGTGAGAAAGGGGAGAACAGAGGTTACAAATGTGAAGGACTGGTTGGGAAAAATTTAAATGGCATAATGCTTTTCCACCATGAAGGCCTATCCCGCTGTGAAAAGCAGCTATTGGTGGTTTTTTTTAAGCTGCTTTTCAACAAGAAGCCTATTAATCCAAACACCAACCCAAACATAGTATTTTACTCCCACAGCACTTTTTCTCCTCTGACTGCACGTTTTGCACCCCCTACCGCCTTCTTAAATAGATCTTAAGGCCCTATTTGATACGTGGCACTAATTTTTGATGGATTGAGAATAGGAATAGGAATAGGAATGGGAATGGGAATGGGAATGAAACTGGGATTAGAATTGAGATTGATGCTTTAAAAATATGTTTGTTACGAAGTAATAGTTGGAAGAAATAATTTCATTTATCTTATTTAATAAATAGCCATTAATTATGAAAAACCCAAAATACCCATGCCCTTCTTTGCTTCTCTTACAGTTTACAAGGTTTTATTGTATCGTCATGTGTTTCGACAATATGTTGCTCGGAATCTATCACAATGGATCTAGTCCACGATTGAAAGTTGATGAGATTGGAACTTCATCTTCGAACAAATCCATTAAGCAAGAGGAAAGTGATGAATCAAATTATAGTTTCAAATTGCGAAAGTGCTGTTTCTGGAAGCGGTCATGTGCAGCACCAGATGTTTGGTGAAGGTTTTTTTAGACTCGCTGAAGGAGATAATGTTCATGATCTCATTCAGAGAAGATTCATTATGGGTTTGGGGACGCTTGGGGCAAACACGAAGGTCGTTGCAATTCATAGGAATGTGATTTCTTGTAAGCGGCGGTGAGGGCGACCGTAAAGGGCAACGATGGTTTGCTTGAGAGAGATTTATGTAGTTGGGGAGGGAAAAGAGAGAGAGAGAGTGATTATGGGAGAGGGATTGATTTTAGGTTAAAATCAAGGTTATTTTTGTCCGAAAAATATTTTAATTAAGGATATTTTTGTCTTTATAATTTTATAGTCTTGAGATTGAAAACACAATACTAGGGGGAGGTGGCTTTGTAGCAATCCCACTTTCGTGGTACTCACAATCCTTGGTTATTCATAATCCCTCACACCAAGTGACCAAATAATATATTCTGACTCAATCTTTAATCCAATCTCAATTCCTACCCCCAGTACTTTATACCAAACATAGCTTAAAGGTGTGTTTGGCTTGGGGCAAGGAGAGGTTTGTTAGAGGGGAAGAGATCTTTTGTTTGTTTTTTTGACACAGGATCCTTTGTTCCTTTGTTTTTCACTGCCTTATACGAGTCTTAATTAGTTCATTTTTCTGAGAATCCAAGACCCATTGCTTGCAGCGAAATTAATAAATGGGCTTTGGTGGAGGCTTCAAAAGATCCCAAAGTAATATTTCTTTGACAATTTGATTTTCAGTTTTTTCATTCTTTTTGTTTTTGGCTAAATGAGCCATTTGGGCCCTCACAACATATAGCGAAATCCCAGGTAAAAGATATGCTTAGGAAAAAAGAAGAAAAAGAATCATTTCATCTGTTTAGCATATCAAATTAAAACCTTTTTAAGGGTGAAAATCATTCATAATGAGAAAAACTTATAGATGCCTTGTTCTCGGTATTATGTTGTAATTTGACTATGAGATTATTCTTGTAACCTACTTTTATAATATAGAAGAAAATATCACAGTAATCCTATGTAATTATTAAATTAAACATGTAGGTTCCAAGCGACCATTATGTCTCTATTCAATCTTTAATACTCGTATTACATATACGAACAACTATTTTACGCCCCTGGATCGCAGGGGTGCTATAGTAGCAAACATAATAGCATATGTTTTCAATCAGGCCCCTTCAATTGAATTTTTGTTTTTGGCTACAACCCTTCAGTTGAATTTGATAAACCTCAGGCGGACATGTAGTTTTCACTAATTGCTGACGGGGCCTACGGCCTAGCCTAACCTATTTAGTAAATAGTTCAGATTTAGACTCAGGTTCATACTCAGGCCTACTGCTAGGCCTATTTATATAAATAGGTCAGACCTATTTTTATAAAGTCTAACCTACAAACTTACAGACCTAACCTATTTAACTTTTTTTTTAATTTATACTATTATATAAGTATATAATATATCATATAAATAATTTATAAATGTACCAATATAACCTTAATTCTAAGTTTTACATCGTATCGTCATTACATTCAACATTTACTTTTGCATCAATCATTCAGCTCTATCTCTCTTCTTTTCTATCCTCGAGATGGAACATTAACTCACTCCCTCTCCCCTAATTTGCGGAGTCTACTAAAGTAATAATGTAGGGGTCAACAGACTATTAGTTTTTCTTATTCCTATTTTCTCAGACAATTATTCTCTCTAGACAATCTTTTCTTTTCCTTACTAAGCCCTAATATTATAATGATAACGGATGTTAGGCTTTTAATACATAATGTAGTATTGCAAATAAGCGTAAAATGTTATATATGAATTTGGAGGTATAGGCTTTAAAGTTTATTTAAATACCTACATTTTAAGTAGGTTTTTAAACTGACTTCAGGCCTTGTCAGGCTTTTAAAAGGCCCTCAAGGATAAAAAAAATAAAAAAATAAAAAATAAAAGCCTACATATAGGCTCAGACTTTGAATATCTGTTGTAGGCCTATAACTATTTAGGTAAAGCCTAGCCTAACCTAACATATGTCCACCCCTAATCCCAATTGACTTGTTGACTGATAATGAGTAATAATCCATCCTAATGAAAAACTTTGATCTCCTAATACCAATAAGCTAAGAAATTCTTGTGTGAACTTTATTTGCCACGCTATTTGTGGTCTAACCAGTTAAAATATATAGATATATATAATGAATCTTCCGCTAGTTTATTTTAGGGTTAAGGTGCAAATTTATTCAAGAAGTTTTTGCTGAGGAGCAATATTACCCCGAAAGTTTTTTAAAGTTTAATATTACCCTGGAAGTATTAAAATTGAGCAATGTTATCCTTCTCCATTAAAAAGTTAACTATCAATGTCAATTTTTTAACGGTCAACGTTAGTTTTTTAATGGTATGGGGCAATATTGCTACGTTTTGAAACTTTCAGGATGACATTGAACCTTAAAAAACTTCCAAGGCAATATTACTCCTTAAAGAAAACTTCCAAGACAAATTTACATCTTAACTCTTTATTTTATAAATAATCTTTAAGTGCTGTAAGTTTTCTCCCTTACATATGTGAGTCACTTGATGATCAAATTTATCCCTAGATCACCTTAAATTATACCAAAATAAAAAATTAATATAAAAAAATATAACCAGCAATTACAAAAATTTTCCTAAACACTTGAAAATGTTAATCATTTTTAATTTCAAATCCATTAAAACCCAACACTCAAGAAGAATATAAGCCCAATAATAAGTCCTAAGCACCGCGTTGATGGGCCTAAAACCAGACCTCACTCAACTCCATGCAAAAATATAGATATCTAATAATAGTGGTTGAGTCTAATCGATTAATCCCTCACAACATAACAAACCAATATTTAAATCTATGTTGGGAGATATGCCCATACAATATTTCAAATATGATTGTCTTCAATAGTAATGATGCATGTGCCTAACAAATAAAAAATATAGATTCTATAGTGATTCCTTGACCACATATATCCCTCAACTGGATCAAAGACAAGCCTAAAAACTAAAACTCAAAATATGACAATAATTGTAATATTAAAATAATTTGACAATTTTTTTTGGATGAAATTGTATGAAATCCAAATCTTGACACCATATTCAAATATACATTATATTCCACACGTGCATTCAACACATACACAACTGTTTTCAAAGTTTCCTCTTGAGTAGTGCCAGAACACTGAAGCAGCTGTCAGATAGTTAATTACCACTAGTTCCTACGTTAGAGCTTGAAAGTTGAATGCGAAATTTCATTCTCCCTCTCAACTGAAGTCCCCCACACAACGTAGTATCGTTTTTATACATATCAAACCCCATATACATATATATACGCCATTTTTGTTGCTATTTCATCCCAAACACCATTATTATTGTTCTCCTCGGCTATTTCAAATTTGAGATCTCTAGTTCTGTCCACCCACCATACTGTTCTTGCGTTATGGTTCTTCTTCATATTCTTCAACAACTATTGGCTGATGAGGATAATGATCGGTTGTTATTAGCTCTTTTCCCAAGTGTCTCTTCACTACCTCCATGAATGCAATGTCTCTTGTTGCAACCCAAGATCTCTCTTTAGCCCACAGTTGATGCACTTGTTGATCAAATCTTATTGAATTTCTCATCCTCTCTTCTTCATTATACTCCCTTTCTTGCTCTCTTTGCTCAACCATACTCATCATCTTCTCCATCCAAGCCTCTTGACTCTCTATCAGCTTCTTCATGTGACACTCCACAATTTCTTCGACCTCAACTCTCAATCTCTTCCTCATTCCACTCTCTCTTTTCTGGTCCATCTCCACCTGTTTCTGCTTCTTCATCATATAGGTCATTGCTGACATGTCCTTGATGTCATCATTGTTGTTTTCAGACGAGGATGTCTCAAACTGATGATCTGAAGATGAGTTGTTTGACAGACTGATGAGGCTCTTTGAGCAATACCTATTGATATTGTTGTTGTGATGAAGAACTTTTTCACCATCTGATGTGAAGGTCATTAATGGAGGTTGGTAATAATTAGTAGAAGTAGTAGTAATATTGTTTGTTCTTGTTGTTGATGATGATTCTCCACATATTGCTTCAAGCTGACGAAAAAATCTATAGTGTTTACCATCTTGTCTACTTGATTTCCCTTCCTTCGTCTTCTTGTAATACTTGTACAAATTCTCAAACTTCTCTTTGCATTTTTTCCCACTTCTCTGGTACCCGTATTCTTCACTCAATATCCTTAAAACACACATGGATATATTATATATATCACAAACCTATTTATATGTGCTTATAGAATACACACACACACACACACACAAACCAGCTAGAACAAGATCCCTATCCATCACTATAAAAATATAGTGTTTATAAAAAGTTATATGTATACTATTCATTGACTACAAACATTGCTATTGATTGCTCCTAAAAATTTGTAGAATTTACGAAGCTTGCATATTTTTATGTATGTTCTGACAACATTTCACATCAGCGGCATGACCTTATTAGAAAAATAAAGTACAACTTGAGGAAGAAAATGTCTACTTAAGCATTAATATATATATATATATATATATATATATATATATATATATATATATATATATATATATATATATATATATATATATATATATATATATATATATATATATATATATATATATATATATATATATATGCATGCATGAAGTGCTAATTAAAAATAAAAACAAAAACTTCATCATCATGTGCTTAAATATATGTAGTAGCAAATCCTAGTCTTTTTATCAGCTCATTTTTTTGTTAACCAAATTCCAATATATCCTTAACTAGCTAAGCATATTGTAGCCAGGTTTATACATAGAACTGGAAAACAAGGACAACCTTTCTTTTAAAGGGTGATAACTGATAATTAAGTTATTGCACCTACAATAGTCATTTCCTCACAGAAAACCCAAGGCAAAACTACGCTCATTGGATCATCAGTGGAGTTTCTTGGACAAAGCCAGCTAGACAATTCATAGCAAAATCAACTTAATTAGAATCACTTAGTTCGTTGCTAGCTAGGGCCTTCCATTTTCAGGCAAAAAAGAAAATTTCCAAAACCCCAAAAAAGAAATAAAGCAAAAGTTCATCATCAACAATCCTCAGCAGCAAAACAAATAGGCATAATGTAACTCAAGAAATTGAAGAATATTAACAACACAACTTCTAGTGGCCTTTGTAGCTGGGTAGGAGGTTTTCAATTCTTGCACATTTAATTGATGTATTTTACGTAGAAAAAAAAAAGGCCAATAAAATATCTATAATTTAATATGTATATGTATGGAATATGTATGTATATTGATATATACCTAGAAATTTGATTCCATAAAGGAGCTTTGTAATTGGTCTCTCTGAACTTAGAATCAAGACGAGATCTGATCTCTAAGAGCAAAAGAGTCTCTTGTCTTGGCCATCTATTGTTGTTGGCCATGTCATCAAATCCAACCCATCCCTTTTCTAAAGCAGAAGCGGTAGTAACAGTAGGGTTTAAAGGAGCAAAGGCGGTAGTATCAAAGCCATGGGAGAAAACGATGTCGTTGTAGTTATTAGGTAGTAGTGGAGCAACAGCACCAGAAGCATCACTACCATCGCCCACACACGGTGGCTCTGGCAAATGATCATGGTGGGTTCTTCCTGCTATGAGTTGCTGGAAATCGAGAAGCCCATAAGGGTACAGATCGCCCATGTGTGGGTGATGATCAAAGATTAAAAGAATACTGAAAGGGTACACTCAGAGAGATAGAGAGAGAGAGTCAAGATTTGGTTTTTGTGAACTGTGAAGGGCTTTTTACAAAGGAGACATGATCCGAGTTTACCGCTTGTATTGAAAGCTCGACACTTCCACTATAGTAACTCTCTCTCTCTCTCTCTCTCTCTCTCTCTCTCTCTCTGAGTTAGACAGAGGAAGAAAGGAGGATACATAAGGATAGAGCCAATGAGAGGGCGACAGATGGCGAAGTACTAGACAATGATGAAATCGCAGGGCACTATGCACGAGATTCCATCATTCTTATATCTCACATCACTTTACTTATTCGGTGGCATCTTTTATTTGTTAAGTGGCGCGTGGCTTGCCAATTAATGAGCTCCCCTCTCTTTCTTCATCATGATTTTTAGGTTCACGTCATAACAAGTTATATTTAATGATTTTTGAGATCATAAAAAGAAAAATATAAGGTAACAAAATTCATATGAATTATTTCTCAATCAGCTGAATTGGACTAAAGCAGGTGATTCAAATAGGAGTGGCTTCTGTCCTATTCGCTCACTCCTTTTTTCCACCTTTACTCTCCTTTTCTCATATCCACGATTAGATAAAAATTTCAATGACCTAAATTTTACATCTTATAAAAATATTATTATAATTTTAATTTAAAATACATGAATAAATTTTAACTGCTAAAATTTATAGTGAAAAAGCTGAAAAGAAAATTTACTCTATAATAATAATATATTTTTTTCAGATAAAATTTTAATAATTTAAATTTATTTATGTATTTTTTAAGTAAAGCCAATAATGTTTTTATAAGATGTAAAACTTGGGTCATTGAAATTTTCATACAATAGTGAAAATGAGAAAAGGAGAGCAAAGAAGGGAAAAAGGAGAGTAAGGGAAAAGGAGAGTAGTTACTCCCAATTCAAACCATAGTTGGACTAGGAGCTAACCATACATTTGATCGGGTTTGGATTCTATTAGAATCATTTTTCTCATTTTCTTTTCAGAATCTGATCTCCACCCTTAGATTTAAAAAAAATAAATGGTCTAAATTTAATATTTTATTAAACTATTATTTTAAACATGAATAAATAAACTTAAACTGTTAAATCATGATATACACAATTCATAACTATAATACAAACAAAAGTAATAACAAAAATTAGTTTATAAGACACTATAATTATAGTTTTAGAACAAAGTTTTGAAAGCGGGACTGGATGGTCGGACCGATCTGACCGTCACCCACTCTCTTTACCGGCTTGGTTCACATATTTGGGATGTCTGAAAGGTTGAGCTGCCCCAAACCGGCATTTGAGTTTAAAGCCGTTGTTAAGCCGAAACCCGGAGCACTTTCAAGAGAACCGGACAGATCTAAAAGTTTCTTCAAAAAAAAATATCGTCCACTACCCCTCCCACTCCAAAATTGTAGAAGGAACAAAGATGAGGTGAAGAAGAGAAAGGGGGGATAATAGTGAAGATGGAGGAGGAGAATATAGAACAATGCTAAATAAACTATACCAACCACTTTCTTTTGTTACTTCTTTTCTCCCTAATTGCAAGTACTTTCATCTTCTATGGTGTTTGAGAGGTTTTGCTTATTTTCTTCAGAATCCGCTGGTTAATGAAAAAAATCTACAAAGAGTTGTATTTGATGGTGTGAGAGGGGGGTCTCAAAGATAGATGCACTACAAACAAAGCTTCTAATCACCTTAAGGAGGAAATAACATTTAAATTTCACCTACTTTTTCTTATAGGAAAAAGAATAAGTTAGAAAGGACTTGATGTGAATAGATCAAACCCGTGAATTAATGAGAATATATATTATCCTACGACTTTTACACTGCTTATCAAACCATTGGCTCTACTATGTTAAAAAAAGAATTATCATATAGTAGAGAATTATTTAACTACATGTTAAAAGCTAACTGTATATATAAAGTAGAAAAGGATCAAAACACATCCAAATCTAACTTTAGTTACATACCCATAACTTGTTGATTGAGGTGGTAAGCGGCATCACCTTATAAGAAAGAGAACACAAGTTTAAATCCTAGGAAACGTAAACTTTGTGAGAGGCAAAAACATTTTATATTATAAACTTCGATAAAGATTAGTACCCTTAATCAAATAAAAACTCTTACTTTAGCTAAGTTATAACTAAGGTTCTGAAACACAGACCGGTTATTAAACCGGCCGGGGTATTAGGTCAAGGGTCAGTGGGTCAGATTAGAGTCAAATCGGGGCTAAACCGATGAGAAAGTGAAGATTTCAAGGTTATTTATATGAATTTCTGAATAAATATTAAAAAAAACCGGTTGAACCGGCCAAAAACCTGTCGAACTAAGGTTAACACCCGACCAGACCGGTCAGACCAACGGTTGGCTGGTTTTCGACTCAAACCAACCAGTTCGGTTTGGTTTTCAAAACATTGATTATAACAAATATATTATCACTCCTTCTCACCAATGCTTTTCTCTTTTATCAATACTTTAACCCTCTGGTCTGATTTTTAAAACATTGATTATAACAAATATATTATCACTCCCTCTCACCAATGCTTTTTTCTTTTACCAATACTTTAACCCTGCCCAAGCTGCCACTAGTTACTCATTTTCACCGATGCTTTTCACTTTTATCATAATGCTATCACCATCCTTATGTAAAATCATCTTTTCGATTTCAAAAGGCTCACTACTTCTTTTCTTTTTTTTAATATCATAAAAACCTAACTACTTTCTCTTAGAACTAAAGCTAGCATAATCGAAATCATAAGCACTCCCCTCATTCTTCATAAATGTATTTTCATGTATATTATTATTATTGTCAAATTATAAAACTTGATCATTTTTGTGTTGGTATGAAAATTTTAATTCATGCTTTTTTCTTCTCTTTCACATTTATATAGTATTTATTTATTGACATTAAAATCTACAAACTTATCACACTAAAACTTATTTTTTAAATTATTCTTTCTATTTTACTTTTTTTTACCAATTTTGTAAGAATTTTAATACCTAATTATAATAATATAAATTTATTACCCATACTAGTCTCAGTAGTCTGGACCACGGTCCGATTGTGGTTTGACCACTGAATTTTGAACTAATGTTTTGACGGATTAAACATCCAATCAAACATTTGGTATTAACAATACGACTCCATCTCAACTTGGTATATATAGATGCATAGAAAATGTGGAAAGATAGTTATGATTTAAAATAATTAAAATCAAAATCAATAACAACATCAATTATCAATTAATATTAAGATCAATACATAACAAAAATTACCGCAAGCCATATTATTTATAGCTTATGAATAATGTGATTTTTTTGCTCGATTTATGAATAATGTGATTAATGAATTATATTTGTGAGAAATTAGGCGTTCCTAAGAGTACAACCATTTATTTTTGAATACCACCCACACTAACCAGATCAAAGTAACTGACATGATTATGATCGCATCACAAATACCCCACATGTAGGAAAAAGATGGGGTTATAATGCAGAGGAAGAGTAATCAGTTTCTCAAAATGTGTTCGTCAGGTACACAATTGTACTACTCCTCATGCCTATATACAGTGTTCCACATATTCCTTCCTCAAAAGAAGACGTGTTGGCCAAATGACAAAATTCTATTATTTATATTTTAAATTTAATGTTATTGGGTTTGGGCCTAATCCATTAACGGTGGATCATGCTCTTTTCCAACACGTGTCTTAAATAACATGGTTTACAGCAAGTTGTTGGTTAAAATGATAAGCGGCCTCACTCTTATAAGGAATGTAACACATCTTCGAATCCCAGGAAGCTCACTTATTAGGAGAGACAAAAATCCTTTATGCTCTAAATCTCAAAAGGGAAAACCTTGATTTCTAAAAGAAATAACACGAATTTTTATATTTATCATGCTTAATATTTTTATAAATAGAATAATTATATGATAAATTGTTGATCAACCGCCACCTTGTAGAAAACAAATAGGGATTTAACTTTAAATAATTTCAATTGACCAACTTTTTACAAAACATAATTACATTATCTTTTATACAAAAGAGAATTTGAAGACAAAAGTTGAAACAAGCAACAAACACTATCATGGTGTTCGTTAAATATCTCTTGAAAATTATAGTTATCCATTATTGGTTATAGGATGCTCTTTTTGATAAACCAACTTACGTCTTATTAAAAGACATGGGTAGCTATCAAACAAAAGACAATGTTTTATGAGAAAGTTAGTTTGGAATATGCATTAGTTGTATACTATTAATAAATAAAATATGAAATTTTTAGGTAAATATATGTCAAAGAAAGAATTTTAAACCTGAAATTTACTACAAAGATTCAGCTTTTTTTTTTATACTAGGAGATCATTATAGAGTTTCACATAAGCAATCTAATCATTAAAAAGTCTTACAAATGAGTAACATACAATAACAAATTAAAATCCAATACAAGAAATGATAACATGTTGTGAGACATTTTAATGATTAAATTGCGTATATAATATTATACTGTATATCTCCCTTTAATATCAACTGACCATGCTTTGTAAATATAGTTCAAGAATTATGGTGTAGTTTAATTTTTAAAGAAAATGAGATGGTATTTTACAAGATAGAAGAAGACTTATCTATCTTTCGTACGTGGATGGATTTTCTTGATGATTATTTTCCATATATAAGGCGAAAAAAAGTTCATTTTAAAAATCTTTTATGTTATATATAAATAACATAATTATATTAATCCAGTTAGGTCTATACAGTTTTTAACAAAATTATATTATTTTTTTTTAATATAACTAACGATGCATTATATTAATTTTCTAATTATTAAAGATCTATATTGATAAAAGGAAAAAAAAAATCCCTGATAAGAAGTTATGGTTATTTCTTATAATTTTTAAATTAGGCTGAATAATGACATAAATTTAAAAGAAGCTGTGAACGGTGCAGTTTGCTACATGGGAATTGGGGAGAAGGATGCTCACATTGTCCTCTTTCTTATTATCTTCTCATCATCTTATCTCTATCTTTAGATCATAAAATGGATGGTTTATATTTAATATTTTATAAAATTATTATTATTATATTTTATAGATTAAAATTTATTTATTTTTTTATGGATTGCAATTATGAAGGGTATAGATCATATTTTAAGAGTTTAAATTTACTTTTTTATATTTACAGAACTATTTTTATAAAAGATTGAGTGCCCGTTTGGATTAGCGGTGAAGAAGTAACTTTTTTTTTCCATTTGATTTTTGGAAAAGTAAGGTAGGATTAAAAGTGAAAATGTAAATGTGATTTGTGTTTGCATTAGCGTTGGCAGAAGTGACTTTTTTTTTCTAACCTTGAACCTGTTTGGATTAGTGTTTGAAAAGTCCGTTTAGATGCAAAATAACTGAAAAAGAAATGGATGCTATTGAATATTGCATACATATGATTCCTTTCATAACCCGGGTTATGTTTAGTCAAACTTATTAGTTTGACTAATAAATTAACATATAATCTAAGGATACATAACATATGATATGATTAAGTAGCCTATTTAACCTCCTTAATTTCTCCAAAAAAAGTCAACTTTGTTTTATAATTAAGACCAGAGGTAGTATGATTTTTGCAAGTGTGTCTGTGTCTTTTTAAATTATTGTCCGTAAGAAAATTACTTACTTCCCATGTCTGTATATACATATACTTGAAGTGAGAAAACATAAACAAAATTTGATTAAAAAAACTTAAATTATTATTAAAAAAATATACACCAAACAGTGCAGTGGAGGGTCCCCCCTCTATTTTAAACCTACGGCAGTGAGAAAAGCTACACGAATGAGCTTCAAAAAAAAGCTAAGGCAGTGAGAAAAGCACAATAAAGTTTCATGCTTTTCCAAACGGTGCTACAATGGCTAATGCGCTTTTTTAAAGCTTAACGTGCAGTGAGGCATTTGCACCGCTTTGTCAAACAGACCCTGAATCTAAGTCATATATTGTTTTAATCTAACGGTGAATATAAGATGATGAGAAGAAAATGAGACAGAGGATAATGAGAGAAACCCTACCCGGAAATTGGATATGGTGGGCTAACGGCTGTGTTTGGAATCAGGTAGGCTTCATTAGAGGGTTAAGGAGCAAATTTACCAACAAATTTTTAAGGAATGAGTGTCTGGCGCAATTATATTTTAAAGGGGGAAAAATACACATAAGGAATTAAAAATAGAGTATCCAACACAAAACCGTTAAATTTGATCTAATACTGTTAGGGGTTTTCTTTTCTTATAATTTAACGTCGTTAGGTCAAATTTAACGGTTTTGTGATGGATGCTCCACTTTTAATTCCTTATGTATATTTTTACTCCCTTAAAAATATAATTGTGACAGACGTTCCTTCCTTAAAATTTTATTGATAAATTTATTCTTTAACCCTTGATTAAAAGTTCTAACTTTTTGGTTCAAAAGAGAGTTTTTGTCATAAATTTCCGTTTGGAATGACGTTAAAAAATAAGCGCCAAGACTAAAAAGCCACGTTGAGAGTAAAGCACATTTTCATTGCTTCTGCTGTGCGACACGTGGAGTTACCAGCATTTGATGCTTTGAAAACTGTGACCTACAGTACCCAACAACTTCAACCATAGGGGGCTGCAGGCAAAAGCAGGGTTCCTTGAGAATTATTATTATCATTATCTATAATCATAAATATAAGATAAAATTGATTTTTTAGAAAAATTAAATAATTTACTTAATCATATTATATGTTATGTATCTTTAGATTATTTATCAGTTTATTAGTCAAACTAATTAATTTGAAGAAAAAAATAAAAGTATAAATACTCTAAAATAATCTAATTAACTTCCTTGATATTTAAAAAAAAATCAATTTTATCTTATATTTAAAATCAAATTTTTTTTTTTTCAGTCAACCGGCAAGCAAACAGCTTGAAATATTACGCAACAGGACAGGAGTCACAAACTCAACCATACGGCTCTCAATCCTATCTATGTCCAACCTATATTGACAGGCCGGGGTTGGTTCCTGTAATAACATGCCTATACAGTTACTGTGCGCTTCTCTAGCTAGTACATCAACGCACCCTAATACAATTCGTGACTAATATCTAAGTTCAATTTTAGAGTAAATCATATTCCTAATCTCAACTATCTCAGGCTTGAGTGGGTGATTAGAACCACAATCAAACATAATCAACTGGTATGCTTCCATAAGTTTTCAGTTTACCAAAACCTATCCAAACATAAATTCTGCCACTTTAACTGATTTTTATTTCTTTCCCAACTTTAATCCAACAAGCCGGATAAAGCAGTTGGAGTCAGTGCTGATGACTCTAAAATAAGGTAACTAAACCCGGACCGGCCATTGAACTGACTGGGGTATTGGGTCAATGGTCAGTAGGTCAGACTGAAGTAAAACCAGAGTTAACTCGATATCAAACTGGTGAGGAATTGAAAATTTAAGGGTTATTAATATGAAATTCTAAAGAAAAATAAAAAAAAATCAATTTTTTTTAAAAAAAAATACAGAACCTGGTTGACGACCGGACCGGACTGGTTTACTAACCAGTTAGCCAATTTTCTGTCTGGACCGGCCAGTCTGGTATGGGTTTCAGAACATGACTCTAAAACAGGTGTTATGCTTATATTGTTAATACTTTCTTCATCTCTAAATATAAACTTTAAATTTTAGAATAGATCTATCCCTAAATATAAATTACATTTTCCGTTTGTCAAAACGTTTATTGCACTTTTTCTAACTTGTACTGCTGATTATTACGTCAATTACTGAGCAAGCAAGTGTTTCTTTCAGTGGGAATTCGACAAGTCACAACGCCCAAGGCGGCTATGTTTCTGAGAACATACCACCCTTGATACTGCCTCATATGCTTAATTATGTTCTGCCCAATGTTTTGAAATCCAAATCGGTCCGGTTCAGTGATTTAAAAAAAAAAATGATTTTTTTATTTTTCTTTAGAATTTCATATTAATAAGCCTAAAATATTCAATTTTTCATCGATTTAACCTCAGGTTAGCTCCGGTTTAACCTAGTACATTGATCGATATTATGACCAGTCCAGGTTTCAGAACCTTAACTCTACTTCATAAACCTCTGCTCTAAGAGGATATGATGATGATGATGATGAAAGAAGGAAAAAGAAAGATAAATTACATAAGGTTTAAGGTGCAAATTCAGTAACAAAGTTTTATCCCAAGGCCGTTTTGCATAAATAATTTTTAAAAGGAGCAAAAATAACAATGAACAATTAAAAATGATGCAAATTTAACAAAACCGTTAAATTTAATCTAACACTGTTAGAGATTTTATTCTCTGATAATTTAAAATGTAATGACATCAATATCTTTATATCTTAGGCCATTACCAAGTAAACTTCATTTTAACACCATCAAAATATTTTGAAATATATTTTTTTTCATATTTTTCTATTTTAAAATCAAATAGTTTGGCCAAAATATTTTTTATTTTCCTATTAAAAATCAAAATGAGTAATCTTATCCGGCACCATCAATGAAACATAAAAATCGTTCTCTATTTTCTAACGAAAACTTTCATTACGTTATCATGCCTTTTTCTAACAAAATAGTAGTATCGTATTTTGCTCTCAGGACATAGGTATCTCGATAAATGAAAAATGAGTATCAAGTTCCATAACGATTTGGTGCAAGTTCGCTGTTGGAATATCCGGTCACAGACAATTTGGTTTGAACACTTTCTAATTAGTAAGAAACAAATAATAGGAGACAATTTTATTGAAATTACAAAACCTCTGAAGAACAATTAAAAGAACCAAAAATTACAACTACACATTATATGATTTCTTGCAACATTTTAACGAGAACAGTGACATTATAATTTTCTATAACTTTTCAACTATGAAAGTGAGAAAAAACAGTAGCCATTAATCATAGCTCTTCTCACTTAAAACATTTGTATAGACCCATTTAAGCAGCCTAGAACCTAATGACACGAACAAAACAAACGCCATGAATATCAATCTGTTGCTTCACTAACTTCCTCACGCTTGCAGTTCCAACAGGCATCACGATCCACAATTGTTCCCAAGCCAAAAGATCCTTAACTCATTATTCTTTCAGTCAGTATGGATTGCTTCTTTGGTTCGGACGTTTAGCATCTGAAGCTGCAAACAATATTCTTTCATTTAAAAGCCACAAGTGCCTTGCATTCATCAGAAAGTCAATAATCTGATCTGGGAGCTGTAAAAGATGAAAGAAGACCAGCAGCCTGGGCAGGTAGAATATCGCCAAATGACATAGCACTTGTTGATTTATCCTTGAAGATGCCAACTTGTCCATCAGTCAGTATGGATCCCAATTTCAAAGTACTCTCCCCAAACCTACTTCCAACCTAGAAGAAACATTTAAAAAAAAAAATAACCACCTTAAAAATTATGCCAAGCTGCCAGCATATTCTAAATCAAGCTTATATAATAGAAGTGCAACATCTGCATGATGGTGAATGCAAGTCTATGATCATAAAAGTCAATCATTAATGAGTGTCATTCATAATATGTGTAGTTACTTTCAAGATTCCCACTTGCACCTTTTATGGCACAAAGGACGAATAATTTGATAAAAGTCTATCAAATCTAAAACTTTTGCTGGACGGAGCAGGAATCAAGGAGATTTTCAGCAATGTGAAGCTCCACTGAGCTTATGAATTGTCAACATTTTTTTACTATTTTTAATCATCTTCCATTAATTTCAGAACTTATCTACCAGCTCTTAAAACGCATTAACCTTGTTGATATATTAAACACTATTTACATATATTTATCCTAAGGCAACAATTTGAAACCTTAATTTTAAAAAGAGAAGAAAAACAAGATGACACAGGATTGTGTTGACTTTTTACAGTATGGTAAATTTTTAATTTGGACCTTAAAGAATACAGTTCCTACAGTCCACATGGCGTAAGTTCAGAAATTTCCAGAAACATATTGTTTGTCTTCATATAAATATGACTTAAGAAGGAAGTAAAATTCTAATATATATAACCATGCATCATTGAATGATGAATCCATCAGCAACTGTGGCTCCCTAAAACAGTAATATAGTAAAGGCATACATAGAAAGAAATCCAGCACCTATGCTTTTAATTTCTTAGAAAAAGCATATATGAAACCATGTATCAGGCGCCACAATGACAATTAGTATCATGAGAAAATTTGGATAAGGACATACTTGCATGAATGACTTCAGAAATGGAGCTGCTACTCCGAGACTTGAGTTGTCATCCAAATTCATCTTCTGAGAAAGCTCAGCATTTGTAAGAGAGTTCCAGGAACTTCTCGCAGAGTGTTCATTTGAAGATGGAGCAAATGTCTTCTTTTTCCCTCTAGAAGACAATGCTGGAGCACTGGAATTACCAAGACATCAGTTTACGAGTAAGAATTCACATTTTGGAACAGGTTCATTGGCAAAAGAAAAGGTACTGAATGAATTTGGCACAACAAGCCTTATCCCACTAGGTGGGGTCATTTATAGCCAGTCTCAAGCCCAAGTAAAAAAAGAGGGTTGTGTCAGGCCCTTAACAACCAATATAAAACTTTGTTGAATCTTTATGACATGGATCAATGAATTGGGTACATTCTAAATAAATGAGAGGAATCCAAATGGCTATGCATTAGGAGATGACTGACAAAAAGAAAAGAAGTAATAAATTCAAACTTACCTGATGGGAAGGTATTTGAACCGAGGTACTGTAGAACACCTCAGAATATTAGACTCTGAATTAGTAGGCAGTTTCTGAACAGTATCCGTGTACATTCGGTTGAGTTGCACAAAAAATCCAAAGAGGACAGCATGACGTAGGTATGACTGTTTCCCATTCTCCCAAAGATATGGCTCAAACCTTTGAACAGATTATATTACATAAAATCATTACCAGATAAATAGAAAGAAGCATTGAAATATTCACCACAAGAAGATCCTTGAGAAGACAGTGCAGAAATTTCTAGAATGTCAAAATATCTAATTGGCAGCTCATACCACACAGGTACCTAGCACTAAATTAACCTGTGCAAAAATAATCCACGTCACAAATTTTCAAAGGCCACAAACAATTATTTTGACTGCACAATCCCAGATAAAAAATCATGTGCTGAGATCAACAACCAGCCTGGAGGCAGTTAAAATGATTGGTACACTTCTTTTGTTCCAAACAATTTTATAAATTTATCCTTTTTTATCTATTTCACCTCAGAGCTCTGAGATTTGAAAGTAAATTTCATTTTTTCCCTACTTTAATTTAAATGATTTCACTTATTCTTGCTTGCAAGTTTAACTTGTTGCACAAGGCCTCCGTTTATAGTCTGCACCCCCTGGCTGCATTTCAAGGCGTTATTATCTAGGGGACATGGAAATCAAAACATAAATGGAAGAACAAAACTTACGTGAGCCAGTCTATTGGGTCCAGTCTCTGAGAAAGATGTTTTAACAACTGATCACAACGTTCTCTAATAACTGAGGTCATCAGTCTTTGATCCTGCTTCCTTCTGACAGGTAACCTTGACTTCTGGTTGCCAGATAATTCACCAATTGAACTCGAATCACCCCCAGAGAGAACATCAGTGGCAAATTTGACATCTAACAGAACCTGCAAGACTCCTTTTTCTGACAATCCAAGACCACTAGTCTCTTTGGTGAAAAGAAAGTCCTCAAAGATTCCAATAATCTGCATAATAAAGTATAGTCAGTGAGGATGTACATGCACATGAGAACACAGACATACACAGTGATTAGGACCAACTTAGTCTCATTATTGTTTTCATCAAAGTAAAGTTTCACTGCAGGAAAAAAATCCTATAAATAGATATTTGGGTAACACCAAAGAATCCCAGATAAAGTTACAAAAAACAAGAATCATTTTATAACACTCTCGGTTTGGGTAACTCCAAAGAAACCAGATAATCAGTATTAGAATTTAGAAATTAAGAAAAAAAGACATTTCAGCAGCTTGAGATCAAGTTGACTGAAACTTCCATAAAAAATTGTACCTTTTCCAACAGTCCAGATGCCAGCTTTTGCAAAATCTTCTTGTCAAGTACATGACCCCCAACTCGATGAACTTCTTCACAAGCTCGAAATAGAAATGAGATTATATATAGAGAAGGCATTGATGGAAGAGATATTCTCATCTCTGATTCGTTTTCATTAGAATGCTCTTGCTTGACAATTATATTCTCCCATCCCTGTGCAGGCAGACAAAAGACAAGGCAACTTCTAGATTAAGGACCAGAAGATTTTGATTGGCACATCACTAACAGTAGGTAAACAACTAACAGCCACCGCCATCCCAAACATAGCTTTTTTTGAAAAAAAGCACGGCGGAATTGGCTTTTGGAAAAATGGGGTGTTTGGGTTGGCGTTTTGGCAACTGGGCTTTTTTTCCAAAAACAGCTTTTGAGAAGAAGCTCAAAAGCTTAACTTTTCCAAAAAAAGCCACTTATGCCATCGTTAATCCAGACACAAATCACATTTATAATCTGACTTTTATCCTATCTAACTTTTATAAAAGTAAGATTAAAAAGAAGTAACTTCTGCCACCGCTAACCCAAACAGGTCCTAAGAAAATCATTCACGATAATAATATTAATAACATAGAAATTATTTCATGCCAATTAAGACATAACACACCAAACACCTCAAGCAAGGAAACGTGAGATGTGTGACATGGCTTTTAAGCTATAATGCCTTGTTGCATATGACTGGTAGGAAAGGAACACCATTTAGAGAGAATAACCATTGATAGTTGAGAAAGGAAATCATGCTGACTAGATCAACATCACTTATGCTTTGTGTAACCTCCAAGTGCATCAAGAATAAGGGTAGAATGTGAAATTAAATATTCAACCCAAAACCTATGTATTTAAGTTGCAAAGCAAAGGATCTTGTAAGCAATTACAACTAACAAGTTTTCAATGCACTTTAGTGACAGATCAAATTTCCAAAACCCACAACATCTGCATACATATACTGCAAAAGAAAATGTAAAAGGTCATCACAGTTATATAAGGGTCAAGTGAAATAGATAGAACTTAGAAGTTAGCAGTAAGCTGTTAACCTAGTTAGTTAAAATAGTTAAGGCCACTGTCAGCTATAAATAGGAACTGTAGAGAGCATCATCTCTCCCTCTCTCTTCACAAGCGATTATTGTTCAAATATCATAGCCCAACTCTGGCCAAGATGGCACCAGAGACATGATCCCATTCTCTAGAGTGCTCCGATAAAGGCTAGAAAGCAAAACGTGAAAAAAAATGGGGGAGCTATGGCAATCAATCTCAATATCTCATGGATGGACTCAGCAAATGGGCCAACACCTAGCAGCAAAGATTGCTTGGACTATAACAAATGGGCAAGACCTGGCAGCAAAGTTAGCTCAACTATTGACCGTGAACATCCACAAAACAAATGAGCTTGGAATCTTGAGATGTTCACCATCAACTTGTCTGTTTGTTTAGACTACAGCAAATGGGCAAGACCAGACCTTCAACTTGTCGGTCCAATTTGAAACAAAGCCCCAACTCTCATCTTAGATAACCTCTTAGAACTATTTTCACTTCTATTTGAAGAAGTTTGAGTAGTACAAATTTTTTCACTCTTTTCATTCTTTTCTCCCCTTACTATTTAGGCTCTTTCCTTCACAATTAATTCCACTTCCATTGCACTGGTTCCTAGACCTTTCTATTGGAACAGAAAACTCTCTGAAATCAGTTCTCGTTTCACTCCATTGTGGAGGTGTCACAGCTTTGAAGCTGCTAGCAACCTAAGTGTCCCTAATCTTATTCAACACCATATTTCTTCCCCATACTTGTCAAAAAGACATATTCTCTAAAAGCTTACAGGCATAAGAGAGTGTTGCAAATACAAGATAACCATAAGGTCAAACACTCTTGAATTACAAAATAAAATTGCGAGAACCCAAGAAAAGGAACAGGAAAGGTCAGAGAACGGTACTTACTCTCCAGGGAGTACTCAAAGATAAGGCATCATCTTGTTTAAGACCCTGTGAGACAATAGCTGAAAGCTCATCACATAGCCATGATATCCACAAGCTGTAGGCTCTAATGCCAAGATCTCCCATAACCCTGCTCAGTTCTTCCAAGTGTGGGGTTGCACATTCTCTTGTCCCAAACAAAGCAGCTGCAGCAAGAGAATTTTGCCTTTTAGTGCCAGAGAGTGCGTGTCTTCCTGGTGTATCACAGGCAGGAGAATCAGTTCCAAACTTAGATTGCTTCATCACAGATGGCATTTTTCCCAGAGCAGATGTAGTATCATTCGCCCATGATCTAGGAGATCCAAGTATCAGGGGCACATGTTTAGAGTGGGTTTGCAAAGCAAACAATAGTCGACCAATGAAAAGAGATCTTTCAATGGTAACAGTTGCAGGAACATCTTTGTCGTCTCTCTCCATTATGGCATAAAGTTTATCTAGCTCACTTTTCAATGCCATCAATATAGCAGATATGCTTTCATAACACTTAGTTTGCAGATAGGGCGCTAGATCCTTCAATCTTTGAGATGCCTTTGGAGAATCTAAGAAACTCAACATATCCTCAAGAATGCTCCGACAAGACATATCAACTAATTCTCTTATTTGACTAACTTCTGGGCCAAAATAGGCATTTAAACATGTTTGAAACTCATTCTCTTCATGTTGGACTTTAAATACAGCCTTTCCAGCATTTGATTCTAGAAACCAAACTCCACCAATTGTTGATGGTCTGTTCAAGTACCCCTGAACATCATTCTGCTTGGCAGAAGGGTCCCTGATTGCATTTATCAAGTTAAACAAGTCAACAGTGCCAGTGAGTTCCCTAAATCGCAGGTCAATGATCACCTTCATCCTACCAAGAAAAGCATCCTCAAAAATCTCATCCCAAAGATCCGAATCATCTTCCAAAACGAGTTCTCGTATCCTACTCCAAGGTAACTCAATCTCAGACCCAAAAACAGTCTTGAGCCATTCCATACTACCTTCCAGCACTTGCTTGCTTTCCACAGTCTCCCTTATTGATTTCTCAGCCAAAGCTAGTTCGTGGCCACTCCCAATGGCATCAATTAAATATCTTCCATTTATCGTGTTTACCATCTCTTTAGCGCATTCCCTTAACCAAGTTTTACAAGTACTAGCAATGTAGTCTTTATCAAGCATTATCATAATAGACTCCAGTTTATCTCGAAACAATTTCCAGAGCTTCACCTCCTCATCAGGATTGGAAATTCCACCAAACAAATAAGATGCAGGAGGCGAGCCCAGAATGACTTTGTAGAAAAGAGGCATATCATTCATCACTTGCAAAAACAACTCACCCACCTGGCCAACACTGACCTGAATTATGCCCAACACATCACAGAAGACAGAAACTACAACAAAGGAAGCGGAAGCAGCAGCATCACAGTCAACCAATATACGAGAGACCCATGACTTCCTCGATTCCAGAAACAAATCCAATACCTGTTTTGGCTCAAGTTCATCTATAACGGCCACAGCAGCCAATGCATCCGCGTAAGCCCCAATGGTGAGGCCCCGATCCAACAGCCTATCCCGACTCCTCTGAGAGATCTGGGTCCTGAAACTCTCAACGATTTGCCATTGGTGCTGAAGGATAGGGAAATTTGACAAAATCTTTTTCTGATCCCCATCAGCGGCATTCCCATTGTCGAAGAACAATTTATGATGTGCTTGCTTGGCTCGTAGGTAGCGTGATGCTGCCTCTAAGAACATGCCCTCATCCAGACAACCCCAAATATTCTCTGGTGTATCAATCAAATACTTTACACGGGAAGCGATGCCGTAAGTCCAGGTACGCGTGGCGGAGGATTGGGACGGAGATTCAGACTGCAATTGAGAGAGGGAGAGTGAGCGTATTGACCCATGAATCGAAGAGATGTTGCCAGAGATCGATTGGCAAGAGTTCTTCATCAAAACGATGGAATCCGCAGAGTCGATAAGGTCACGGTACCGATTGCCAACAAGCTGCCGGAGCTCCTCCTTCTTGTCTTCGATCTGCTTCCTTGTACTCGCCTCCACATTTTGGATCTCGGAAATAAGCTTCGTCCGGAAAAGCGACTCGGCATCACGGTGACCGACAGTGGCAAATCGATGGTCGTCGGAGTGATTCGCCGTCACCTTAGGCGTTAACACTCTCATGATTGGTGAAGATAGTTCTTGTAGTTTACAGTTTCGCGTATCAAATCATGAAATGATCTCAAGAGCCGTTTGGTACCTGGAAAATATCACATGGGAAGGGATTTGGCTTAAATTCCCTCAGTTTGGCGCGTTTGGGAGGCGGAAATGGGTTCCAAACTTCCAATGAAAGAGATAGAAGGAAAGAGAACAAGAATCCAAAATGGGTTTTTATGAAATTAATTTTTTTGTGTAGAGATCTAATCACACTCATGTAAAAAAAACAGTAAAAAACTCACTCCACCGTTGGTTGGCAGCCGAAGCGGCCACCGGAGCTCCACGACTAGTGTTCCACCGTCCCTCACTGTTATATTTTCAACCGTCCCTCCCTAATGCGTCGCTGCTGAGATTAACAATTCAAACGAGTGTTGGGTGCAAGATACTGAGCTACCTTTGGATTTCCCCTCCCGTTCTCAGCGTCCATACTCGATAGTGAGTCCTTCTGTGATTACACTTCCTTCTCCAATTTCGTGGTCTCTGTTCTTTCTCGCAAAGACGCCTCTATCGGCATTTGCAAGTTCTGTCTCGGTAATAAGATCGGCATGTCTAAACACATCTACTCATGATCTGTTTAAGCTTCTTGTGAGGAGGAAGCCATCGACAATGGGTGTGTTTGTTTTCCGATATGATAAATAAATTATTTTTATTTAAATTTATAGAATTTTAATATTGAAAAAAAAGTTAGATTGGGTAAAATGATAAGTGTTTGGATTAGTAATTGGATAAGTAACTTAAAGTAACTTATGTAAAAGTTAATGGGTGTGTTTGGAACAGCGATTGTCAATTGGGCTTGTTGTGATATTACTTTTGATAAAAGTCAAATTATGTAATGTGATTTGTGTTTGGATTGACGATTGTCAATTGGGCTTTTGCAAAAATGTGTGTGTTTGGGGACCTATTTTAAGCCCAATTGAAAACCATAAGCTCAATTGTCAATTGAGAACTCAAATTTAAGTGTTTGGAGAGGTCAATTGACAATTGAGTTTTTGCCAAAGCTCAATTGGTGAAAGCTCAATTGGGAGAAGCTAGAAAATGGAGCTTTTGTTAAAAGCTAATGACATTTTATGCTAGATTAGGTTGTCTAGAAATTAGTTATATGATATTGGTTTTTCCCATAAAATATTTTTTAAGTAGTATGTAGTATCAAAAAAATATTTTTTGAATGTTTTTAACCCCTTAAAATATTTTTCTAGTTATACCCATTACCTAGTGTGCTATCATACTGATTGCAATTTTACCCACTTTCTAGTTGTACCCACTCAAAAAACTTTTTTTAAGTGTTTTTAACCCCTTAAAATATTTTTTGGTGTTTTTAACCTTTTAAAATATTTTTTCAGCTATACCCAGTATGTTATCAGATTGATTTCAATTTTACCTTTAATATATTTTTTCAACTCCAAAAATTACTTTAAAATATTTTTTTGGTGTTTTTAAACCCTTAAAATATTTTTCAAGTTGTACCTAGTGTGTTATCAGACTTATTATAATTTTACCTTAAATGTACTTTTTCAACTCCAAAAATTACTTTAAAATATTTTTTGTGTGCTTTTAACTCTTTAAAATAATTTTTCAATTATACTCAGTCTTAGAAGACTGACTATAATTTTACCTTTAATATATTTTTTTTAGTAGTAAAGAGCACCCAAAACTTAAAATATTGATTTATTGATTTCCACCCACTCTAAAATATTTTTCCAGTAGCATATAATATTTTAAAGTAATTTTTAAATATTTACTTGATTTTTTAAATATTTTTCCACCCACTCTCTCTTACCAGCTTAAGCCAATCCAAACAAGTTTTATTTTTGCAAAAGCTTAATCACTAATCGCCAATCCAAATATAAATTACATTACATAATTTGGCTTTTATCAAAAGTAATTTCACAACAAGTCCAATTAAAACAAGTCCAATTATCAATCGCTGATCCAAACACACTCAAAAACTTGTTTGGATTGGCGATTGTCAATTGGGCTTTTGTAATAATGATAAAAGAGAAATGTAAATAAAAAGTATAAAAAATTTATAATAGTTTAAGTTGGGAAATTAGACAATTAAAAAATGCACAATCTGATTAAAATAATATTACATAACCAATTGGATCACATGTTCCGTACAATTTGATCTCTAATTGAGTCACGAATTTGATTCATTTGAGAGGAAGATCACCTGCCATAATTTATCGTGGAAGATTGTTCAGCTACACTATTATTATCTACATCAACAAGATTTCCAACTTCACCTTGGCGAAACACTACGGGTATGTTTGGTTGAGCGATTGGATAAGTGACTTATTTTTGCTTAGACTTATGGAATCTGAAAATTGGAAAAAAGTAAGATTGGGTAAAATGATGAGTGTTTGGTTGAGCGATTGGATAAGTAACTTAAAGTAACTTATGTAAAAGTGAAAGATGTTTAGTTTGGCTTTTGCATAAGTAGCTTTTGTTTTATTTAAGAGAAAAATTTTGAAAAAAGTATGAAAAATGAAAAAATGAAGGACTAACTATGGAAAATGAATTCATTGACAACTTAATTACCAAATGGGACCTGGGAAGATGCATTTGTTAAAGTGACATTCTTGGTGATAAATTGATCCAAACCATCCAATGGCGACAGTGTTACCACAAGGCACATACTCAGACATTTTCATGCTGCTAACCCATCTAGATAACAGTTATTTGCACACTCTTCACTCGCAAATCTTTCTTTTGTTCGGGGACATTAATTGGGTCCGATAATCTGGATCTTCCAACCGGTAGGTACCTTACCAAAAATTACACGACAAATAGCATAAGTTTCAAACGGCAGAGCATTGTAACGTATCAAGTATGCCAATAGTAAACTAAATAATAATATTACAATTAAAATACGAATAAATTACAAATTGTAGAAACATAGTTTTTGATGAAGTTAAATATAACAGAAATAATCAAATCAAAGGTCCCGTACAATTTGGTCCCTGATCGTGTCACGAACATGATTCATTTGGGTTGAGCGAGTCCGAGCATCATTTGTCGACAATGGGTCTTCATCTTGAGTATTATCTAGATGAACAATATTATTATCATTTTCTGCTTCCCTAAAGTCCACATCCGTTTGGGAATTTCTTCTAATGAAATTATGTATAGCCATTGTGGCACAGACAATGCGAACTTGGGTTTCGAAGCTATAGTTGCGCATATTTTGTAAGATTGCAAACCTATTTTTCCAGACTCCAAAAGTTCGTTCTATTGTGCACCTCAAGCTTGAATGATAAAAATTGAAAGCCTCATTAGGGTTCCGAAACCCCCGGTGATTTCTGAATTCTGGGAGGTGATAACGTTCACATCTGTACGGACCAAGATAACCAACCGTTGTTGGGTAGCCGGAATCGACCAAATAATATTTGCCTGAAGGTGTTAAAATAATTGTAAATGTGAGATTAAGTTAAACGTTAAATGTAGACAAAGAAACGTAATTGAAGTGTACAAAAAACTACCTTGTGGTGGATGTGGGAAATTCATGGTTCGATCAGAGACAGCAGAGTGAAAAACACGAGCATCATGTGCTGAACCTTCCCATCCCGCTAACTGGAAGGTGAAGCACATATCCCAATCACAAACAGCCATAACATTCTGTGTGGGATATCCCTTTCTCCCGATAAACACATCTCGTCCCGGTCCAGTTATGACACATTTGATGTGAGTACCATCAATAGCTCCAATGGCATCCTTGAAATATGGATAATATCGATTATCGGCTGCTATTTTTGGATGACATTGACGGAATTCTGGATCGCACGGCCTAATAATTTCGGTTCCAAGCTTAAGGCACGCCTTTAGAACCTTGTGTAGAAGCCTACTTACAGTTTCGCCCGAATGTTTAAATATTTCTTGTACTAGCCTATTTCCTATTCCGTGTCCAATAGTGAGCAAGAACATGGCAACCATTTCTTCAATGCCAGTATTTCTAGATTCTGTTAACCCATGCTCACACAACTTAATGCACAACCTATGAAAAACATGTTTTTCCATTCTAAACATCTGATGACATTGTGAACCATCATTTGTCAACATTTCTTGTACCCAATAGTGGCATGTTCCCTGACTCGCTCTAGGCTGTCGTCTACACACATATGGCATTAAGTATTGACAGAGCAACACACATAAGTGTCCATTTAGTTCCAACTGAGCCTCAAAATTTGAGGCGTCATCACTTTCTTCATCTTCCTCCATCCCCTGCAACCTATTTTGGTTGGTACGATTTGGCATTACTGTACCTGTGATTATAGTGAAATTGTGGTGTGAGCAGGATGAATAAAAAACATAACATATACTATAAATACCAAAAGGTTTTAAACCGTTCTACACGACGGGTCAATCAATCCGTTTTCAAAACAATAAATAAACATAAGTCATTAGTTCTACAACAACTATCTAAACATAAAATGCAACAACAACTACTCGTCATCTGTGATATAACGCAAATAAGCCATGAGCATGTTAGGGTCTCTCTTCAATGACACAAACGCATCCCGACGTGTCTTGCTTTCCAGCGCTCCAATACACCGAACTCCAAAGGCTTTGTTTGCCTTCACCTCGTCAAGCTCGAGTAGATAGTTCACAACCTCGGTCATGCTATTTTCTTGAGATGCCGTTAAAGCCGTTGCACGATCCATAGTCACATTAGCAATGACACTGACGGCATCAGCTATTTGCTTTGCGGCCGGAATTTTCTGTTTTTTGCTTTTGCTACGCCCTTCACCTCTCTTCCTTTTCTGTGAACTTCCGGATGCGCTGGGACCACTGCCTGAGGGCATTGCTGCTTCTAACCCAACGCTTGCCATTTCATCTGTCACTCCTGTACTAAACGCAGGGGTACCACCGAACTGCTCATCCTCGCTGTCCCCAGAGCCTTCCTGTTCATCCATCATGGGTCTGTAAACGTCATCCTCAACTTCGTCATTTGTCTCCTCATGTACGCGAGAGGTTGAGAAAACGCGGTCTCCCATCGCCGAGCCATCTTTGAATATTATTCGTAACTCCCTTTCATTCCTTAGGCAAGCATACCTAAATTTCTTATATGCGGGATGCTCCTACATGCATACAAGTAACAAGAGTCAAAATGAATATTTAACTCAAGTACATTCCAAACAGCGAACTCATTATACTTGTAAAGTGTGCACATAATATTTTTTACCTGTAATTTCTCCTTCCACCAGTCGTTTGATGCAATCACATTGTTCGTCACAGGGTCTCTACCCACACCGGTCTCTCTGATTAAACAATCCCATATCCTCAACTCTTTCTTTAAGATATCTAACCTATTTTTAAATTGTTTCTTCCCATACAGTTTCCCAGTCTTTTCAGTGAATGTGGAAATAATATTCTTCCATCCTGTTGGTGTAAATAACTGCCCTTTGCGTTCTTTTTTGTATATCTGGTCTACGCATGCGTTGATAAATATGTCTGTTGATTCTAAATCCCACACAGCTTTTGTCTCCATATTGCTATAGCACAAAGGTCACACATAACACACAAGGCAACCAAATTATTCGATATACAGTTTATTTAGTGCTTGTAGAATTTTGCTAATCCTCACTAATCTTTATATATACCCCCAACAAAGCATTCGTTATTTAATGTTATAGAATAAAGGAAGCAATATCATTTGACATGAAAACTTATTTGCATAAAACTTATTTGAACCAAAGGAGTTGAGACTTCAATCCAAAGAAAAAGTCCCAAGCATTCGACTTCCATGTCTCTGTGTGTGTGTGTGGCTGCGTTTTCACTCAACCAAAAATTGGTCAGTTTCAAGACACTCGACAACTCGTTCTCGTGTGTGTGTTTATATGTCCCTACAAACACCAAATGCAACCGAAACAATGGCACTCAAACTAACATCAGAGTTTCATTGAACATGCAAAAACAGAGCATTCAGTGTTTCTCTTCTCTCTGGAACTTCGTCACTGACATCGATTGATTGCCAAATGCAATGGCAATCAAACTAACATTTCAGCATACCCACTCACTGCAGTTCATACACCCTCCATACCACCACTCCTACCCACCGAAACAAGCAACCCATCGAAAGAAGCAAAGACGCACACCGCAGATCACAGATCGAAGCAAAACAGAGCAGTCATCGGTGTTTCGTTGAACAAGGAGAAAGGCAGAGCAAACATACCTGAGGAGAGGACAGCTACCACAGAGCAAGAGACCACCACCACGCGAACAGATCGCCGGCACTAAGAAGAACCACCACCACACGAGCTTCAACAGTAGATCGAGATTCACCACCGGCCGCACTTCACCGACCAAACTCACCCACAGTGCATTGTACTCACAGATCGGCCACCGTCAGCGTGTGAAGCTTCCCACCGGACTCCAAACGACTCCGTCGGACTCCAACACCAGCAGCCTCACCTCAACAGCAAATTCTACTGACGCCGACCACAGCTATCACCGCCACCGCCGATGACCCAGCTAACACATTGCTGGAGAGAACCGCAAGAGGCAGCAGCTACATCGAGAAGAAGGCAAAACGAGAGAGGGCAAATCTGTTGGAAGTGAAGCTCGAGCGCCGCGTCGCACGAAGGAAGACTCGGAGAAGAGATGAGTAAAGACGAGAGGTGAGGAGAGAGAAATGGCAGGTAGGGTAATTAATGAGTAATAACGGTAATATCCTCAGCTGAGGCAGGTAGATATGAAAAATAAGCTTCCCTTTGGAGCTTATTCAAAAGCTTTACTTTTTTTCCATCGAACCGATTGCCCCAACGCCGAAACAAACATCTGGGCTTTTTTTTTTTAAGTCTTTTATCCTCCTTATCATAAGCAAACTGCATAAGTTGGGCTCCAAACGCCCAAACAAACAGTCTCTACGTCTGCAATATCATTTCACCTAATAAAATTATGTAAGGTCATTGTTGCACAAACAATACAGACTTGTGTCTGATAGCTATACTTGCGCATGTTTTGCAATAATTGAAATCGATTCTTCCACACTCCAAAAGTCCTTTCAATAGTAGACCTTAAACTAGAATGATAAAAATTAAAGGTCTCATTAGCGTTTCTAAATCCGGGTTGGTGGCTAAATTCTGGAAGATAGTAACGCCCACGTCTATAAAGACCAAGGTACCTAAATTGTGTCGAATAGCCATCGTCAACCAAATAATATTTACCTAATAAGAGTATATATGAAAACTTGATCACAGCCTGACGAAGAAATGATAAAATCCTTACAACAATAATATTGAGGAGAGGTACGCAAGTTAAATGTCCGACTGTGTGCCTACATGATTATTTCTATTAGAATTAGGAGGATACATTTACTCATGAAAATGTTAAATCATATACTCTTTATGTTTTTGATATAACACATATTTAAAGAGTTGATCTTGAATCAGAATATGAGAAGTAATTTTCGTATTTGTCAATCTCGTCTAATTTATCCTATTGATACTCCTTTAATAATAATCAAAGAAGAAGGAGAATGAGGGAATGAAGAAATATGTTTAGGGTATTTTAAAAAATACACATTATATTAATTAACTTTTTTAATCTAATTAAATTAGGTAAATATATCTTATATTAAAAACTTCACATAATCTATTTTTTTGGGAAAAACATATATTTAGAATATTTGTTTTCAACAATATCATGGTTTTAATATTACTTAACTCGAAATTAAACCCACGCTCTACCTGCTTGAAATTAAAATCAACCACAAACTGTTGAAGGGCAATGTTACTCGTGACACTTGGTAGAACACAGGAATGTCAATGATTATTAACAGTAATATTTTTTGATCGAGCTTTTGATACAAGCTCCATTATTGAGCTATTGACAAACGTGCAAGAATAGTGGGTAATTTCTCAAGAGCCCAATATCTAATCTTATCAGGGTTTTTAAACCCGGACCGGACCGGCCGGTCCAGCCCGGGAACCGGCCGGTAAACCGGTCCGGTCCGGGTTGGTATTTTTAAAAAAAAAAAAAATTTAAATTTTTCCTTTAGAATTTCATACTATAAGTCTAAAATTTTCAATTTCTCACCGGTTTAGCTCCGGTTTGGTTCCGGTCTGACCCACTGACCCTTAACCCAGTACTCTGACCGGTTTAATGACCGGTCCGAGTTTTAATACCTTGGATCTTATCAATCAAACATGAAAAAAAAAAAAAAAAAACCACTACTAGCAATTGGGCTTTTGAATGCCCAATTGGGCTTAAGGAGACCCAAAAGCTGCAACCAAACACACACAATGTTTGGTTTGATTTTTGCATAAGTGACTTTTGTATTAATTAAGAGAAAAAAAATTGAAAAAATTATGAAAAATAAAAAAATGAAGGGATAATTGTGAAAAAAGTCATCATTGGTAACTTAATTGTCAATGGGACCTAAGAAGATATCTACACACGAAGGGATTTTTTCACAATTTTCTCAAAAATTAACTTTGAAAATTTGATAATGGTACAATTTTAATAAAATTATATCAAACTCTAATTTAAATTGGTACACTCCAAAAGTCTTTTCTACTGTGCACCTCAAGTTAAAATCTTATAAATTATATCAAATTCTAATTTAAATATTAAATCCTAACTTATATTTTCACATAGCTTAAAATCTAACAAAATAAACCAATTAAAATCTCAATAATACCTCCAATAATCCAAATAAATTATTTAAACTAAATTTAATGGGTAAAAACACTGTATAGAAAGTAATTTATGACATGTTTATAAAAAAATTGATTATAAAATCATAAAACAACTAAATAATAAATCTAAACTGATTAAAACTAATTATTAATTATTCTCTATGTTTTTACAGTTATATATTACCAAAACTCAAAACTTGCTTAAACTCTTATTCCAAAGTATTCTCTAATTAGTAGAAAATTACTATCTAAATAAATAAAAATTATTTAGAACATTTTTCATAAAAGAAGTTTTGTGATTAGAAGTGATTTTGAGTACCTCATTGATCCCTAAAAATATGAAAATACTCATATCAATATTTTTTTATGTACATACAGGCACATAAACTCCAATAAACTTCATTTTGAGGCTTATGACTTTTTCCAATTTATGACTTTTTTTACCTTAAATCTAATCGCTGAAACAAACACTCACTTTTGATCAAAATACTGTTTAAGTCCAATTAAACACAGTTGATTGAAGTCCAATTTTGCCCTCGGAAACAAACACGCTGCAATGGCGTTCAACATTTGGACCTCCGTTTTCATTGCTTTCTCTTTCTTTTCTTTTTTGACAACCCATTTTCATCGCATTGTGCGTGAATTGCCCCAGCTTTTTTATTGCCAACCGTTGGAACTTGGAAACCCCGGAATTGCTTGAAATAATCATCCTGCCCAACACAAACTTGGATAATGTATTTATTTTATTATGTTTAATGTCAAAAAATTATGAACTTTTTATTTTTACTTTGAAAAATAATATCTTTTCTAATTATTTTAAAAATATAATTACATGAAAATACATCTATAGAGGAATTAAGCTTATAAGTCATACAATAAAATTGTGGAAAAAAGTAATTGAACATAGGTTGAGGTTGGAGACTAGTATTTCTGAGAACTAATTTGGGTTCATGTGGAAAGTCCACAGCAAAAGCGATTTATTTATCAAGTGGACTAATGGAAAAGTATTAGAGTAAAGGAAGGGATTTGCATATGGTTTTTATTGATTTGAAAAAAAACGTATGACTATGTGTCAAGAAAAGTACTTTGAAGGTGAGATAAAGAACTCTCCTATATGAATTGCCTTACATTAGAGATCAGCTTTGAACCCTTATTTATTTAACCTAGTGGTAGATGTTCTAACTGAGCCAATCAAAGAGAAGATCCTTAAATATATGTTTTTTGCAAATGATATAGTTTTGTTGGCTGAAATGATAGAAGAAATTAATTCTAAACTTATGATATGAGAAAGAACTTTGGAGTTGAAGCGCTTTCATCTGAGTAGGACCAAAACTGAATATATGCATTGCAATTTTGATAAGAGACAAGTTAGAAGTGAAGTGGAAGTTAAATTGGGGGCCAAGTCATTCCGCAAGTGATAAAGTTTAGATATTTGAGATCAATTATACAACAAGATGATGAAATTGATAGAGATATTAATCATAGAATTTAAGCAGGATGGAATAAATGGAGAAAAGCTATTAGAATTATTTGTGATCGGAAAGTACTTAATAAGGTGAAAGGGGAGTCTTATAGCACTACTATAAACCCAACAATACTATATGATAATGAATGTTTGGTTTTAAAAGGACAACATGAATATAAAATGGGAATGACCGAGAAGAGGATGTTGAGATAAATATATGATTGTATAAAAAGAGGATAAAATTCATAATGATCATATACACAAACGAATTAGAATAACCTTTGTTAAAGAAAAAACAAGACAAACTACTCATGAGTTATCCGAAGAAGTACAACTTAATGGTAAGGATGTATATAATTGTTGTTAAAAGAAGTTTAGTTAAATACACCAAATTAGACTAATATATGTCCTAATTTCTCAAAAGTTATGACCACTCTTAACTTATAAACTATAGCATTTAAGTTACCAGATGAAATACCTCGTGCGTTGCGCAGTAACGTAGCATTAAAATTATCAATATGTAGATTGCTTCTCTTGAAAGAACCAAAGAACCATGCCTGAGCACCTAAAATCAGCATTATATATATATATATATATGCATGCATGCGCGCGCGCCCAAATACCATAAAACTTACAACTTGCAAGCACTACTATTGCTTCTCCAAATTATCATTAATGATTTTTTTTAAAGATGATGATATTATTATTCCAATTAAAAAACAGAAATAAATGAATCTTGAACATTTATAAACTTTTCAATACCTATATAATATTAAAGCGGAATATATTAAAAATTTTAAAACTAATTTTAAATTCAAAAAATGTTATTTAAGTGCATAAAATTATATGTCAAAAACAAATGGCACAATAGAAATAAAATCTGATTTGAATTAATTTAATACTCCGATAGTAATAGACCCTAAAAATTTAAGACTAAAACTTCTCAACACCTACCCCTATCCCCAAAAAAAATCTAATAGACCCTAAAAATTAATTTCCGAACTCCCAACACCCGGATTCTTCCAAAATTTTCACTATTATTGCTTCCTATAGTAAACTCACTTTCAATAAGAAACCAAAAATGAATAAATCTCGAACATTTATGATCATATCAATACCTATATAATATCATAAGTGGAATATATAAAAAAATTATAATTGAATTTTAAATTAAAAAATTATTATTTAAGCATATAAAAACATGTGTTAAAAGCAAACAATACAATATAAAAAAAACCGAGTTGAATAACTTTAAGAACTCAAACTTACCAAAAATTTGATAGAACCTAAAAATTAATTTCTAAAACATACACGTTTCATGTTCGGCCTTTTATATTTGTATCAAGAATCATTTTAGTCCTTTATATTTGTAAAGTGTATTTTTAATTCTTCAATTTTGACATCGTTAGTTTCATTTTACCGAAAATATGGACTTAGCATATTTAAGTGATAGTTGCAATTAAATGCTCATAAAGCATACTTGTATCTTAGTTTTTTAATATAATATTTTTAAATTAAAATTAAAAATAAGCTAGAGAAAAAGGTCGTCTTCTCCTCCTTTTCCCCATTGCATCTGATTCTTCATTTCAATTAGATCAGATTTTGAATCACTAGAATCTCAATCCCTCATTGCAATCTTCATTTTAAAGGATCAAACTAAGAGCCCGATTGGTTCAACACCATTACATGCTTGTAATGGTAATCATGATTTATTACTAAGAGTAGGGTGTTTGGTTGCTCTTTAGCATGGTAATAGGGTTTACCATGGTAATGATGATTATCAAAAAATTGGTAATCATCATTCATACCTCCCCCCTATGAATCCTCATTACCATCCCATTGCATGATCCAAAAAGTCCAATTTACCCTTTAGTTTTTCTTGTCTTTGTTTCACTTATCTCATTTCACTTGCCACATAATGTTATAACTGCCACCGCCACAACCTCTTCCTCGTCCACCGCCGTCACCTCCACCCGCCGCCGCCGCCACCACCGCCACCACCCTTAGGGGTGTTCAAAACCGGGACCGGGACCGGGATCCACCACTCCCGATCCCGGTCCTGGTTTGTGGCCGGGATGCAAATTGCATCCCGGTCCCTATCCCGGTCCCGGTTTGGTCCCGGTCCCGGTAATCCCGGGCGGGACCGGGATCAAACCGGGAATTCCCGGTTTTTTAAAAAAAAAATTAATTTAAAAATATTATTATTTTAGTTAAATTTTCTATAATCTAGTGTTTAAAGTAATTATTTAACATCTAATAAGACCATAATAATCACACAAATTGATCTAGAATTTAAAAATAACATCTTATTATTATTATTATGATCACCTTCATCATTTTTGTTATTATTTTTATATATTATATAGTAGGATTAGTATCACAATATATATAGTTTAACTCCAACTAAATATGTGATACACATTTTATCAAATGATAACTTAAATTATGGGATAAAAAATACAAAAACAAAACAATAACTTAATTTTTAAGAAAAAAATAAAAAAAAAAATAAAAAAACCGGGACCGGGATCACAAGGTATGTGACCGGTCCCGGCGAGGACGGGAAATTTCCGGGATCAAAATTCCGGGACCGGGACCGGACAACTGGGACCGGGATACTTTGGACACCCCTAACCACCCTCACCCCAGCTTCCTGTCGCCACCACCTCCTTCTCCACCACCGCCGCCACTACCTCCTCCTCCGTTGCCACCCTCGCTGCCGCCGCCGCTGGCCCACCGCCCACCACCACCTCCTCTACCCTCGCCCCCCCCCCCCGGCCGCCACCACCTCCTCCTCCACCCCCGCCACCCCCATCATTGCCACTGCCACTAATTAAGGGGTAAAATAGACTTTGTGTAATATATTAATTTTAAATAATTGTTAAAATATTAACTCATTGCACGTTGCTTAAAAATCAAACCAAACACTATCCTTGTAATTAATATTACATTGCATTACCATTGTATCGCATTGCACTGCACCGCATGGTGTAATAGGATCGAAGCAAACGGCCCCTAAAATTCTTCTAATGGGCTTATCGATCTTGCTCTTCTACTCTGACTTTATAGACCCTATCTCTCCTCCACATCACAAGCCGATTTCTCACAAACACTCCGATTCCTATGAAGTCTCAACAGCACCTTCAACAATCTTTGTATTTTCATGTTTAGGTTTCCATTTTTTCATAAACCCTACCAGTACTAATTTAAATTAGAACTTTGTGTCGGTGATTTGTTCGTTTCGATACAAAAACAAACCACCATTGTCCCAACAAAGGATAAATCTTTTTCCTTATCTCAAAGTACTCCCTCCGGTCTACAATATATGACACTTATAGAAGAAATACATGGTCCATAATATAAGGCACCTGTTGTTTAATTAATGCAATTTTTTTGTTTTACCTCTGTAATTAATACCCACTTTCCAACTTTGTCTACTAATTCTCGCTCTAAAATAAAAATTCTAGTGCAATTATAATGATAAATGGTGGCTTCTCTCTTTCATCACATCCATCATTTCCCATGTAGATACTTTTATAAAATGACTTTCTCTCTCATTGGATGAAAAAAAGTGACGCTCTCTCTCATGGAGATTGAAAAAGCACATGGATGTGTGAGAGAATGCAAATTGGAAAAAGAAAATTTTACCATTTTTTAGGCATATTTATCAACAAGGGGTGAAAGTGGAAGAAATTTACATTTTATGATATATTAAATGACTTAACTGTCATTTTTATTTCACGTGAATTAGTTAAGGTACCCTATATTATGGACCAGAGGAAATATATAAGTTCTACTAACTTAAATTTGATTCAAACATCACTCGATCATACATTAAAATTCATGAAATAACCTTGAAATTAAAAGGGTTAAAGGGAAAAAGGTTCTCACCACTCCCAATAAGAGTGTTTCCTAATATTTAAATTTATGTTTTCCTTCTTACGAGGATGGAGTTTCTTACCACCTCAACCAACAGCTTATTGATTATCACCTTTTAAATATTAATGACATGTATGAAGTTATATTTAGCACATTTTAGATTCGGAAATATATGTTGATATCTTCATAGTGTCAAATATAAATCTTTAAAATGAAAAAAATAATAAATATACTATTATAAGTTTTTTTATTATTATCTGATTAGACCAAGAGTATAAGAGATCATATTAGAAGAGATTTTTTATTTTATCAATATTAGAAGAGAATTTTATACAAATTTATATTGAGATATTTGGAATGAGAAATATAATTATGTGTGCAACTTAACAATAAAATTAGGAACTTAAAATTACAATTATGATTAGTATATGAAATCATATTATCTTAACAATAATATAAGGATCTTAATATCTTATTTTGAGGCATATTCTTATTATGAAAAATAAATAAGAATATAAATATCTGCAAAAATCTATATTGAGATATTTATAGTGTATGTCAAATATAATTATGCAATACTTTGTATGAAAAAATTAGTGCAAATATAATTTAAAAAGTCAATATGTTTAAATAGCGTTTAAATATCTCCTTTTCAAATCCATGTATAAATTCATCCACGTGAAAACTTTTATCTCCATTGTTGTTCCGCCTGAAGCACACACATGGTTTTAACAAAATAACATCTACAAGATTATTTAATAAAGCACCATCTTCAATTAATGTCACCGCATTTCATTCCCAATGACTGTTTTAACTTTTAATTGTGGTGATTAGTCTTCCACATTATTTCAAAACTTTATTAGCATTTTCAAATTTTTTATTTATTGTATTTAGTGTTCATTACGCCATTTTTTACGGTGGCCTTTATCATGTACATATCACTCAATTTTAAGTAAAATTTTTTTAAAATTGATTATTTCGAGGGAAAATTAGGGAGAAGGATCAAGAAAAAATATTTATTGATAAATATATTAAAAATTTTAATTATTTTAGAAGACCATAAATTAGAAATATAAATTTTCAATTATGGAATTAATGCTAAAACCTTCCCACATCTTATCTAACCCCATTTTAATTATTGAACAGTTAGTTATCTAAGTATGTTCCCTCATCTCTATGGGACGGTTATTTTGTTAATAATATTATATTTAAAATTTATTTATTTGGAAATTTGTTTAGTAATATGATTTTTTTCCTTGTTAGATTTGTATGATATGATAATTATGTCGTTACTTCTTTTTAGTTGATTAAAGAGTTCATTTGTTACTAAATGAATACACACTAGATATATCCCCGTGATATTAGCCGTTCATTTGTTACTAAAATTTCGTATGTCCTAAGCTATGATAGAGAGATAATAATAGGTAAAATAATTCATATCCCTGAGATATTAGAGTTTATTTAGGAATTTATTATTTAAGAATTTTTAAATTTTAGTATTTTTCATTTTTATGTCATACGTATTAGAGTGCGGAAGCAGATCCTCTCATTTTCTCTTCATCCCTCATGAGCCTATCTTGACCGTTGATTGGAAAGAGAAACACATCTGAACCGTTGATTGGAAGGGGAGAAAAGTCAAAGGAGTAAAAACTTGACAACGTAGCTCATTTTTTACCTTTCAGATTGATTGGACAAACGTGATTTAGAGATTATGTGAAAAGAGATAATGAGAGAAACCGAACCCATTAAGGTGCATATCCTGCTCATTTAGACAATTTTTTCCATAAAAAATATCATATTTTTAAAATAAATATATTATAAGCATTTTTTTGTGATTTTCTAAAGTTTTTAGAAGTAATCAAAACCTAGAAATTAAAGAGATATATATATATATATATATATTTCTAATTATTTTGAATAACGGTCTACACGAAAAAAATCAATTAATACAATTTGAAATTTGTTTCTCCCTCCGGTTTTAAATATAAGATAGAGTTGATTTTTTTGGAGAGATTAAGGAAGCTAAATAAGTTACCTAATCATATCATATATTGTATATTATTATATTATATATCAGTTTATAAGTTAGGTAAAATAGTTTGAAAAAAAATGATAAATAAAAATATTTCAAAGTAATTTAAATAGCTTTCTTAATATCTCCAAAAAAAATTAACTTTATCTTATATTTAGAACCAAAATGAGTAATATATTTTGAGGTTGGCTAAGTTGTATCAATAATATTTATCATATTCCTCATCGTAGATAAGAGCCATCCTAACGATATAATTGATTTAGAATAATAATATTCAACAAATAATTTTGTTCAAAATTCAGTTTCTCTCAATACATGAAGACCTTAATCTCCTTTAAATATATATGAGTCTTAAAAACAGTAGAAAGTATCTATCAAAACGTCACTATATGCACTTCCTTCACCGTTCAAGTACCTCTCACATATACAAAGAAGTTTTAAATATATCGAAAAATACATATTTGCTTCATGAAATTCCATATCCCATCCTTGCCCCATATTTGCTTATAGTTACTCACTAGTATCTGCATAGTAGATTGTAATATAAATGTTTTTTACAGACAGAAAGAAACTAAATATGTGAATTTAGAACAATCGGCCCAATCCAGATAGTTAATAAAGAACTTTATTCCTTAATAGAAGTTGATGTATTGAAGAATTACTATCAGGGTACGTACCTATGATTCAAATTATAAGTTATATTTTCATGTGTACTTTTGGTTATATTGGATAACCCCGTGTAAGGTTTTGATAATTTTTTTTTTTTTTTGGCTTATCCCATAGTAGCATTTGGTTTTCTTTCTTTTCTTCTTTGTCAGGAATTTGATTTTCATTCTTTGTTTTTTTTTTTTTTGTTCAATATGCTTTTCATATTGGCAGCCTATAAAATTGCCTATGTTATGCCCACTAATAAATTGGGAACGGTACAATATCGTCTGGTGGTAGGAAACATTTCTTTTATGTGTATGCTTTGTTTCTATTCTTCATTAGGTCAATTTGATTTGAATGCCCTTTTTCAATTGACTGCATACAAACATTCACTTAAATGGAAACTAGCAGCATGCCTTTTCATTTGCAGACCCTGCCACTCTGTTTTTTATCATTGATATTTGTTATGTTCCTTCCTTTATGTATCACTTTGCGTCCTCTATTATTGCTTATGCAATTTTACACATAAACAGGTTCATAATCTACTAAAAAATGGCAGGCTGCTAAGGCTATGTCACTTCACACATAAACAGGTTCATAACCTGCTTAAGAATCGCAAGCTACTAAGCCTATGTCTACAATAAGCATACCAACATTATCCAACCATGGACTACTACTGCCTCACATGTCTTTTGCTGGTTCATTTGGGCTGATACATACATATCAACCTCCAACTTGTAACTCCAAATACTCTTTTCATGATGCTTCTTACCTTCTTTGTCATTGCTGAGTTTTTCGTTGACTGTGTACAAACCTGCACACCATTAAGATGTAGAACTTGCCATCCTTGTTTTACTCCCCTCTGACAGTACTGCTTACTGTTTTATTAACACAACACATGCATAGCCCTATCTTATGGACCTGCACACCATTGAGATGTAGAAATTGCATAGACATTGATGTTTGAACAATTGTGCTTTGTTTTTTTTTTCGTTTTAATGAAATTATGAGTTGTAAAGTTTTTCAGTTTAAGCTCCCAAGATTATTTTGTTAAGTATAAGCTCCTGTGCAACACACGGTAGCACATGCTTGTTGTACCCGAAAAAAAAAAAAGCTCAGAAGATCAAATCTAGGAATTTTACCTGTTGGGCTTTCTTAGCAATATTCGTACATTATAAACTTACCTTTTTCTTTGGTACAACACTATAAACTTGAATTCCATTGAGACAAAAATGAAACAGATATGGATCCCAGCATTTCATGCTGACGGCCCACAATATAGATTTTGCCAAATTGTATCCGGAAAACAAATATTCATTTTCATTATTTCATAATTAGGATTGTTTTCAAGTTTGGCAAAACAGCTTTTTATACACATAGCCAAACATATCTTGATCCATAGTTCAATAGCTTGAACTTTTCTTCAGTAATTCATAAAAATATTTGAGAAAAATTGGTGAAAAGTCTCTGCTTAAGAACTTTGTTGGCCAAAATAACCTGAATTTGAATATTAATACTTTCTATATATAAAAACTTATAAGGTCATTCTGGGTAATACTAGTATATTTTTTTTAAACAAGTATAAGTACTTTTCAACTATTTTCTCGAATATTTAGTGTTTTCACCACCTTTATTTTACCCTTACCCACAACTATTTAATATTCATTGGCCCACGTCAAGCATATAAAGGCTCAACTTTGATTTCTCCACAGTTGATACAATAAGGACAGTTTAGAAAACTGTTTTTGTTATCTTTTTTTTTCCAATTTAATCCCTATGCTCTTATTTTGACAATAGTCCCTAAATCCTCTAACTTGACTTTTCTTTTGATTCTAGAATATCTGACTCCTTCCTAGATACCTATAATTCCCCTTTTGGAACACAGGTATAGCATCGTTTTCATGATTCACATTCGACCAGCAGCTGCAAATTTAAAGACACAAGATGTGATTTAAGTAAGGTATTAAAATTTGGCCCGGGTATTAAATCGATTGGGGTATTGAGTTAAGGGTTAGTGGATCAGATCAGAGCTAAACCGGAGCTAAACTTGGACCAAACTTGTGAGAAATTGAAAATTTTAGACTTATAGCATGAAATTCTAAAGAAAAAATTTAAAAAAAAAAATTAAAAATATGAACCCGGACCGGACCGGTTTACCGGCCGGTTCGCCTGTCCAGGTTCAAGAAGCCTGGATTTAAGCCACTGCCTTCCTATTGTTAGCATAAAAGACAGTTTGTTTTTTCAGAATGTTGGATAAAACTAAATAAACCACTTAATCATAATATATGTTGTGTATTATTAGATTATATTAAATATTTGAAAAAAATGAATAATAAAAGTTTTTGTAGAAAGTTGGTGGATGAAGAAATTTATCTAAATTGTTTGCTTAAAAACATTCCCTCCATTTCTAAATATAAACTTTAAATTTCTGAATGGACTTGCCTCAAAATATAAGTTTCATTTTAGTTTTATCAAAAAATTTATTATAATTTTCCCAACTTTATCCCTCAACTGTATTTGTTACATTTATTGTCTCTTTCTCACTTATCCTTTTTACAAATAAGAGCATAGTTGGAAAAAATACATATTTATCGCTCTTAACTAATTTTAACGGTTTTCTTGATAAGCGCAAATCAGTTATTTGAAGCTTATATTTAGCAATGGAGGGAGTAATTTTTTTTAGGGTTACAATCTTTGGTCCTTAATTTTGTCATAATTTTAGTTTTGGTTCCTCAATGGACAAAATGATTTAGTTTTTTTTTAAGTTATTGGGACAAATGTTTTAAAAAAAATAAAATTTTAAGGATCAAAACTAAAATGAGATTAAATTTGAAGCCCAAAAATTATATTAACCCCTTCTTTATTAGTTACTCCCTCATCTCCTAAACATAAGATCCATTTTGATTTTTTTAAAAAAATAATTAAAAAAGCTAAATATATTACTTAATTAAATTATATGTTGTATATTATTATATAATATATTAATTTATAAGTTTTTTTTTATAACAAAACAAGTTTAGGTGAGTTGGGTCACGGGACTCATTAAGACTAGGGCATGCCCCCGGATTTAAAGAGCACTTACAGAGATATTTACAGCTCACCAATAAAATCCTTACATCGGTGGGATTTGAACCTATAACTTTATGGTTATAAGTTAACCATCTTACCAACTAGACTAACTTTTGTTGGCTATATTAATTTATAGAGTAAAATACTCTAACATTCCTTACGTTTTGCTTTAATTACACGGACCTCCCCTCCATTTTGAAAATATACACTTAAATCTAAACCGTTAACTCCGTTAAGATTTTTTTTTTAATTAACATTTATATTAAAATAAATTTTATGTACTAGTTTATCCTTCATCTTTACTAATTTTTAATTTTGACTAAAATTGTTTAAGTAATTTAAGAGTTCTTTTTCTTTTTCTCAACTTATTTTTTACTTTTGTAAATAGTCATCTGTTAATTTTTTTTCATATTAAGCTAATTAACTTAATTAATTTAATTAAGTTTGACATAGAAAACTTAATTAAAAATATGATTAATCCTATTAATAGATGTATAATAAAATAAATATGTTTATAAATTTTTGTGCAAAAAATGTATTTAAAAAATTAAAATTTAAAATTAATATAAGTCATATGCTATATCAAATTTACATTATTAATAACATATTGTGAATAAAATATATTTCTTTCTTTTTTGTTTTTTTTCCTTTTATTTGAAAGGCATATTTTTTTAATCATTTAAAAGAATACTAAATAAATAAGTTTCAATAAATATGATAGAAATTTGAAATTTAAAATTGTATAATATAATAAAAATTTATAATATATTAGAAATTTTGAACATACATGTATTAGAATTATTTTTTTTGTATAAATATTTATTTTTAGACAAATATAAATGTTTATTCATTTATTGAAAAATGGATATTTTGGTCCAAGTAAATATTTAATAGTTAAACTTAACGGTCAACTAACAATTAGGTGAATAAAAATAGAATATCAAATATATAAGAAAAGCTTCTATAACTTGCATTTTAATTTCAAGGGTTTTTATACGTTTTTAAAATAAAGAGGAAGTTTGTGTAATTTAGGTTAAAATGAAGGGATCAACAATGTATTTTACTCTAATTTATAAGTTGGGAAAAAAATTTTGAAGTAACGTATGGCATGACGGTGAAAGCCGGCCGGCGATAACGTTGACCCATCAAACCTGGCCCCACCATAGGTGTCCAGGTTCTTTATAGTGTACACGACGAATCCCAAATTGTCATTCGTTCCCGAGCTTTTGTTTTCAGATTCTTTCTCGTTCAGCTTCTTCCGAAGGAGTCGGCTTCTCTCCATTTAGTTCCCTCCACTGCGCATTTCCACTTCCTCTTCGGGGAGAGATAGCCATGTCTCAGGTGATTTCCCCAAATCGACCTCTTTATTTGTCTTCTTTTCTAATCCTCCCGTCCATTTCTTGCTTCTATTTGCTGATTTTCTGGTTTATTTTCATTGCATCTGACTGTGTTGCAGTTCTGGGTCATTCCTTTCCGGATGCAAATTGTTTTCCAATTTATTGCGGTCTAGATCGATTGCGTTCATGGTTTAATATGTCTGTGTTGAAATGAATATTTTATTTTCCAAAAAAAAAAAAAAAAAATCTGATTGCCTAGACCTAGAAGATATGATTTTTGGAGGAAACTCTGTTTTTTCCCCGGAATCTCTAATGATTCTTCCTGATTTTATTTATTATTATTTTTCCAATTCTATCGTATGCTTTAGCAATTAGACGTGTTTTCTTGAAAGCTATTCGATTGATTAAAGTTTCGATCTAATCACAATTACAGGTGCTCCTTCGTTCTTTGTTACAAGGACCTTTATATCTGACATGTTCTATCTTTGATTCGAATTTATTGTGTCGGTCGGTATGACTGTATGATGTTTAGAGAATCCGTTCCCTTTTAAACTTAGATAATTTTTTGCCCCACGTTTGTTGGATAAGCTTTTCGCTGATACATACACTCTTTGAATACGAATTCCTGATACTAGCTCCTGGGGTTTATGTCGACCTTTAAGTTCTTAGCCTTGTCTATGTCATAGATACACTTCCACTAGATGCTAGACTTTGAATCAGTAATAATGAACAAGAGAGCAATTGTTCTATGCTGTAATCATGTTTAGATGTTGATGGGTTAATCTTTCATCCCTTGGCCCTTCTGATTCATTCTTTCTTTAATTAGTTTCAGTACATTTATTTCACTTGAAAGTCTTAACCCGTGAATTTTCTTGATATGGATGCAGACCACAGTCCTCAAAGTTGCTATGTCATGTGAAGGATGTGTTGGGGCAGTGAAAAGAGTTTTGGGAAAACTGGATGGTAGATTTTAATTATTGCTTTCAATTCATTTATCGTTTCTTTTCTTTCTTTGGACATAGCATCATGCACGGTTAACTTTCTTTCTTTCTTTCTTTTTTGGCTTAGTCTGATTCTAATATCAATTTTGCATAGAAATTTACTGATGCACTATCTTACTCTAGCCACAATAACTGGTGCTGCTATTTTTAATTATCATCATATACTTTCTGTTTTCCATCACAGTTGCCTGAATAATGTTGGTTTGAGTGCACGTTGAGTGTTTATTCAGTTCTAAGTTTTCCATTGCTATCTCATTAAAGCTTGTCCGTGCTTGGACTTAAAAGTGATTTTCTTAGAAGTGTATTTATTGTATGTAGATGTCTGTATATGGTTATGTCTTATTTCCGCATGCCTACTTATCCCATACAGTCATTTCATTTGATATATTTGGCCCTTGAAAGGCGGCATAATCAAATAATATCTTTGGACTTTTAGGGTGTTGAAAATAACTTTGCTTCCAAATTGGATTCTCTACGGTTATGTATTTTTGCATTCTGAGTGAGATTTGTTTTTCATATGCGCTCTGATGCTCTCTACACTTGCAAAAGTAATACAAGAGATCTGAACTGATTTGTTTCCTCTTATGCTGTTCTGCTATTGAACTCGTTAGCTTCATCAAGAAACTTTTCCCAAAATATCTTAATTCAGCCTACCTTTGATTTGCCTTAAATCGTTATATTTCAATACAACAACACACAGAGAAAGTTCATACATGCTTCAAAGTGAGTTTGCTGTTGCATCTTTGCAGAAGAATGTGATAGGAACAATATCCTCCATAGCTTCCTCGTTCAATTTTGCTTGATTATGAGGAGTGTTGTCATTTGCAGGTGTAGAATCATATGACATTGATTTGAAGGAACAGAAGGTGACCGTCAAAGGAAACGTGCTGCCAGATACTGTTCTGCAGACGGTTTCCAAAACTGGGAAGAAGACCACCTTTTGGGACGCCGAAGGAACCACCAGCCAAGCCTAAAACAGCAGTCATTGCTGTGAATGTTAATTGTGTAGTTCTTTTAACCAAATTGTATTTGGTAGACTATCAATAATTGTACAACTTGTATAATGATGTGTCATATATATGCTGTGAACTAAAGGTACTGTATGTTTTATGTGACTGCGCTTGTTCTCACAATCATAGACGAATTCCAACTAATGTTTGGTGTCTTGAACAAGGCAACTGAAATGAGGGTCAAGAGAATAGTGGGTTAAGTTTATCCGAAAGCTGCTAGAGATCCTTCCTCAATGATATGATTATGAAATATTTTCCATTTGAACTGTGCTCCAATTATCAAGAGTACTCAATGTACAGTTCAACTTGCTATGAACCTGAAAGCCTGCTGGACCAGCATTATTGTTTACAACAACCTGAGATTATCTTATCTGTTCACATTCCTTGAAGCGATACTAATATGTTTCAAACCTTGTATTCTGATCAATCTCTATCACTGCCCTTAATACTTATCGTAGAAAGGATGATAGGGCTATGATCAAAAGCTGCTATTGACAATGTCTTTATGTTGGAAGTTGAAAAATTTTGAAAACAATCTTAGTTGCAAAATGCTTAATCCAAAGGTTCAAAGACCAATATCTGCCTTTTCTATTATAAGTCCACGTGAACCAGGGTCCATGCTGTTGGATTTCCATGAGGATGGCTTTGTACAAACAAGCACTGTCCCTTCTAGAATTATGGATTAATGCTCAATTCATCCTTTGGTGATGCAGTCTATTTTTTTTTTTAATTATCATCTGATATCCAATTCAGGGATTATGTCTGCCTTTTTTAATACGAACTCGAATTCAAGACCCAAAAGGATCTAGATCCTTACACTGTTAGACAATTCTGTATTGTTAAGTTTGGTTAAATTCACCTAAAAATCAACCATGGGCCATTTATGGTAGTAGCAATATTCTCAGCCCAGGGTTTTTCCACCCTTCAATAGTCCACCTCTACCAACAGAATCAAAACCACCAAAACATTGAAAGAAAAAAAAGCATAACATAAGGGTTTATAAGCATCTTCTACGGGAAGTTTGGCCTCAGACAGTCACACAAAATCAAGTTCATGAAAATTAACCAGTTGTTTGAACCTTTGAACTGTCGTGGTATTTCTGAATCCCAAGCAATTCCAAGCTAGGATGCTCATGGCGCTTGAGGAGGCTTTGTTGGGGCAACTTCTTGAGACCTCTTGAAAAAAGTATGACGATAACAAAGCTGTAAATCAAGGAGAAAACGGTATTACGATTGTTATCTAATTTCTTCGCTGTATGATCAATGTTGAAGGGTGCTTCAAAATGCCTCTTCCGACCAGAGGACGAATAAAGGCGCCTTTGGGTTGATTTTTCCATGTCATCACCAAAACACCTCTGTTTTTTCTGTCAGCGACCCTGATATAAAAATCGGTCCTTTTAAGTGTCTTCTCAGCCAACTTCCACTTTAAAGTCCTGTTAAGTCTATCCTTTACTTTCATGGCCATTTAGTTAGAGATGCTGCCATTTCTCTCAGTATCTTTTACTTTAAGCTTCAATCCAATCAGAGATTGATGACCCTCCCCTTTTGATGCTGTTTTTCATGCAATACTGTTCAATTGGTCCTTTTTTAGATTACTTTTTCCTTATGCTTTCTTGATCCAATAAGTTTTGTATTGTGTCTCGTAGTGCCTTTGCAACAGTGAAAGAATGGCTTTCTAGATGCTGAAGGAGATGAGAATATCCACAAACGATCCTTTTTTTTTCCTATCAAGAATGCACAATATGCATCAATCACATCTTGGAGGACCTGTTCCTTATTGAGAGGATGTGCATCCGGCTAAATACTTTATAATCTAGTGGCATAAAAGCTCCCTTCTAACTAACAGGTTGGGGGGTTGCAGGTTCGATCCCTCTTATAATCTCGGGCAGTTAGTGTTTACCTTTTTAATTATGAAAAAGAAAAGAAAATGGTGATCATATTAATCTTTTGACCTTGACATACCCACACAAGCCCAAGAGAACTCTTATTTATCTTTCCAACCAAGTCCTATGAAACACAGGCATCATTAATCCCCGCCAATCCTGAAACATTACAAGGGTCTTTTTAACATTTGTAGGTTATGCCTTGAAATTTTAAACTTTCATATATCCAAACCATTGTGAAATCCAACAAAAGATACTTGTAACTTACAAAAACTATATTTTATATTTTAGACAAAGATCATCTCCCTCAATATATCTTATATTAAAGACTAGATGGATTATTTAAATTCTAAATGTATTTCTTAATTTATAATTAAATTTTCTATTTACATTTAAATCGATATTTGTAACTCCTTTTTTTAATAATGTTATTGGGACCTAATTGTTTAGATTTTGCAAAACATGCGACCAAGGGCTTTCAGGTTGTTTATCTATGAAATCATGTCAGGACTTCCCTTCAATCGTGTTGGATTATACTAGTCCACCCTTGGTGGATTAGGGCCCAAGCCCAATTCAAAAGGGCTTCATGGAGAAACACGTGTTATAAAGAGTGATACCCTTTGTGGTTTAAAGATTACATCTATTCCTATGTAACCATACGTTTAAAGGTTACATCTATTTCTATGTGACCGTACGTTTAAGGGTTGCATCTGTTCTCATGTAACCGTACGTACATTATATATATAATGTGTGGGATTAAGGGAGGAGACTAATGATGATATAATACACAATTCTCCCTCTAAAAGATTTTCTTATTAGAATGTTCTCTTCTCTTCTTCTCTTTGGTGTATTTTCTGTGTAGCGTAATCGGGGTCCGCATCGGTGCTCCGGTTTCGTGTGGGTACTTCAGCGAGTCGGTCGGATTCCAGGTACGCCCGAAATTCTTACAAATCGAATTGGGGGAATGCATATGATTTCATAAATCGCATATACTAATTTTGATCTCCTTATTATTTTATACAATTAAAAAAAACTATTTATAAATAGGAATGGAGGGAGTAATAATTTAAAATTTTTCTCTTTTTTCCACTAATTTTTATAAATGTAACGCTTCTTTAATTTTTATAGCAGAGGATACTTTAACCCTTTGTCATCGATCCCAATGCGGGGTAGGCGTATTTAGTTTGTTTTTTAAATATTGTTCACACCATCTGTCTCTTCTTGTGAGCACTGTTGGCGACTTGCCAGTCTAGTCATTGTCAAGGTAGCAGAAAATATCCACCGTTGATCTCTTAAAGTTTTCATGTACGTAAGATGTAAGATGTGGAGTATGAAAGTTGAAATAAAAAGTCGTTGGAGATGGGGAAGTGGGAAAATGGGATCTGCTCTGATGTCCCTCAATTTTTACAATTCCGTTCATCTGTCAAATCACTCCCTGTTTTTACTTTTTACCTTTCCTTTTTTGACCTTTCCTTTTATATTTTACTCCCACTCCTTTATTATCACCGACTCCCCCAGCGTTGAATTCGACATTTAAAAGAATGGGAAAATTACACTTATAGGTTCTAAAAAAGAAAAAAAAAGAAATGGTCCCTATAAATTGTAAAATAAAAAACGGTCCCATTAACAACTCCATGAGCTTATATTAACAATTCGTTAATAACTCTATGGGATTATTTTTTCATTTTGTAATTTATGAGACTATTTCTTATTTCTCTTTTTTCTTAGGATCTGAATATAATTCTTTCTAAAAAAATTGTATCTATATGGGACCCAGCGAAAATGAAAATATAAGATGGTAGACAAAATTTAACATCTACAGCACACGGAAAGTCAAAAATAGCAGAAAAAGAATTTAAAATTATAAAATTTTAAATTAGATATTTTCTATATAACTAGTTATGAATTATTTATTAAGTTTCGTCATTATCTTATCAATTCTTACTAACAAACCTAATTTATAATTTTATAATTTTAAATTTCTTTTTCTATCATTTTCCCAAAAAATGATTGTTATTTTTTTAAAATAGGAGTGAAGAAGTTTAGGATTCAGAAAATGATAAAAAAATATCATTTGAATTATAAAAACCCCAAATGTCTACTAAATTAGTAATAGAATAAATAGGCATCTTATAGGAATATGAGATTTTGAAATTTAAGTATTGACAACTTAAGTATCCATAATAATTGTTTAAGAATAACAATTAGCAATTTGGGTTTGTATGGTAGCAACTTGTGGAGCTCATGTTATGAATCTTGTACCTAAGTCATTAATTCCTATATTTAAGTTATCAATATTTAAACTTTATAATTTTATATTTCAATCAAATCACTTATTTATGTTTTTATTAATTTAATAGACACTTTAAAATTTTTATAATTTAAATAGTATTTTTTTTTTTACCATTTTTCCTTTAAAATATAAGGGCAGTGAAGTGATGAGTGTAGATGCAAAGGTTTTCTTAGAAGAAAAGAAGTGCATTTTGAGCCGGTTTTCGCTTTTAAAAGGGAAAATGCTCGGCCTTGGACCTTCCTAATTAAAACCCCATTTTTACTCAATTTTTCTACAAAATGGTGGATGAATCGTTGGTGTTGGGGGTATTTTTGACATTCTACAAAATTCTCTGATAGGAGCTCCTCCCAGATGTGTGAAGCCAAGGAAAAATAAGCTTAGATGTTTTTCACGTACCAAACGGGACCTTACCTTATTCTTTCCAATATACTATTCCCGGTAACCGTGGAGCAGTGGTTCATTTTTTTAGTCTACAAGATTCCATTTCCATCATTCCAATTCCATTTTTTTCAGTGATGATTTTGAGGGAATAAAATTTATAATTTAATATTTCTTCATGGAATATACATAAACAGTAGCATAATTTAAATCCAAACTCCATAATTTATGGGCAGGTAAACAAAATTAAGAGGGAGGAAATGATGGGCTATAAAAAACAAAGAAGATCGGGTTTTAGTCCGGATGGATAAAAAAATTAATATAGTTATTTATTTATAGATAAATTATTAGTTTAGTTGCATAAAATAAGAGCCCGCTTGGTTCAACCCCATTACATGCCTGCAATGGTTATCATGATTGCATTATCAAAAAAAGAGTGTTTGGTTGCTCTTTAGCATGATAATAGAGTTTACCATGGTAATGATGATTACCAAAAAATTGATAATCCTCATTCATACCTCCCCCCTATGAATCCTCATTACCATCCTATTGCATGGTCTAAAAAGTCTAATTTACCTTTTAGTTTCCCTTATCTTTGTTTCACTTATCTTATTTCACTTGCCGCATCACGTCACAACTGTCACCGCCACAACCTCTTCCTCTTCCACCGCCGTCACCTCCACCCTTTGCTGCCACCACCACCTCCTCCCCCGCCGCCGCCGGCCCACCGCCTACCACCACCTCTTCCACCCCGCCACCCACCCCCACCACCACCTCCTCCTCTGCCGTCACCCTCACTCCCGCCGCCACCGCCTCTTCAGCTGTCGCCGCCGTCGGCCCACCACCCACCACCACCACCTGCTCCTCCCCCGCCACCCCCATCATTGCCACCACCACTACCTCCTCCTCCTCCATCCCCGCTGTCACCGACTTGTAACTATTTTTTCTACAAAGATTATATTAAGGGGTAAGATAGACTTTGTATGATATATTAATTTTAAATAATTGTTAAAATATTAACTCATTGAATGTTGCTTAAAAATTAAACCAAACACTACCCTTGTAATTAATATTGCATTGCATTACCATTGCATCGCAAGGTATAATGGGATCGAACCAAACGGGCCCTAAGTGTTTATTTGGATTGACGGTAAAAATTACTTTTTCAATATAATTTATCGTCTATTAGGTAAATATATGATAGAAGTGTTGTTTACGTGCTTCTCTAACGCTAAGTCAAACCGACACTAAGTAGTTAAAAAATAAAATAATATTTACTTTAATCCTCAATATAATAAGAGCCAATTGATTTTTTTTTAGAGATTAAGTGTCTATTTGAATTGACGGTAAAAGCTGCTTTTTCAATGTGATTTACGGTGTACGATGTAAGTATATGAAATGAGTTTTATCTCGGTTTGTGTTAATGTGCTTGTTTAACACCAAATCAAACGGGCACTACGGAGCTAAATAAATTATTTAATCATAATAGATATTGTGTATCATTGAATTATATATTAATCCCTCCAGTCTTAAATATAAGACATATTTGAAGAGTTGATTTTTGTCTTAAATATGAGACAAAGTTCATATTTGTTAATATTTTCCTAATTTACCTCTATTAATACTCCCTCAACGATAATCAAAGAGGATAAAAAGTAAAGGAATTGAGGAAAATGACTAAAGCATTTTAGAAAATACATGTTATATTAATTAATTCAACTAAATTTTTTAATCCAATCAAATTAAATAACTATGTCTTATACCATTTTAGTCTTTTTTATAAATCACTCGTACCCCATTTTCACAAAACAAGAAAAGTATTAAATAGATAAAATTTTTCAATATTTGCCCTTGTTTATAAAAGATGCCTATCTTTTCTCACTTCCCTTTATCTTTCTGCACTTACATTTCTCTCTCCCCTTATTATTAATGAAGGGTGAAATTGTCAAAAGTTCATTTATTATCTTATAAGTGACTTATATTTTGAAACAGATTTTTTTTTAGATACAAGTGACTTATAACAAAGAATAAAATACTCCCTTAAGTTCTATTTATAAATAATTTTCTTTCTTATAGAGTTAGATTTTTTTATAAGCAACTTTCACTTTTTATCTGAAAATGTGAGCTTTTTTTCTCTATTTTACCTTTATTAAATACTTATTCTTTCTCACATCCTATACGTGCTCGTTTGGATGAGCGATTGTAATGCTTAAAAGCAGCTTTTCAATCATCATTTACGGTATACGAGATAAGTATGTGAGAGGAGTTGTGTCTCGATCTATATGAAAAGCAACTTATAAGCAATCTGATCGTTAAAACAAACATGCTAAATTCTCATACTTTTTATATATTATCTCTCCTACACTCTTTTCATAAATAAGGGCATATATGAAAAAATATGACATTTTTTACATACTTTTTACTTTTAATCATCAGTTCTTTTCACAATCAAGAGAAATATTGCTTATAAATAAGACAAGAGGGAATAATATTTAAATACCGAAGAGAGTAGTTTATCAGCCACACAAGCTGGTTGGAAGAAAAAATGACAGATAAATAGAGAGTTAGATATATATGTTAGGGAGAATTGCTGATAGATACCTTTTTGGTAAATTAATTGCTGAATGCTACCATTGCACATAACGGAAGATTGTTTGCACATTTATAGGGAAGGCTTTTGCACAAACGGAAGATGATTTGCACAAAATGGAAGATCGCTTACACACACGGAAGATCACTTACACGCTTGGTAGCAATCAGCAATTAATTTGCTTCCAAAATATTTTTCAGCAATTCTCCCTATATGTTACTCCCTTCAATCTTATTTATAAGAAGTTTTCTTTCTTATAAGACTAATCCTTTTTATAAACAACTTTTATTTTTTGTCTGCAAATTTAAGTTTTTTTTCCTATTTTATCCTTTTTAAATGTTTATTATTTCTCATATCTTATACTCATTATCTCTCATATTTTTTATCTATTCTCTCTCTTATACTCTTTTCATAAATATAGGTATATATATGAGAAAACAAGATATTTTTAAGAAATTTATTTTTTTTAATTATCAATTCATTTTATGTAATAAAAAAATTTATTTATAAATAGGATCAAAAGGAGGATGAAGTAATTTATTTATTGTATTTTAATACATAAACAAAGCATACGATGTCTTATATTTAAAAGTGGAGTGAGTGGGGGTGTTTTTGGGGAAATCTCCGTTATGGTTGTCTGGGGAGGGAAGGAAAAGTAAAAAAGTGGGGGACCGGGGGGGGGGGCCTAGTGGCAGGGGGGAGTAAAAGAGAGGACAAAAGAATGATGTTACGTATCACTGAAGCCTGCCAAGAGAGGCAGCAGCAATGCCGCGTCTCCATCAACCCCCTCGTCCTCTTGTGCCGCGAAACCCGGACTCCAGTCCCACCGTCCACCGGCTTTTCCCCCCTAATCATCATCACCCCCGACCCCACTTCTTTCTTTTTTTCTTCTGAGAAATCTACTGCCACATTTAAAATTTGTTTAATTATCAATATCATGTGTCAGTCACACCAAAAATATTTAAACATGCTTAAAGATATCTTCAAAACCCATTTACAATTGTCTGCGTACTTTCGGCATGTTTGATTTGATGTTAATATTGATGATAAGTCATTTTTCATATAAATTGAGATAAAATTTTTCTTTTATATTTATCCCGTATATCAAAAATCATAATTAAAAAACTCTTTTTACGTATTCCAATCGTTATTTCAGAAACACTTTCTCTTCATTTTTAATTTAGTAGTTATATGTTTTTTTTAATTAAATTATTAATTTTACTCTGACAATACAATTAGCTCTTGTGATTTTGCTTTGCTAGCACCGGTAGCTTTTAGGCCCTGTTTGATATGATGGAATTAGGGGTGATGGAAATGGAATTGAGGATCAATTCCATCATGATGCTTGTTTGGTATGATAGAATTGGAAAATGTTCTAATTCCATGTGGAAGTCAAGTAGGCTCAATTCCACCCAATCAATTCCATCAAAATACCTCAGATTTACAATTCCATGTGATCATTTCCATCTATTACCCTCCACTACCTTCAAAAAAAAATTGAAGGGCATTTTGGTATTTTTATATAAAAATTAGATTTCATTTTCATGACATACCAAACATACTTTTAGTCCCCATTTCCATTTCCATATCCATATCTATATCCATATCCATTTCCATTTCCATTTCCATCAAAATCAATTCTAACGTACCAAACGGCCCTTATATATGAGTTAATAATACAATACTAACACAGCAAAAGGAAGACATTTGATAATGAAGGGAAAAACACAAGTATCAAATTAATTCACGATTTGAGTTAATCTTTAAGAAACAAATTTATATAAATTAAGATAAAATTTTTTTAACATATTTATTTTATATGCTAAAATAATTGCTTCTACCACTAACAAAATAATACTAAAAATTGTTATGAAAAGTATATGTCCGTTCACATGGGCTTTTCCGAGATGTGTTTTTTTTTCGGCCAACTTTTCCAAGATATGTTAAGAATTGCCTCCGCTAAAATCCTTGAATACTTTTTGAACGACAGACTTTATAATGTGAACATTTTAAGTAATTTTTACATTAATCCATGTGTTTATTTGAAATAATTTATTTTTTTGATAATAAGTGTTTATAAATCGTGATTCATGGTATATGAGGTAAGTATATGAGAGAAGTTTTATCTCGGCTTGCGTAATAAACATTTATATTTAAAAAAATAAGTGTTCCCAAACATACACTATATTAATTATATTTCTGATTAATAAGGATAATGTTTGTTTTAATTTCAATCACTTTGATCCTTATTATGAGTATACTCTTAATAGCAATTTTTTTATCATAGATATAAGTTTATTTAGAGGTTTTTTATTGACTATTTTTGAATTTTACCTTTATTCAATTTTCCTGGTAACAAAAATAAAAAGAGAAGGGAGATTTGAGAATATTTTACAAATATGGGGTGAGAGGAAATTTTAATAAAAGTAAATTTAAAATTTTTTTTATCAATTTAAAGACTTTAATAACATTAAAAAAAACCAATTAAAATATACTTATTTCAAGATCGAAAGTGATAATATATTGTAAAATTTAGGGAAAATCCCAAAAAACTACCTTGGAAATAGGAAAATCCCAAATTAGTGCGGTGAAATTCAAAAATCTCAGGTCAATATTGTGTCAGTACAGAGAAGGAATCTGGAATTTTGAAATCTCAGCGAAGAGATGCATCTGCCCTTCAACCGTCCTCTTTTCAACTCGGAATAATAATACCTCACTCTTGATTAATAACTAGGGATGAGTAAAAATCCGGTGGTCCGATTCAGTCTGGTCTGACTCGGTCCAAATAAACAATATAATGAAATCGAATTATACTGAACCAGACTGACTGGTTGGGTTAGACTGAGTTCTAGACCACCTAGATTGATCCGGTCTGATACAGGTCAATTTTTTAAAAAATATTTTTATAATTTAGATATTATTTTTTATTTTAATGTTGTTAGGGTTTTTTTAATGATTTATAATCAATTTTTATTTTCTATGATGATTTTTATATGATTATAGGTATTTTTATTATCTTAATTATATTTATCATGTTTAAATCTTTTTTCTCAATATATTTTTTTATTGTTGTTGGATATTCTTATAGATCTATGATGTTTTAATTTTTGGTGACGTATTTTATATTATTATAGGTATTTTTGTGGTCCTAATTGTGTTTAACATATTCAAATTTTACCTTCAAAAGAGGAAAAAATAAAAATAAAAAATATTAAATTTAGGTCCTAGACTATCTGGACCAGTCAAAGTAGTCCACCAGACCCGGTATGGTACAGTCCGATCTCGGGTTGGTGCTGGACCAAACTAGACCACGGACTGATTTGTGCAACCCTATATCTTTTTAAGACCAGACCTCGGGTTGATGTCAAACCCGATCCAGTCTAGTCCATGTTCATCCCTATTAATAACACTACATTCTACATTAACAACTCCATTTTCTACTTTCACAATAACAACACCAGTCTCTTTATTAACAACACTATATTGTACATTGACAATTTGACTTTCTTGTTCGCAATAACAACACCGGTCTATATATTAACAACTCCACTTTCTTGTTTCACAATTTCATAATTTAAGTTTTAGGGCTAATAACAACACTTCTTTTTTAATTAACAACACTGTATTTTACATTAACAATATCATATTTTGAGATATGCAGATGTGAACGAATAAAGCGAAATTATTAATTAAGAGAGCGGTGTTGTTAATCAAGAGAACATTGTTGTTATCCAGAGATGAGAGGAGGGACAACTGAAGTGTACATTTGTTTTTTCACTGAGATTTCAAAATCTCAAGTCTCTCTTCCGTACTGAAGCAACATTGATATGAGATTTTCGAATTTCACTGCATTAATTTAGGATTTCCCTATTTCGAAGGTAATTTTTTGGGACTTTCCCTAAAATTTATATCAATTTGATTATCAAATTTTGAGCTTATCTGATTGGCTTATAATTTGTTCCCTTTTTTTTTTTGCCAGTTATAATTTGTTCCATTTTGTTCACAGTTTTGTTAGTATAATTTTGTCATGGACTCTGAGATTAATATCGATATTTTAATCAAAATTGCAATTACAATTATGGTTATGATTTGTCTTTTTCTTGGCTCCCAACGCAACACCAACCGGTCTAGTTCCTCTGCGCTGTCTTATCTGAACTGGGAAAAAACGTGACGTCAGCAATTTTTATTGTTACTAAAAGCCGCGCGATGAAGGAGAGTGTCGCTCTTTTAGCGCTGAAACCGACGTACGTCTCTGCCACATTAATGCTTCTCTATTTCTCTCTCTCTCACACAATTTCTGCACCCCTCTCTGCGACCCTAATCTCTGAACCACGTCGCAATTTGCACCAAAAAGGCCAAAACGTCTTTCATTTTCTTTTTTCTTTTTCTGCCAATAAACGCCTTTCGTTTTCACGGCCCCCTATTTCCCCTCTTTTTTACGGGGCTATATGCACAGGATTATTGCACAGTAATAATTCGGACTGTAACTGTTGCCGGAGGAAGGAGATGGAAACCATGACCATGCAAGTGAAGCTTACGCTAGCAAATTCCTCTATCAACGTAAGCAAACGCCGTTCTTCTTCTCATTGATTTATTTCTCGTTACTGTTTACTATTTTACGAGTATTTATGATATTTATCTTGCATTCCTATTCCAATTCGCGTGCCCTTCTTTTTCGCCCACTGTCAGATCTCTTTTTCTCTTTCGTCTAGTATGGTCTAATCCTACCCATTCCCTAGGTTCTCTCTCTATGGTCCACCCTTTTTTTACCCAGCGCTCTCTCTGTCTTTTCTTCGTAGCTGAGAATATTTCTCTCTCTAGGACTCATTTGAGGAGGTTTCTCTGCTTGCAATTTTGTTCCTCTGTTTTTTTAAAGAACCAAGCTGCTCTCTGTTTCATCCAGTAGGAGATGCGTCGGAGACGAACAGAGTTTTTGCTAAGTTGTTAGAGAGTGAGTGTAAGGTATTCGGACTCCTATTTTATCTCTTCTGTTTTTGAGCATCTGAGGTTTGTTTGGACTTTTGGTTGTTGTAAAGCATGAAGATTCTTTGCCATTTAGGACCAGTATATGGGTGGTACCTAGATTACAGAAGAGATGTCTCCGCTTTTTCTTATCTTCTTTGATTTCAGCCTTTCCGGAGGCTGGGTAGCAGCTAGCAACACTTATTTGCTGCTCCATTCCTTTAATCTAAAATCGTAGATTGAAGCTGAGATTTGTTTCCGGGATTTGTTCTTCTTTGATCTCATACCTGACTAGTGCGTGTTGAAATATCTTTCTTAAATCTTCTTAGAATGCTTTGGTGGTTTGTTTCAGTGTTAGGTTTGGTTTAAGTGCAACTGTGTTGGTAGTACTTTGAAATGTCCCTTGGATTTCCTGAGTTTGAAGCCACTCATGATTTTGAACACCCTTTTTCTTTTGTATGTCCGTGCCACTGATGCGGGAATACTTTGCTTATTTTGAATGCGATGTATTTTTAAGCCTGAATCTGTGTTGTTTGATTTGAGTTGGTAGTGCTGATTCTTGCTTGTGCCTGTTCGTTATCTGTCATTGAAATTTATTCCTATCAATCAAAGATACTATATTGTACAAACTGATCACTATTGGACTATCTCTGGTTTTTTAAATTATTGTTGTTATTATAAGTACAATTTATCGTAGTTGTCTTGAATTCTTAAGACTGTCCTGGGCTCCTTGCTTTCGGATGCTGGGGATATCCTCCTGTTAAATTCAGAGCTTTCATTGATACAATATATATGCAGGAAGAGGAAAATAATTTAAATTCATAGCTTAGGGGGTTATCATATTTATGGTGGAAAGTAATCTTCCCTACAAATGCACTCACAAGTTTTTTAATGTACTATGATAGACTATACATGTGGCTTGATTTATCGCTTAATTTGAATTTGAATTATCAATGCAGGAACAACAAAAGAATATTCACCATTCGATTTTGAAGAACATGTTGCCAAATTTTATTACACTCCCAAAAATTGCAACAAGTTATGCTCCAATCCTATAATAATTATATTATATCAATTTTGTCTTGGTTGGTTATTGTATGATTGCGTTTTTTTCTGTTCAATGCAATTTGAGTTTATGCACATATATTTGTGTTGTTCTTTGTTTAGAAACGAGGTAAAACTATTGACTATTTGATATTCGAAATTTGTTGCTCCACTTAATGCTTAATATTTATAATGGATAATTAATTAACAACTAATTCTTTAATTAATAATAGTTTGTGGGACTGATTAACTTTTTGTTGCTTAGGACTTCCTATTCTTTAGAAGGAGGCCAAGGATGTCTATAGTTTCCGGAAATGGTTAGCCTCTTCGTCTACTTTGAGAGTATTGGGAGGGTAATATTAATATATTTAGTTTTTCAACAATTCATATCCTTCCCATTTTTCAAAGAGACCGACTGTAGATTACTGAATAAGAAAGGCCCAGTGTGCAGGGGCAAGTGAGTCTAAAATTCTTGTATTTGAGTTCCTCGCGAGGTGTGAATTCTCACTCTAGAATAGGATATCAATTTTTTATTGGGGTAAGAAATGCATGGGATCTCAAACAAGTTTTTAATAATTTGCTCAAGGCAGATTGGCATATCACATGCAGGATCTTCAATTGCTTTGGGTGATTGATTCCTTTTATGTGTGTTCTTTCATTTTTAATTGTCTACATTTTGTCTTCCGCTGGCTTTGTATGCATGATTTGTGTTTGTCTGATGCTGTATTGAATTATCATTGCACAGGCCTTGTAGCTTGTTCAAAATTGAATTTTCTGATAGAGGACACTACATATATCAAAACTTGATTTAAGTTTCATTTTTGACTGCTTGATTACATTTGCGTTTGAATTTGAGGAAGATCTAGTACAACTACGGGTGCAGTTCTTGTATCAATCTTCTGCATTTAGACAAGTTTTTCCCTTTAGATATTACTAGTTCTTTGGATCTTGAGTTCTAGACCTGTCAAAATATAGCTTCTGCAGAAATAGTATCTTTCCTTGTGCTGTTAAGTATATTATGTGGTGAAAAATTTGGTTGTGACTTGACTCCTTTAGTTCTTATGCTCACAATACTCTTATTTCTTGCTGTATTTCCAGCATAAATATGCCTTAAATTTATCATAAATGTTGTAGATACATGATGAGGAGTTCAAGTTTAAAGAAATGGGCTGTGGGATTTGCACTTGGAAATGAAGGAGAGGCAACGTTGGAGAGCTGAGGAGGACGCATTATTACGTGCATATGTCAAACAGTATGGTCCTAGGGAATGGAATCTTGTGTCCCAGCGCATGAACACACCCCTTAACAGGGATGCTAAATCCTGCTTAGAAAGGTGGAAGAACTACCTCAAGCCTGGCATCAAGAAGGGATCTCTCACCGAAGAAGAACAACGACTTGTCATCCGACTTCAGGCAAAACATGGCAACAAATGGAAGAAAATTGCTGCAGAAGTCCCAGGTCGCACTGCTAAGAGGTTAGGTAAGTGGTGGGAAGTGTTTAAAGAGAAGCAGCAGAGGGAAAAGAAGGAGATCAATAAAACAGTTGACCCAATTGACGACACTAAGTACGATCATATACTTGAGACTTTTGCTGAGAAGCTGGTGAAAGAACGCCCTTCTCCATCCTACCTTATGGCTGCTTCCAATGGAGCTTTCATTCACACTGATGCATCAGCTCCTACATCAGCTATGCTTCCTCCATGGCTTTCAAACTCGAATAACTCTACAACGATTAGGCCACCTTCCCCTTCTGTGACTCTAAGCCTCTCTTCCTCAACTGTAGCTGCACCACCTCCTTTTCAATGGTTACAACCTGAGAGAGCGCCAGAGAATGCTTCTCTTGTTATAGGGAATGTAACACCTCACGGAACTAATCCAGCTTTTGGTGATAACATGCTAGTATCTGAGCTAATTGAGTGCTGTAAAGAGTTGGAAGAAGGGCATAGGGCATTTTCATCCCATAGGAAGGAAGCAGCATGGAGGTTAAGGCGTGTGGAGTTGCAGTTGGAGTCAGAGAAGGCGTGTCGGAGGCGGGAGAAGATGGAAGAGATTGAAATGAAAATTAAAGCTCTCCGGGAAGAAGAGAAGGCTGCACTGGATAGAATTGAGGCTGAATACCGGGAGCAGCTAGCTGGACTGAGGAGAGATGCAGAAACCAAGGAGCAGAAGTTGGCTGAGCAGTGGGCTGCAAAGCACTCAAAGGTTAGTAAGTTTCTAGATCAGATGGGGTGCAGAACCAGGCTTGCTGAGCCAAGTGGAAGATGAAAGACTTGGTCCACTTATAACATGAAATTTAAGCTGTGTTTGCTTTGTTGTTTCGATCTTGTGTCTATTCTCTCAGAAATTGTACTACTGTTTGTCCTACTTATTCATACGACAATGAGAAATTCGTGGGTATTGGTTGGTGTAGGAGGCAGGGTCTCGCATCCATCTCCGTGAATATAAACTCGGCCATGACTAAAAGTTTGTCTGAATAACTTGTTCTCCGGAAGAGTGTAATGGCATGTTGACTGATAGGTTTCTGCTTGCAATAATTTGGATGACTTGGTAGAAAAATGTCTTGTTAGAAGATCGTTCCAATAGGGAGGGAGGAGCGGGGACGCATTATGACGCGTCAAAACGAAACCCCAAATAACTTGCATTTTTAATCTTGTACTAATAGAACATTATGCTTGTCGATTAGTTCAAGTGGATTGATATTTGTCTACCTTAAGCTTTATAGATACCCACTGTCGTGGATAAACATGATATATATTACCGTGTGCAATGTAATGTAATACAGGTTTTTAGCACCCTGCCGAGTGTCATTTAATACCACTATACCAAACAGCACGATTGGGAGAATTTCATTTTAGGATCCTGATGATAATTAATTTATGTTTCGCCCAGAGAATTGTGGAGCTTTACTGCATGACCATTGCTCTCAAGAATCAAGGTGGCTAAGGTGAGGGGAACCACTTTCCGTGCCAAGAGAATTGATAAATGTCAAGATATTATCTCTTCACTGGTTATCATCTAGATCTAATTTGGATGGTTTAAATTTTTTTTTTTTATTTTTTAACAAATTATTTTAATATGTGAAAAATCTTAAATAAGTTTTTAGCAGTTAATTTTTCAAAAAAATGATTTTTATCAAAAAACATTGGTTAAAATTTTTTAATTTGGACCGGTGAAATTATATCTAAGCCGTGCATATTTCACCATAGCAATGAACATGGAAATTGGGACTCGAATAGTTCTGCCTTAGGCTTGTTACCAAAGCCTATTTTTTTGGACGAAATTGTTACCAAAGCCTATTTAAACAAACACGCTAGGGCTATTTTCATAGCGTCTAACCTTCAAATTCAACCTATTTATTTTTTTCTGATGAACCTATTTATTATCTTAATTTACATTATATATAATATAATCTAAATCAATTTTATAAATTATTATTAAAATAAATAATTTTGTATTAACCCTAAGTTTCATATCTTATTATTGGCATGCAAGCCCAACCCTTTCATTCATCGTTTGCCCTCCTCTAAGGGTGTTCATGAGGCCCAAATGCACGCAATGCCCGCCTGAGCCCGACAAAAACATGCCCAGCCCGGCCTTAAAAAATACGCCCAGAAATTATTTGGGCATCTTCGGGCAAGGCCAAATACCGGGCAGGGCTGGGCACCAGACAAGGTGTGCTGCCCTACCCAATATATGTGTATAAGTGTATTTAAAAAAATATATATATTGTATATATAACTGAACAAGTATTTATTTACCATTCAATTAGAATTTAATGAATAAACATATTTTGTAGTTACTAGGCATATAGGCATATTTTTTCATACACCTATTTAATTAAAAAGTGGGTAAACTGAGTTTTTGAAAAGTAAATCATTTTCAAATAATAAGAAAATAATCTCTATTAAATTAATTTGTTTTATTGGCCCATGAATCGAATCTAAGAAATAAAATCTTAAAAGGACTATGGCATAAAATATGTTTTTGAAATACCAAACTATATGTTTTTTCTGTATTATTATTATTTAATACTTCATTATTTTTCAATTTTTGAGAGATTTTTGGGCACACAAGCCCATCCTGTTCAGCCCCGCTCGAAATTACTCTAGCTTTCATTGGGTAGGGCCAGACAATGGGCTGCAAAATACCGCCCATTCTTTTTTTGGGCTGGGTATTGGGCATGATCCATGCCCTGTCAAGCCTTGCCCATGTACACCCTTACCCTCCTCTACCTCTATTCTCTTTGAAGGCTTGAGATGACAATATTAGCATATTCTCTGCACCCTTGATTTGCATCGGTCATCAAATTATGATAATTGCTATAAGTTTATTTGGCCAGTTTTAAGTTTATTAGCATATTCTCCCCCCCTTGACTTGTCGTTTGTTGTGCTTGATTGATTTTTAAAAATAGGTGCTTTGGGCCTTCTCACATATGCTTATTCTATGTTTATTAGGCCTTTTATTTTTATATACTCTTCCTTTGTTGGACGTTTATATATTTGTCCTTGTTTTCTTGGTTGTCTTCTGTTGCTGGGTTTTTTTTTTTTGGTTGACATAGGAATCTATTATTATAGCCATTCAAAAAGCATCAAGTTCTAGGACTACATAGAAGACAGTAAACTAGAAGCAAAACTTGAAAGCAGATAAATTAGCCGACATCTATACTGTAATCCAAGGGCGATGTAATCCCCAGAGCATCATGAACCTCCTGAGCATCCGAAGCTAGTATGGGAGACAAAGGGCCTGCTTGAGAAAACAATGGAAAAGTATGTTCACGGAAGTCGAGACAAAACTCCTCTCGTAAACTTATTTTATATACCGTAAATCATGTTGGAAAAGCAGTTTCTACCACTAATTCAAAAAGACACAAAGTGAGTGATGGTCGAGTGCCTCACCCCAAAAAGCTCACTCCCTTAAGAGCAGCGGTAGCATATAATCTGCAGCAATGTTACCCCATCGAGGAGTAAATGAGAGAAAACTCAATTTTAGAAGCAATAAGGCTAATAATATCCTGGATTATACTTCTATATTCCCAATCATAATGTTCTGGTTGTTTAAGATCCACACGATTTATAAGTTTGGAATCAGTCTAAAAAATGATCTTATTATGACCCAAGTTCGTGGCTAACATATTAGTGCTCTTTCTAATGCAAGAGCTTCACTCATGAATGTTTAAATTGATTTAATTTTATCGACACATCACGACAAATAATGTCGAGTGTTGCATACTCAGCACCAAATTTAAATGTGCCATCACAATTTATTTTCAGAAGATCAGCATGTGGTAAGGGCCAGGTTGTTTCAGCATTTACAACCGAAATATGAAATTACAAAATGATAATTTTGCATGAGTTTTTAAAGATGGTACGTATATGTCACATTGGATCCATAATTTTTTAAGTTTACCCACAACTATTCCAGAATTATTTGTGACAAAAAATGCGCTTTTTTTAACCTTATAATAACTTCTAGTTTTAAAATTTCATATCTTGAACTAAATGTCATAAAACAATAACTAAGAACCTTATAAAACAATTGAGATGATTTTTATCTCACACAAATTTTTTTATTAACGAATATTATCATTTCACCCTTAAATCCCTCTATTTCTCAAATTACCCCAGCGATCTCAAAATATGACAAATAAAAAAGTTAGTTTATTTAAAAAGTAACAGGTTTTAGCCTTTTCCAATACATATGGTTTTTAAGATTTAAATTTATATTCTTTACTTCTCCTATCAATGGGATTTCTCTTTTTTTCCCCAATTCTTTAACTAATATTTCTTAATTATAAATGATCTATCAACTATGGTCTTGTACAAACTTACCAACACCATCATTAGAAGGATGCAATCTGCACAACAGACATGTGATATAACAATCTTTTTGTCTTTAGGGTAAGAGATATTAATGTAATAAGCGGCCACATGCTAATTAAAAAAATAATACAAGTTTGAGTTTCAAGAAACAAAAGTTTTTAGGGGTAATTTTCATATGAAAAACAAACAAATGGTATGATACCTTTTTTGTCCTTAGTGTAATATATAATTATCCAATTTAAGTCATTTAAGGGAGTTAAACCCATAGATGCTGGCTGATATAGTCAACGGTCTCACTCTGATTAGGAGAATAACAGAAGTTTAAATTTTGGGAGTAAGAAATTTTTATGGGTTCAAGGTTTTTTCATTAGTATTAAAAGAGAGTAATGTTACACTTTTATATTAACACTAGTATTAACTGTCGGCTTCAATATTTTTGACTGTCACAATTTTTTAATAGGATGAGGCACTAATGCTAGGTTTTATAATTTCAGTGCCATGTTAAAAAAACTTTAGCTTAATATTGTTTCTGGGCGTGTCTGAATTAGTATTCTAAAAGTATATTTATATAAATCGATGCAGAATTCTTTCAAATTCTTATATTATATATCATAAATCACCTTATATACTCTATTCGATCTGCAGAATAGACTATTCCGGACGAAAGAGGGCTAAAAGCCTAGAAGAGCGACGAAGGAGCAGTTGGTGAAGTAATTGACTTGTAGAGGCATGAAAGTCAAAGAAGGTTCAAGCAATTGCGATTCGAAAATCTAATCAGGGCTCAGAACCACTGGCGGTGTTGCTGATTTCACGTCGGGATTGAATATTTTTTAGCCTAGTGAGGAAGCAAACCTGGGGAGTGAAAGCTCTGGGTTTGGTCGCTGTTTGTGTTGTGTGGATTGGCTGTCGCGATCCTATCATGGTGGATAACATGGAAATCGATCCACCTTCGGAGTCCCAACCTCTCAAGCCTCGAGATCAAATCATTCGGGTAACACCCATTTGCGCTCGTCCCCGTTGATGGTCTCTAGCAGTAGCAGTAGACTTATCTATTTTCTTTTAAACCCCTTCGCGGTTTGAATTCTTGTTCGTGAATGTTGCCCATGATGTTATGATTGATTATATATATATATATATTATATAAAAGTATATTATTTTAAGTAATTTGTTGATTTTGATTCTTTATGGTCTGCATATTAATGTCTTTTATTGCCACCTACAGAGGCTTCTTAATTTTGGAGTTCCCGAGGATCAACTTGATCAGCGTCTCCTAGTTGATTTTATCAAGGATAAAAGGTCGTTGATGCCTGAACTAGTATCTGTTATATTACCTACGGATGAGGAAGTGGCTGAAGCACTGCAAGATTCTAAATTTGGTTCTAAAAAGTCCTCACTGGGTGTAACCATGAAGAAAAGATTCCATGAAAGCATGGTCTGGTTACAGTGGTTGATGTTTGAGGGTGAGCCCGCTGCAGCCCTGAGGAACCTTTCCAAACTGTCCGTTGGGCAGCGTGGTGTTTGCGGGGCTGTTTGGGGACACAATGATATAGCATACAGGTGTAGAACATGTGAACACGATCCAACCTGCGCAATCTGTGTACCTTGTTTTGAGAATGGGAATCACGAAGGCCACAACTACTTTGTGATATACACAGGTGGAGGTTGTTGTGATTGTGGAGATGTGACAGCATGGAAACGTGAGGGATTCTGCTCAAAGCATAAGGGTGTGGAGCAGATACAACCACTTCCGGAGGAGTTTGCGGACTCTGTGGAGCCTGTGCTTAATTCTCTCTTCAGTTGTTGGAAAGACAAGCTAACGTTTGCAGAAACTGTCTCTCAGGAAAACTCTAGATCAAGCAACGCTGTTGTTGAAAGAAAGAAGGCAGCTAATGAGCTAACCTTTGCTATGGTTGATATGCTTTTAGAATTTTGCAAGCATAGTGAGAGTTTGCTTAGTTTTGTCGCTAGGATGTTATTTTCTTCTGCTGGTCTGCTTGCCATTCTGTTGAGAGCTGAGAGGTTTTTAACTGATGTTGTTGTTAGAAAACTTCACGAGTTACTACTGAAATTGCTGGGGGAACCTGTTTTCAAGTATGAGTTCGCTAAAGTTTTCCTCACTTACTATCCTACTGTTATAAATGACGCTATAAAAGAGTGCAGTGACCTTCCTCTGAAGAGGTATCCGTTATTATCCACGTTCTCTGTGCAGATACTTACAGTGCCCACTGTTACCCCACGTCTGGTGAAGGAAATGAAGCTAGTTACAATGCTATTGGGATGTTTGGAAGAAATTTTCATTTCTTGTGCGGGAGAAGATGGCCGATTACAGGTGATGAGCTAGTTGTTGTTATTATATTGTTTTGCCTATCAGGATGGATGTGCAAAGATTCATGGCTGATTCTAATATGTTTAAAATTAAACTTCCTGGTATTTTCATTCTCAATTACGTTTTCAATTTTTTTTTTTTTGGTTTTTTTATTTTTTTGATGAAATTATGTTTAGTTAAAGAGACAGATTCTCATTGCAGGTTGCAAGGTGGGGAAATTTGTATGAGACAACTATACGGGTTGTTGAAGATATTCGGTTTGTTATGAGCCACGTTGTGGTTCCCAAATATGTCACCTATGATCAGCAAGATATCTCAAGAACTTGGATAAGACTCCTGTCCTTTGTACAAGGGATGAACCCTCAAAAGAGAGAAACTGGTCAACATATAGAAGAAGAGAATGAGAATGTCCACTTACCTTTTGTTTTAGGCCACTCTATTGCTAATATTCATTCTCTTTTGGTGGATGGGGCATTTTCAGATGCTAGTAAGGACGAGTTGTATGATGAAATTATTTTGAGCTCAAATAAACAAGAATCAGACGATGGAGATAATTTACGACAGACAAAAGTGGGGCGACTTTCACAGGATAGCTCTGCATGTGGTATGACTGGTCGGAACAGTGGCTTTGCTTGTTCTTCAAAGGCTTCTGAGATAAAATCTAATGCCTCTTCTCATCTGCTACTTCCCCATTCTGTCACATGGTTGATATGTGAGTGTTTAGGGGCCATTGAGAATTGGTTAGAAATTGACAATAAGACTTGGTTACTTCCTAATATGCCTTCTCCAAACAGTGGTATCACCTATGATAGCAATCTTTCAGCATTAAAGAGAATAATTTCCAATATCAGAAAGGGTAGAATTTTTCGCAGGATTGGAAGTTCAAGTGAAGATCATGATAAGCAATGTTCTGATTACATAGCATCTGACCTGGAAAACAGTCAAAATGCAATGAAGGATAGTAAACTGAAAATGAATGGTGAATCTGAGTCAGACAATACAGATATTTCATCTAGTTTCAATGATGGCACAATGGAAACTGATGTTCCTTCAGAATTGGGTGGCTTTCGTTTTTTGTCTTTGTCTGATTGGCCACAATTTGTCTATGATGTTAGTTCACAAGATATCTCTGTGCACATTCCCTTACATCGGTTACTTTCCATGCTGTTACAAAGGTCACTGAGAAGATGTTTTGGTGAATCTGCGATCCCAAATGTGTCCGATGCTTGTTCTACTAATTCATTATCTACGATCCAAACTGACTTCTTTGAACATGCTTTACGAAGCTGTCATCCCTATGAGTTTTCTTCCTATATGATGGAACATCCCTTGCGCATGAGGGTTTTCTGTGCTGAAGTTCATGCTGGAATGTGGAGGAAAAATGGAGATGCTGCTCTTTTATCCTGTGAATGGTATCGGTCTGTTCGCTGGTTAGTATACTGTTCTATGTTGCTATTTATTGTATCTAAGGATTTTTGGTCATTACAGTGTGTTATATCAATTTTCTTTATTTCTTTGGGATAGTTTGCCTAGGTCTTTACTATGTTTCTTTACTTCTGCAGGTCTGAACAAGGGCTGGAGCTTGATCTGTTTCTTCTTCAGTGTTGTGCGGCACTAGCTCCGCCCGATCTGTATGTCAGCAGAATTCTGGTGCGCTTTGGGCTTTCAAACTACCTATCCTTGAATCTTGAATGTTCAAGCGAGTATGTTCTCATTTCTTGCAAAGTGATGTCTTTTTTATTGCTATTCCTTCTGTAGATTCCCCCTAACGAGTCAGCATTTAGTAATGATCTTTTAGGTTTTTGCTTTTTGATTATTTTTTCCCCTTAATATCGTACTCTACCTAACTTGGCTTCCTTTTGGCAGTGCTTCTTTCTTTTTCCCAAAAAAATTGTTATATTGAAGGTGATACAAAACATTTAGAACATGGTCTTGTAAAAATGTGATAAACAAGTGTGAACTGTACTCTGAATAAGACCAATATTTAGTAAAAATTTTTTAAAACAGCACTAGTATATAATGGCAGGTGTTGCAAGTGTAAATGAATAGTTCTGAGTTAGGAAAGGTTAATAGTTTGAATTAAAGAGAAGTGGAAGGTTTCTTATGTATCTCGTAAGTTTGACAGCTGCTGTAGCAGCTTCTATAGTTTCTCACTTGCGCTGGTCTGTCAAAAGTCGTCTTTACCAAAAGCCATGGTATTCCCAAATTAGGTCTTAAGTTCATCTTGTGCGATTCGTTGTTTGTAAACAGATGATTGGAATTGAACTCACATAATTCGTCCCAGCTTTTCAAATAGTTCGTGCTGCTCATTGTCATGTGGAAAACACTCGCCTTGTTTGGTTGCAACAATAGAATGAAAATCCTCTTTTCCATGCACTTTGGCAATGTCTGTCATGACCCTATAGTCATTATTCAATTTTATCTATCTGTCTTTTTTCTAACTTTTTAAAAGTAGGGCATTAGAGTCAATTTCCCTTCTTATAATCACCTTTTTAATTCAATTTTATATTTCATTCCTTTCCATTCTACGTACTGACGGGTCCCTTAAATGAAAATGAGTCTCGTCTAATCCACTTTGGTTGACTGTTATGATATTAAAATCTATTTTTCAACAAGAATTAGTACTTCTGTTTGATCAGGATTATACTCATGTTTAACTCCTTCAATATTGCTTCGTCAATAACTATGAGATAAATTGTCCATAATGAATTAATACTTATTTTGCAGGTATGAACCTGTTTTAGTCCACGAAATGCTCACTCTTTTGATTCAGATAGTGAAAGAAAGGCGCTTTTGTGGGCTAAGCACTTCTGAAAGCTTGAGAAGAGAATTAATTTATAAGTTAGCCATTGGAGATGCCACTCATAGTCAGTTGGTGAAGTCTCTTCCTCGTGATCTCTCCAAGTTTGGGCAGCTTCAAGAGATTTTAGATACAGTTGCTGTATATTCTAATCCATCTGGTTTTAATCAGGTTTTGTCGATATTTCTTCTTCTTCTTCCAAAAAGGGGGAAAAAACACAAAGAAAGAAAGTACTTCCTTTAGTTACACTGTATTTTCCTTGACTTTTTTATTTTCTTTTAGGGTATGTATTCCCTGCGATGGCCATTGTGGAAAGAATTGGATTTGTATCATCCTCGTTGGAATTCAAAGGATTTACAAGTTGCAGAAGAAAGATATTTACGCTTCTGTAGTGTCTCTGCACTAACCACCCAGCTTCCGCGTTGGACCAAAATTTATCCTCCCCTGGAAGGGATTTCGGGGATAGCCACTTGTAAAGTGGTTCTACAGATAATCCGTGCAGTTCTATATTATGCTGTTTTTACTTTTAAATCAGCTGAATCTCGTGCTCCTGATGCTGTTCTCCTGACTGCACTGCATTTACTGTCATTATCATTAGATATCTGTCTTCAGCAGAAAGAATTTACTGACAAGACATCTGATGATGAGACACAGATTCCCATAATAGCTTTTTCTGGAGAAGTAATTGATGAAAGCTCTGTTTATGGTGTTGGTGAACAGAGCTTGTTGTCACTTCTCGTTAATTTGATGAGTTTGCACAGGAAGGAAAGTGTAGACAACTTTGTAGAAGCAGGTGGTGGCAACCTGTCTGCTTTAATTGAAGACTTACTGAAGAAGTTTGCTGAGATTGACAGCAGATGCATGACTAAGTTGCAGCAACTTGCCCCTGACGTTCTTAGTCATATATCTCAATGCCTTCCAACTAGAGACTTAGGTGACGTGGTTTCAGCTTCTGATGCCGAGAAAAGCGAGGCAAAAGCTCGTGAGAGCCAAGCTGCTATGTTGGTAGGATGCTGATGCATTATTCTTTTATGGCAAAAAGTATTAAAAATAACGATATATTGTTTGATGCACCTTAATGCAATCTCAGTTGGGTAGTATTCAGGGTGGAGGAAAGCATTCACTTTGATATACTTCTATGTCAAGCCAAGCTTGACTTGTTTAATTATGCCAATTTAATTGCCTTCAACTTTTGAATGAGATCTTGGTTTATTGGTTTGCAATTCAGGAGAAAGTGAGAGCTCAACAATCAAAATTTTTGGCAAGTGTTGATTCCACTATTGATGATAGCTCCCAAGTTGATCATGAAGATGACATTGATGCTGGACCTGATGCTGAAGAATCCACACAAGTTGTTTGTTCTCTTTGCCATGATTGCAACTCGAAACTTCCCATATCTTTTCTGATTCTTCTACAGGTATACCTGATTCAAGCCAGATCAAATATTGGTTCTAGCTTGTTGAACTCTAATACGCATATACACTTACACAGAGATGTGACACTGCTCTAATGCAATCACAGCAACATGGCAAAATATTAGGTGCCCATATTTAGTTTAAATTTTGTGCAGTATTATGTTCTGTCTTAAATTGGCGCGCAACATGCATCAGACATGCACATGACTCCTTAGGAGCTTCTGTATTTCATAGGTTGAACTGCACATTTTGAAATTCATTTTCCCTGCTTTTGTTTCTTACCTAATTTTATGCTTTCTTATCTGTTTGATGTACAAGAAATCTAGGCTTGTCAGTTTCGTTGATAGAGGTCCCCCATCATGGTCACAACTTTGTCGGACAAATAAAGAACACACGTCTGTTTCCAAACTGAAGGCGGCAGATACATTGGCAATGGACTGGACATCAGGCACTTCAGGGTCAACTTCATCTTCTCACTTAGCCCAGTTGGTGCTGAATGCTGCCAATGAATTGGTCTCACGTGGGAAGCGTGGTGAAGTCAATGCCTTTTTGCGATATGTAAAGGATCAGTTTCCGATGTTGGGAAATATCCAGCTTCCTGATACTTCTTATGATGAAAAAGAGAATATTCCATCTACTTTTGAGACATTGGAACAGGATATGTACTTCTCCATTTGTGGAGAAATGAACGATGATGATAAAATTTCTTCTTCAGGAGGGGAACCAAACATTGTTAGAGATGCTGGATCTGTTTTGCTTGGAAAATATATAGCTGACATTGCAAGAGACATGTCAAAAATCTCTTCAGCATCTGAAAATGTTCATAGTGAGAATACTTCTGTAGAATGTACTTTGCAGAACATGGCAAACGATTCATTTGGCCCAACAAATTGTGATGGACTTCACCTTTCTTCCTGCGGTCATGCAGTACATCAGGAATGCCTTGATCGTTATTTATCTTCACTGAAGGAAAGGTGAGTTTTGTCAGAACTTCTGTATTACCTACCATCTTAATGTACATTTTCCTTTCAGTCTTTTGTGCTTGAATATATGGATTAACCTTGAAATTTTTAAAGCTGGATTATGCTGTTGAATCCAGTACTCTTGACATGAACTGAACCTTTTATTTAAATTTTATTAAAAACTTAAGTTATCCAAAAACTTTTTTGACATCTATTTTAGGTATTTAGGTCAGGGAAGTCGCTATTGCTTATGGTTTATATTCGGCATTAATATTCTATGTACGACTTTTTCACTTGGATCTATTTTTTGCTTCATTTTCTTAATGATAGTTGAACTTTGGTCCTAAATGAGATTGATATGCAAGGGAGCAGGATTTTAGCCATCAAAACTGTAGTTGTTGTGAATTGAAGCAAAGGGAATATTTAAGTATTGAACAGGAACAAGGATTTTGTCACACAGTGATCAGACTGTCTGGTTTGGTTGTTTGAGGTCTGAATGAAGCCACAAAAGTTTTTATTTGCATAAAGGAATTGCTTAAAAAGAAGGTTTAACTTTATGCATTCATGTTAGTGAAGACTTGATCCTTAAGTTATTTAAGCTTGCTCGTTAAGTCGCCTTTCTGTTTTCTTTAGAATGTTAAATCTACAATGTCATGTTGGCTTCATGTTTTCAGGGCATAGTTGCATTCTAAGTAAGGGCTGAAATTAATTGTGCATGGCATATTGCCTTTAATTTTATATTATGTAGAGACAGATTATACACAGTTATGTATGCGGGCTTGTATAATTAAGTGATCACCAATGGCATGTTCTAAGTGAATGGGGTATTTTCAAAAATTTTATTTATGGTGCACGAAAATGTTCTTGTATGTTTTTTATTGAAAATTGAAGTTAATATTTTTTTTTTTTAATTTTTATAATACATGAACATGTTTGCTTTAGCTATGATAAATTTTTAGCATGCATAGATTAATGGTAAATGGCCTACATTTTGTCACAAAAAATGTCAAAAAAGGCCTGTATTTTATGTATTGCTTACTGTTTATTTTAAAACACAAGTTTGTGCCTCGTAGGGTGTGTTTGGCATGAGTGATTTGGAGGGGAGGGGAGGGAAAGGAAAATTTTTGTGAGTTGGATTTAAAAAAATTGGAGAAGTGGAGTTACAAAATTTTAATAAATCCAACTTACAAAAAATCTCCCTTCTCTCACTTTCCCTCCCCTCCGGTCGTACCAAACAAGCCTGTAACGTCATGGGTGATGCTAGTGTTCTTTCTCTCTATATATATTTTCTTGAAATGTTTATATAAATATTATCTTATGGAGCACTCAGTTTGAAAGTAGTTGAATCACAAAACCTTGAACTCTCTTTTCATTGGCCAGGGCATGTTTGTTATGGCGTTGAGATTGTTTATAAGTTATTTTTCACATAAATCGAGATAAAACTTCTCGCACATACTTATTTCGTATACCGTAAATTACGATTGAAAAGCTGCTTTTAAGCATTCCAATCGCTGTTCCAAACAAGCACTTAGATGATTGGTTCATTTTTCAGAATGCTTATGTTGGTCTCTTTAATGGTATTTCTCTGACAGTTCTTTGTTGGCTAGAGAATGTTTTCCTTGGTATTTGATGATGTGCCATGTGGTTTTGTTATTTGGCCCTCTTCTCAGCGACCAAGTTGGTTTTTTAATAAAATATGGTGTCCAATGGTAATTCAAATTGTACCATTTTTAACATAAAATGCTTAACAGAGAGGGTACTTGTTAGAGTATTCTTATAATAGAGGAGAGAATTAGGAGATAAGAAAAGAAGAGAGGCTTAGGCTAGTATCTATAACCCGCGACTGATAGAAAAGGAAACTTCATTCATAATTCAAGTCTGTCAACTCATTACAATTCTAAGCATTAAATACTAGGCATAACTGACCCTAACTGCTTCTATTAATCCTAACTGCATACCCACGATCTACAACTGAATGTAAACACTAAATATCTAACTATGACACAATGACAAACCCCCATGACAGACATAAGGCGTACAGAAACATGTGATCACTGCTTGTCCCCACGATTTCTCCTAGAGTAAACCAGTAGGGGTCGTGGTTCCTTATCAGTACATGGTTATAAATCAAAGGCATCAATAATATTGACACGTTTTTTTGTGTGTTTGTTTTTGGTTGCGATTTATCCTTGGTGCTTGGGTCTCTTGTTGCTTTTTTGGCTTGTCAGTTAAAGTCTACCACCTCATAACAAGATATGTTTGTTGAATTGTAAGATTATTAATCGGAAGACAACTTATGGATGTTTGTTGAATTGTAAATCACAGGATTATTAACAAAACCTCAGTAACTTAAAAGTTTTATGTGAATAGGGGTTTTCACTTCTTTATATTTGCATGTTAGGGTCTGTTTAATTGTGTTCATGGCTTCAAGTTAATTTTTATACTGCATGTAGGGATTGATTAAATCAAAATCCTACTGTTTGATCGCCACCTGGGACTCCTACTACGTCCCACTGTAGTTTGGTGGACTGTGAATATTGTTTCTCTTCCTTGGTTTGCTAAATTAAGACAGGCTTTCATATCCTACTTGTAAATAGGTAGTAAATGGGTGTAAGTCGGCCTAAAACAAGCTCAATCTCATTCTAAGCACTTTCTGATGAGTTATCAGGGAGAAAACTGATCAATTTTTAAAGATGGATTGGATCACATGAGATCTTATCTGGACCAGTTACTGTTGCAGTTGTGAACATAAATGGCAAACTGTTGGGATTGGCTCAACTCAGCAGTTCATCATGATACTAGTGATTCTGGTTGAAATTTCTGGCCTCAATTTATGTGTGGTTTTGAACATAGATTGTGCGATTCCAGGATTGTAAGATTTTCATACTGCAATGACTAAAATTTAATAATTTGGCTAATTTTTATCTGTGGTTTTTTTTCCCTAGCAATTTTTTGTCTGATGGTTATTGGAATCCTTTGACATATGCTTAGACTGCTTGGACAGGTCCGTCAGAAGAATTGTTTTTGAAGGAGGACATATTGTTGACCCAGACCAGGCATGCATCTTTCTTTTGGTTAATAATTATTTTTTTATAGGTTATACCGAAAGCATGTTATGAGGTTTCAAAACACTTGAATTTCTTTTTTATTTCAGGGTGAATTTCTGTGCCCTGTATGCCGCCGGCTTGTAAACTGTGTCTTGCCTACTATACCTGGAAACTTAGAGAAGCCTTTGAAGCAGCCTACAGGTTTAATTAATGGCTCACTACCTGCTGCAGATCCTAAGGCTGCATTAAGTAAAGAGACTTATTCACTCCGCCTTGAGCATGCCTTGAAGATCTTGCAATGTGCTGCTAATGCTGTTGGGAAGGGCGAATTCCAAAAAGCTGTTCCTTTGAGACACAGTGATAAAGCAGGCCAAAATATTGAGCATTTCTCTCTCATGTTGGCTAAAATGTATGTGCCAAAACACGATAAATTATCAAGGACTTTTAGGTTAAATCACTCGATGCTCATGTGGGATACTCTCAAGTACTCCTTGATGTCGATGGAGATTGCTGCACGATGTGGAAGGACTTCTTTAACTCCAAACTATGCTCTTAGTACCTTGTATGAAGAGCTTAAGTCTTCGAGTGGATTTATATTATCCTTGCTGTTGAAACTTGTTCAGAAGTCAAGAAGCAAGAATTCTCTTCATGTGCTTCAAAGATTTAGAGGCCTTCAACTCTTTGCAGAATCTATTTGTTCTGGGGTGTCAGAGAGAGGTATACTTTTGGTATCATTGCTTTCAAATGTGAATATTAGCTGTTCCATTTGGATGAGTAAATTTTTATATGATGATTTCGAGCCCAGTCATTTTTTATAACAGATTGGGTATTTAAAATGTGAGGTTGCAAAGAAAAGCTATTGGCATTGACTGGGACATTTTGCATTTTTTGATTTGATAGGAATTTGGCTGGTTGGAAACATTGTATTTTAAAGATCGTTTCTTCTATTGTGTCAAACTGAACTAGGTTTCAGCCTAGTTCCCTGCAAAGAGATTTGCATATTTTGTTTTTGTTATAGTAGAACTTGGATATTGATATTTCGTTAGTTGGATCACTATTTATTTCTTTGTACTTCCTTGATTAACTGCTGGTTGCTCAAGTGCAATGTAGTTTTCTTGGGTGTCTGCTACTGATTTGTCTGTTCGATAATTGCTGTGTTCACAGATGATATGTTATCCATCTTAAAACATGTTGAAGGGGACATGTCTAATTCCGACATTCTATTTTGGAGACAAGCTTCCGTTCCTGTACTTGCACACGACCCCTTTTCAACCTTGATGTGGATTCTCTTTTGTCTTCCATCTCCATTTTTGTCATGTGAAGAATCTTTGTTATCCCTTGTGCATGCTTTCTACATAGTAGCTGTAACTCAGGTTGCTCATCTTACTCGGAAGTTATTCATGTTATACATTTTCTGTTATTCTGTTGATTTTGTAATGCGGGTTCATCTTGATGCAGGCTATTATTTTGTATTGTGTCAAAACTCGGCATAAGTTAAGTGAATTAGGCATCTCTGATTGTCTAATCACTGACATATATAAAGTTCTGGGTGAATCTGAATGCGCTCAGCAGTATTTTGTGTCAAACTATTTTGACCCGAGTGCTGACGTTAAAGATGTAATTAGGAGGTTCACTTTCCCCTATTTGCGAAGATGTGCACTGTTGTGGAAAATACTATATTCTTCTATTCCAGAACCGTTCTGTGATGAGGACAATGCATTAGATAGATCATGGAGTTATAAAAATGACACAATGGTTGGATCTAATCTTGACATGTTTGAGATTACTAAAATTCTAGAGCTTGAGAACATGTTCAAGATTCCTGCTCTTGATGTGGTTCTGAAGGATGAATTTTCAAGATCTTCAGTCTCTATTTGGTGCCATCACTTTTGCAAGGAATTTGAACTAGTTGGGGTTCAACGTAACATGCATTTCACCCCTGCAGTTCCATTTGAATTGATGAGATTGCCAAATGTTTATCAGGATCTTTTGCATAGGTAATTGTTATTTATTGTATTTTCCCATGTCTTACAAAATGTATATTCTGTTAAATTCAAAATTTAACGGACACGTCTTACTCCTTAAGGTGTATCAAACAGCGTTGCCTTGATTGCAAATCTCTTCTTGATGAACCTGCATTGTGCTTGCTGTGTGGTAGATTGTGCTCCCCAAGTTGGAAATCTTGCTGCAGGTTTATTTTCACCAAGTGCATCTCTTTTTTTTTTTTTTTTAATTTTTTATTCTATGCTTTGAAATGTGTGTGAGCATTTATAGTTTCATAATAGCCCTTTGATCTTATCTTCATAACATATTTTAGATTCAGTTGTATTTTAGTATCTCTGCTAGACGCGAAAAACAGGGAGAGAGAACTGTGTGATTTAAATGATAAATAGAATACTCTGTAAAAGAGGGATAGTAAGTATCTCACTAATCTCTCTAAAACAGCCCAGGAGAATCTCCAAGTGTTTAATAAACTCTCTGAATATTCGATGTTTTATTGAATAGGCCAAGGGCCAATTTATAGGAATACAAAGAGAGATAAAATCTAATTCAAAATTCAAATTAGGAAATCTAAAAAATATCAAAAATACTAAAATAATATCTAAAATCTAAATAATATCTGAAATACTAGAATAATATCTAAATTCTAGTTACTAAATCTTACTTGTGGATATTCCACTTATTTTTTAAATAATAAAAAGATAACAATTAAAATAATCAAATTCTAATAATTAAATCCTAATTCCTTCTGATACGTTTATTTGATTTGGAGTAAATCAACCCATAACGATTTGGAGTCCTATCAATCTCGCTGTCCCAAAATATTAGGCAAACACAGTGGTGTTAATTTGAACTCTGAAACCCCTATTATGCTTGTGGTTAATAAGTCTTTTCCCACTGTTATTTTGAACTGTCAAACAAATGAAACTATTGGCTGCATCACTGCCGTTCCCTTCATTATCCCCCTGTTAAAATAGATTGATAATGAAAAGGAAGGGATAGTGTAGTACTTTCTCCAGTAACAACCATATATGAACATTATTAATGGTTAAGGAATACTATTCTATTGGTGATAGACCTTGAGAACTGAGTCATAGATCTTCATGCTGTTGGATGTTATTTCCCCATAACAAAATGCTTGCTGTTGAAATTTAGATATGTTAGATGGTGGATTAATGGTAAAAGTGTATAACTGTAGTTCTGAGTAGAGTTTCATCAGTCTTCTTCTCGTGTGTGTTTTTGGCGTTCGTATAGCATGCAAAATAGATTGGAAAGGAAAGAGAAATAGAAGCAAAAACTGAATTCATGGGTGAAAAATAGTTACTGTTGAGTAGAGATTACATGAGTATAATATTATTGCGTATCTTAGTTTTGTACAAAAGAAAGGGAATACTTTTCATTATTGTACAAAAAGAGCCATTAACTGAGAATCTGACAGCTGGTTTTATTATATTTCAAGGGAAAGTGGTTGCCAAGCACATGCTATAGCCTGTGGTGCGGGTACTGGAGTGTTTTTGTTAATTAGAGTATGCAGTTTCTTTCTCAACTTATCTTTTGGACCACCTATATAGATTGCCGTGCCCTTTCTATCTTTTGCTATTTTGGACATTATAACGAGTTGATTTTATGGACAGAGGACAACAATCTTACTACAAAGATCGGCACGTCAAGCTCCCTGGCCCTCTCCTTACTTGGATGCTTTTGGTGAAGAGGTAATTGGTCCTTTGGCTCTTTTCGTTGATACGAACAAAATTATTCCCTTTTGTTTTCTATCCTTAATTAGCTCTCTATACCATTGAGTTTGTCAAGTTCTTTTCCTTTCATATCAGAGGTGCTATTATTAAAATTTGTTTTGACAGGCATTACCTAACATGTTTTATGTGTGATTTGGACTTCCAAATGACTATCTAGGTAGTGTTAAATGTGTTTTTAATTCTTTCTTCTTTTCTTTTCTTTTTTTTTTTTTGAGGGATGCAGTTATGTTACTCACTATGGCTTTGATGGGTTCAGTATTTTCCAATATTTGTTGTACAATATTTAGTGTTGTTGGGTTGCTAGAAGAAGATTCCAAATAAGGATGCTGATGATCGGCTGCATAACGGAATTTTTTTTTTGGTTTTAAGGTGTAACATATAGAATAATGGAGATGAAAAATTAAGGAAAATTTAATGCCATATCTACTGTGTTCTGTCAGTACAAGGACAATTGCAGTGTGTCAAATTTGCTTTAGGTCAGAGATCTTGTTATTTGGAGCTTGAGCTTCAAATGAGAGAATTACCACCATTCACCAGATGAGGATGCTCTTTTTAACTCGGCTGGAATGCCTTTCTATTGCAATTCATACTCAACTACTTAACTGACCTTGCCTACTGGATCTATCATGTCATTTGGTCATTTTCTAATGTTGACTCGAACTCTGCCTGATCCCCGAGGGCTGCTTTTTTTATCTGCCTGTAAAGGTTGAGTTGGCTTCTAATGAGCCAAAAAAGTGGAAAAACCTCATGTTGCTTTAGTTATCCATGTTTATTTGGTTAGTTGCTTATAGAGATGAATGAAACCTTAACTTGATCTTTCTAAACCTTTCTAAAATTCACTTTAAGGTTTCAAGATGAAACTAAAATTTGAAGCCAAAGTGTATCTAATCCCTATTTGTCTAAATGCATAATTCTATTTTCTATGGCAGGATTTTGAAATGCATCGAGGCAAACCTCTCTACCTGAATGAGGAACGTTATGCTGCTTTGACCTACATGGTGATTAAATTTCCACATGCCACTGCCTTTCACTGCCTTCCTCAATTAATATTTAAAATAATTGGGTCGTCTTTTTTTTTTTTTTTTGGTCTAGGTTGCTTCTCATGGCCTGGACCGAAGTTCCAAGGTTCTTAGTCAGACTACCATTGGATCCTTCTTCTTGGTTTGATTATCTCTATTTGAGCTCTAATTTTAAGGTCAGACTTTAGAGCCATCACGCTTCCCCCACACACATTTTCCTTTCTTGTTAGTTGAGCCGTGGCTTACATTGTCTATTGATGACCTTGGGGAAGCAGGAGTTTTAGCTGACAGATATCTGGAAGGTGAAGGTGGCTTTATTAAATGCTAGTATATAATGATATTCCCACCTCTGATAGGAGAAAGAATTCAAACATCTTATGTGCTGTCTTATGATAGAAGTGTACAGATCATTCAGGTGAGCATGCCTGTATTTGATTTGTGCTTTTTTAATGTCTTCGCTATGTTGATAAGTTCTATTATGTCTTCATGGGAGTTAGTTTATTGGCTTATATCTTTATTAAAGGAAAAAGGAAGCATTGTGGAGGAGAATGTTTCAGAATTAATGCTGAGTAATCACAAGATTTATGCTAAATCCTAACCTCCCATTTACCTAGTAAATTGCTGTGGACTAGATGTATTTTTTTCTACTTATTTTATAAATATAAAATTATAGCATGAGGTTTGTTCTTCTTGGAAGTGGGAATCTCATTGGAGTTTGTGAAGGGAGTTACTATGTGCAAGGGAAAATGGAAATGTGGTTCAGCTTATAGCATTGTTAGTCTACCAGATATGCACCCCGTCCTGACTCCTGATCCTGGCCCAACATTTTAATTTGTCAAATACTCCCTCTGGTCCTTAATATTGAGCCTATTTGGGGAGTAGATCTTGGTCATAAATATAAGACATTTTTCATTTTTGTCCATCTTTTCTCTAATTTATCTCCACTGATCCTCCCTCAACAATAATTTAGGAGGAAAGGGAATGAAGGGATTGAGAAAGATGACTCGGGTACATGTCATATTAACTAACTTAATTAACTTCCTTAATCTAATCAAATTAGGTAAATGTTTTATTAAGAACCAGAGGGAGTAATTGCTATCGTCATAGTTGTTAATTTTGATGGACGTTGTGATAATGATCAAGGGGCCTTCACTTTAGGCTTAAGTTTTTGGGTTGAGTTTTGGCCTTTTCAGTCAGCCTGTTGGATTCTTATTTATAGTGATAACTGCTAAGAGAAGTGCTGCTAGTCCTAAACGATTGCAAGTCCAAGCCTAAAAACCCATGACCTTCATCCTCCCGTTTGCTATGGTGAAATTCTCGAAGGGCTATTGCATTAGTGTCTTAGATATTGTTAATTATAATAAAATTTTATGATTAAAAAATTCATTTGTAAAAATGTAAATATATCCATACGAGGGGCTTGTGTCTGAAGTCAGATACATGAGATTATGGGTGTTGTTTTTTTTTATCACAACTTAGCATGAAGCGTTTTTCTTGCTTTATGAAGCAGCTGCACGGGTGTGCATAAATATCATTATATATTACTTGTGAGGTGCAACTGCTTCGAAGGGTAATCTGTGGAATTATGTGCTTATTCCACCAAATCTGTGGTGTAGTTTGTTGATCGAGACAATCATATCGTTGCCCCTCCTCTGCATCTGTATATCAAGTCACAACTGATTTTCATTGTCAATATAGTGGTTCTTTTTTTTTTTTAATAATTTATTTACTATCCATGGGATGAAGTCTTTTAGGCTAATAGTAAAATCTGGGATTCTGGGTTCTCTTCAATCTGATGTCTTCTTTTTGAAGTGTTCATATTTTGAGGGGAAATGGATGGTATGACGGCATTGTTGGATGCCCTTTCAATTTTAATAGCAGGCTTGTATTTAATTTTTGTGCTTGTAATTTTTTCAAATAAATTAGAATATAATGTATGACAATACTGATTTTTTTCTCAGACGAGTAAATTATTTATACCTAAGATTGAAGAATGCTCCGTGTTTCTGAGCTTGCAACTAAATATCAATATCTATATATAATAAAGTCTAATAAGTCGTTATTTGAGTCATGAACAATATGATCCAATTTATAAAATTGTGCCGCAAGGAAAGTCGCGTCATTTGTCTTTAATTTTGTATCAAGGGTTGGGGATGGATATGATGTGAGTCACATTATTTATTTGATTCTAGCCTAATTCATATTCTTAACATGCTGTTCCAGACAGGAGTGGCCAAGTAACGAGACTCTTAAGTGTGTGTTTGGATTAGTTTTTGGAAAATGATTTTTATAATTTACAAGATAAATATATGAAAAGAATTTTATTTCGATTTGCGGAAAAGAGTTTTTGAAACTATGATTTGAGATTTATCCAAACACATACTTAAATCTATCCCATTCATGGGTTATTTTTTATTTTGTATTTTGATAAGCTATACCATCATACCATCAATGGTTTATTTGTATGAAAGAGCCGCGGCTAGGGTTAGCCCATTAACCTTTTTAAAAAGACTAAGAAGTTTTTTTTTTAAAATTTTTTTATTAAAACATCAACAGAAAACAATTGTAAACTAAAATAAAAACTTAAATTATCAAGAATAAATTTGTAAAAAATTATCAGAATTTGTATTTAAAAATGGTTGATATGATGTTTAATCCTTATAGTTTGCTTTCATTTTAATTTTGATTTCTATAGTTTTAAATCATAGGTATCGGTCCATCAAGCTAATTTTCATATAAGACATTAGTCCCTATATTTAAAAAAAAAAAAAAACCCAGAACATGTTGCTGCTTGATGGGACAAGATCAAAATGAAAGACCAAACATTGTTATAGAATAAAAAAACTTAATATGTACCAATATTTTACACAATTTAAATCCAATTGACAAATAAAATTTGAAAAAGTTGTCATCATAGTTATTTTAAATTATAATTACAACTGATTTAATATTGATATAATAATAATATGGAAAGAAGTTGGAATGAAAATGAAGTTAGTGGGATGGACAAGGGATTTATGTGTGTATTTGAACACGAGCTACAAATTTGCTATTGGCGTAGTGGAGATGAGGAAGTGAAGCTTGAGGTCTTGTCACCACTCAACACCATCCTTCCTCTTTCTTGCAACACCCAAAAAAAAAGGTAGAGAGGAAAGGAAATCAAATGAGTAAGTATGTGAATGACTAAAATATTCTTCTAGGTAAAAATATAACATATTTAAAATCACATTAAATGATCATATTAACATTAGCATCATCATATAATTTAAAACCAAATATTTAAAAAAAATATTTTCAAGGTAAGAAAAGTGGAAATTTTTTTAAATTAAATATAATAATAGGAAATAAATAAATTATCCATTATCTAACATTATTAATAAATAGTGAAAGGGTTAAAATGGAATATAATATCTTAAGAAATTGATTTTGTAAAAAAATTAATTTTTAAGGTAACAAAATAACAAGTAGATAAATTTTTTGATTTTTTTAATTTTTTAAAATAAAATATAATAAAAAGATATCAATAAATAAGAAAGGGACAAAGCCCAAAAAAAAGGAAAATATATTCTTAAATGCATGCTACTGTGACATTTATTAATGAGTTTTATTACTGCGTGTGGGGGCAAATAATGGAAAATGGGTTTTGTTCTCATTTTCTCTCCATATGTGGAGATAAGTTGGAGAGAAAATGATGTGGGTTCCACGTCCCATTTTCTCCCTAACTTTTTTTCTCTCTCACTTTTCTTCCTTCATCCAAATATGGAAAAACGCATTTTTCTCCCCATTTTCATTTTTGGTTTTCTTTCCTCTCTCATTTTCTCTCAATCCAAATAAGGATAAGTGATAAAGACCTTTTTCCATTAGTCTTAGAGTCTACAATAAAAAAATTAATCAAGTATTGTATAAAGGCAAACCTAGGATCATTCTCTTTTCTCGAGAAGCCTTTTTATTGATTCTTGAGTAATTTAAATGTCATGCAAACTAAAACAAAAAAAAAAGGGAAATCTGGTTTTTTTTGGGTTTTATTGTGAATTGGTAAGTGCAAAATTGAATTAATAACCTAAAGCTACTATTTTTTATCTTTTCATATAATAAATGAAATGGATTTTCTTAAGAATTTGGATCAATGACTATCCTAATTCATTAAATGATATGAGAGTCTAAATTTATTAAGTCTTAGTTAAAAACCCCAAGAAATCACGTTAGGTCTAACACTTCTAATAAATAGCTACTTGTATAATCGCATTAATAGCTATTAATTAGGAATATTATTAAAGAATCACTTGATGTGTGAGATGGATTGAATCAAAGCAAATGATTTTTCTAATATAAATGCGCAATCGTGATTCGCGACACTCAAATTAACTGAAATCAAATATATAAACTAGTAATCACGTAGTAAATATAATCTCATTGAATTAACAGGAAATACATAAATGAAAAATTACAATACAAACAATTTTTAGCTCAACGATGTAGAACCCAAATAACTCAAAACAAAATCCTACGTAACTTTGTTCTTAGCTAGGAACTACAGTATCAATATCAATAGGAAATACATAAAATAACTAAGAAAAACTTATGAATTCAAGCCAATTCTCTTAATCCTCGAGAAAGCATTGTCACCACCAAGCTCCCAAATGAACCAGCCATGAAGAATGATGGAGGAAGTGGATAAAAACGGAGGAATGATATGGAAGAGTAAGTGCCTGTTTGGATTAGCGGTGAAGAAGTGGCTTTTTTTTCCATCTGACTTTTAGAAAAGTAAGGTAGGATTAAAAATGAAAATGAAAATGTGATTTGTGTTTGGATTAGCGGTGGCAGAAGTGACTTTTTTTTCTAACCTTGAACCTGTTTGGATTAAAGTTTGAAAAGCCCGTTTAGATGTAAAATGACTGAAAAGGGCATAAATGTTATTGAATACTGCATATGTATATATATTATTTGTATATATTGAGATACTTGAAGTGAAAAAATATAAATAAAATTTGATTAAAAAAACTTCAATTATTATTAAAAAATATAGACACTAAGTACTTCACTAAAAATGGATAAATTTATATTTATATTACAATGCATACATGAAGTGGATCATTATTGAATCATCTACCTTGCCAACATAAAATTGAAGCACATATCCTATTCACATATTGTCATGATATTCTGTGTTGGATATCCCCTTGGGACTAGATAAATCCAAATATGTTTGAGAATTTCTCCAGATAAGATTATGTATAGCCATTATTGCACAAACTATGTGAATTTGTGTTTTAAAGCTACATGACTTCATATCTCGTAAGAATTGAAACCTATTCTTCCATATTGCAAACCTATTCTGGGCTCTGAAAATCGGTACTGATTTAATTAATTATTAATATATATATATATATATATGCTTTTTGACAAAAAAAAATTCAGAAACACAATAAAAAACATGATGATTTAATTTTCTCTTCATTTAACTTTATCCCTACCAACCTCCATCCAGCATAAAAGGCAGAGAAGACTAGGAGAGAGATAAATACTCAGCATAGTAAACTTGGAGATCTAATCAGAACCAACACGAGGAAATGGAAAAGGTGAGAAAGGGAGTGAGGAAAAGGAAAAAAAGAAACTAGTTGAGCTTGTTTATCGCCACCGATGGTGATCGGAACTGATTAGCGGTAGTTAATTTTTTTTCCTGCTTGGGTGAGTTCTTTAATAGCTGAATAAATTGCTTCACTGTTTGTGGAATCTCTTTGCTTTGCTTTTCTATTGTGTTGGAGTCCATTAACGGTTGATCATTTGCTCTTCTTAGAACCTTTTTCTGCATCTCCTCCTCCTTTTTCGTTACTGAATTTTCATGGCTGCGTCCTGTACTTCCTCTCTCACCGTGACTGCCTCACCGCGATGGGAAGGAAAAAAAAGTAGCTTCGTTGAGCTTCTTGAAAAAGCCACTTTTAAATCAGAAGCACAGTTGATTCCAACGCTTACCCAAACACCACAAGGTATCGTCACCGTGCTTTTCATGGCTGCACCGCACGTTTTCATTGTGAGCCACTATCCCAAACAGACCCTAAGTGAGGCCGAATGGAGGATGAAGAAGGTGAGTCTAATGAAGGAAAGGAGTGGATGCTGTCAAACTTGTTGAAAGAATGAAGGAATTGGAAAGAGATGGTGGAAAGAGAAAAGGATGGTGTCAGACTGGGAAGAGGAAGTGATGGTGGAGTGAGAATGAAGAAGGCCGACAGTAGTGGTTAATGAAGAGAAAGACGATGGTAGGCGTGCGATTTCTGTTGAAGGTGAAGTGGGTGGTGAGCGAACGACAGAGAAGGAGTGAGGAAGGAGGGAGTTGAACTACGGTGGAGTGAGAGAGAGGTCGAAGGTGGAGTTCTCCGGCGGTGAGGATGAATCTCCCGCGACGGTGGTGGTAGGGCTCCGTCGATGGTGGTGGTGAGGATGAAGTCGATCATCTCCTTCCTCCTTTTTGCTCGTTCACTCCGGTTTTCTCCCTCTTGTCAAAGTCGGCTTTAATGGCAAAGGGGTGCTCTTCAAGTACAAAGTGTGGCAAGGGCCTTACCATTTTTCTTCACTTCCCATCACTTCTTTATTTATAGTGTTAGATTAATTTTGATGGTTAAAATTTAAATAGTAATTGTTTTATTTTTTTTGTTCTAATTAGTGATTAATCTAAAATGAAGGTTTTGATTTTGAGACATACTTATCATCCCATATTTTAATATATTATTTCATGATTAATATAAGAATTTTATTATGTTAATTGAGCCAAAAATGCATTATTCATGATAAATTTGGATTAACAGTGATTACATGAGAAGAGGTTAAGAAAAGACAAAAATTTCATATATTTCATGATTTACCTATTGATTTTTAGAATATAAGGAATTATATTTTGAGTTTATTTTCTTTGCAAATCAGTTTAGGGAAAATTACAACAAAAAAAAAAGACCTAGAATTTCTGAAAATTGCAAACTATGTCGATGAGGGTCGGGGGAAAGTTACAGTAAAGGGTCCAAAACTTCTGAAAATTACAAACAAGGCCCAATATCAAAATCAGCATTTTCCTTGGCAAAAATCTGATTCTAGGGAGGTTTTTGGGGGAGGGGCCGACAGATAAAGATAAAAAAAAGGGAAAATGACATCTTGGTCTCAAGCAATAGAAAAAATATCACAAAAGTTCCTTTAAAAAGTCAATAGTCAGAAAAGTCCCTAGGGACTTTTCTGACATCAATTCCCAATGTCCATTTACACAATTACCCTCTATTGAAATAACTACAGAAAACGCATAGGAGGAGAGGAGGGAAGCTGCGGTTTTTGTCATTAAGGAGAAAGAGAAACAGCCAAATGCAATATGTTGGAGATGCAACATTGAAGGGATAAAGTGTGTTATTAATGTCCTTGGTAAAGGATCTGCAGCCTCTATCTATAGGTACAGAGGTAGAACACCGAACTGAATTTTTTTTTCTCTTTTCAGTCTGAACGTTGGGTAGATTGAGATTGAGGGGTTGGTCAAAGGTTGGAACTTGGGTTCAATAGTGGAGGAAGTGGTAGGTGATATATAAGAAATGTTAAGATTTTGGTAAAGATATAATCTTGACCATTGAAGTTGGGGTTTCACTTTGTTTGGGTTGTGTTTATGTTATATTGCTCTGTTTTTCGAGAAGCTTACAGAGGGAGTGTTGTGTTTTAAGTGGGAATAGTTGAATGTGATTATGCTCCTTTGCTGTGAAAACGCTGGCATGGAAAAAAAGTGTTGTAAATTCGTGCATTTTTAGCTGTTAATATGGCTGTTATAGTTGTTAATACATATAGAGCTTATGCTCTGTTTTTGGGCAATGTAATATAGGGAATGCTTTGTGTTTGGACAAGAAAATAGAGGAAAATGCTGATATGATGTTAAAAACAATGTTGTTAAAGAGTTGTTAATATGTGCATTTGTTGTTGTAAATATTGCTGTGACAGTTGTTAATACGAAGTTCGTGTTGCACATTGTCATGAAAGATGGAAACTACATTATGAACTTTTTGCTCTCTCATTGTATAGAAGTAATCATTGACATGTACTCAAATGGTGCCAACACCCATACCAGAAATGAATCATACCAAATGGAAGGATTTGATTATTGAGGAAGGACAGATTTTTCCGAATACTGTGACCCCTTTTGCTTGTTGAATGGGTTCAGAAGTTGGTGTACCTATTTAAAGATGATATCATATTAAGTTAACTGAGTAGGTGGGAATAGCCACTTACTCATACAACTTAATATTTTAATGTCATATGATGTATGGATATGATATGCTACTAAGTTGTGATAATATAGGTATTAAGTTGTAACAAATGGGTAGAAGATGTTTAAATTGATGATGTGTTGTGGTCACAGGGGGCACATGAAATTTTGCAAACTCCAGCAGGTTGGTCAATGACCTTATGAAAATAACTCATGTCGTTGTGAAAACATAATGACTTGTGAATAAGACAATCAGCTGTTGCCAAATGTAGCATCAGGATTTATAATCAAATTGAGTCAGTATTGTGTTAAACTGATTGTAAGAATTTGTGAGAGTGAGAAGTTGTGAAATTTATAAACTCCTAGTGGAATTTAAATTAACTTGTAAAAATGATTAATGAATTTGATAAAATATGCATAACAAGTTATTAAAAACCAAATTGGTTCTTGTGACAAACCCAATTAAGAATATGCAGTTGTGAGAGTTTCCTAGTGCCATGACAAAAAGGTGTTGTAAAAATAACTTAATATGTTGTAAAACTAATGGAACGTGTTGTAAAACAATGCAAAGTAGTGAAAAAAAGCATTTTTAGTGTTCAATGTAGTTTCATCTAAACACAAGCCTAGTCATTGTTAACATGACTCATCATGTTGTAAAAGAAGCCTACAAAGTTGTAAACAACAGGGTTTATAGTGTTAAAGTTGCTGATGTGGCCAAATGTAGTTTCATGGTGCCATGACAAAAAGAAATTATAAAAATAACTTAACATGTTATAAAAATAACTGCACGTATTGTATAAAAATGTAAAGTAGTGAACAAACGTATTTTTAGTGTCCAGCGTAGTTTCATATAGACACGAGCTTAGTCATTGTTAAAATGACTTGCAGTGTTGTAAAAACAGCTTTATCGAGTTATAAACTAAGTAAATTGTTCTGGTGACCTTGATGTGTAAAAATGCAGTTCCCTTAACCTGTAAAACAACTTAAAAAAATGACTAAACAAGTTGTAAACATAAGCATAAAGTGTTGTTAACATTTGGGCTTAGCAAACTTGAAATTAAAACATTCCATGATAACATGGTGTCAAAATAACTGATTAAGTTGTCAAAATAACTTATGATGTTGTTAAACGCCTCATTACATGAGTATTACATGAGTGTCTTTCCTACAACAAGACTTTTCTACAAAATAACCACATATATACATAACCAACAACGGCATGTACTACAAAATAACATCACAACTGCTACATGTCTTTCTTCCTTTTCACTTGTTGGTTGCCAGCAACAATGGACAGCACGTTTGAGCACATACATCATCATTTGAGCACAACAGGGAATCTAGTTATTAACAACTGCCACAACAATATTTACAACCACAAATGTACATATTAACAACACTTTAATAACACTTTTTTTAACATTATATCAGCATTTTCCTGTCCAAAAACATAGCATTCCCTCTATTACATTGCCCAAAAATATAGCACAAGTTCTGTATGTATTAACAACGATAACAACCATATTAACAGCTAAAAATGCACGAATTTACAACACTTTTTTTTTCATACCAGCGTTTTCACAACAAAGGAGCACTATCACATTCAACTATTCCCACTTAAAACACAACACTCTCTCTGTAACCTTCTTGAAAAATAGAGAAATATAACATAAACACAATCCAACCAAAGTGAAACCCCAACTTCAATTGTCAAGATCATATCTTTACCAAAATCTTAGCATTTCTTATCTACCATCTACCACTCCCTCCACTATTGAGCCCAAGCTCCAACCTTTGACCAACCCCTCAATCTCAATCTACCCAACGTTCAGACTGGAAAGAGAGAAAAAAAATTCAGTTCGGTGTTCTACCTCTGTACCTGTAGATAGAGGCTGTAGATCATTTGCCAAGGACATTAACAACATATTTTATCCCTTCGATGTTGCATCTCCAACATGTTGCATTTGGCTGTTTCTCTTTCTTCTTAATAACAAAAACCACAGCTTTCCCTCCTCTCCTCCTGTGCGTTTTCTGTAGTTATTTCGATGGGGGCTAATTATGTATATAGACATTGGGAATTGGTGTCAAAAAAGTCTTAGGAACTTTTCTGACCATTGACTTTTCAAAGGAACTTCTGTGGTATTTTTTCTGTTGCTTGGGACCTAGATGTAATTTTCCCTAAAAAAATCAGTCAGCTATGAACTAAGTTAATTGTGGGGTGGGGGAGCCCAAAAAAGGACGGACTCGATAAAAATTTGAAAATATCTCCTCTTTCTAAGATGGGGTTGCTATACAATATTGCTATATATTTATATCCACAACTTTATGGAGCCTATAATAACTTATTATTCTTCATATACCAGAGGCCTACTTCTCTTTAATTCTGCTCATGGGCAAGTTATTGAGTGCATCTGTACTTTCGTGTGGATTGGCAAGTCATTGTGATTCATGTGGGTACTATAATTAGCTTTCCAAAATTGGCAACATCTCCTTTCACAAAATCCATCAAGCTTTGATCCCTACATGAAGAATCAAACCTGAAGAAATAAGTGATTACATCTTAGTAGCGAACAAGTTTAATTAACAGCCAAAAAAATGTAAGGAGAATTACTGGTATAACAGTTTTTGCTATATTTTTTCGATAATGTGGTTCTAAATCTTAATAATGTTCGCATGTCATAATATTACCACATGCCTACAGAAATATGGATAAAGAGGACCAATGCTACAGTGTCACATATGGACCAGTGCTTTGACCTATTATGCATGTGCCAAAGGGACCCATTTATCGAGATAACTGATCTAATATTTAATCTCAAGTAATTAGATCAGTTGTAGATTACTGAGATAACTGATAAGAAGATAATTCAATCAAGAACAAGCTCTCCATGACAGAAATACCCTATATCCTCACTGGAAAGTCCAAGTTTCTATGATAGCAAATCACCATACTAAGATTGTTCTAGTTTATTTATGCATTCTCCTGTGTCCTGAATAAAATAAACAACACTCCAGGAGAAAAGAACCTAAAAAGAACACAACACTTGCTTTAAATTAAATAATAATTTTAAATGATCCAGGATAAATCTTGCACTTCTTATACTCCTTACTAGTTTAAGATATTCTTTCTGGGCTCGTTGTAAAATAGATGTAGTTTTTATTGACTAAAACAACTATCAACACCAAGTGAAAAATAAGGCGTGTGGAGTTGCAGTTGGAGTCAGAGAAGGCGTGTCGGAGGCGGGAGAAGATGGAAGAGATTGAAATAAAGATTAAAGCTCTCTGACAAGAAGAGAAGGCTGCACTGGATAGAATTGGGGCCGAATACCGGGAGCAGCTAGCTGGACTAAGGAGAGATGCAGAAACCAAGGAGTAGAAGTTGGCTGAGCAGTGGGCTGCAAAGCACTTAAAGGTTAGTAAGTTTCTAGATCAGATGGGGTGCAGAACCAGGCTTGCTAAGCCAGGTGGAAGATAAAAGACTTGGTCCACTTTTAACATGAAATTTAAGCTGTGTTTGCTTCTTTGTTGTTTTGATCTTGTGTCTATTCTCTCAGAAATTGTACTACTGTTTGTCCTACTTATTCATACGACTATGAGAAATTCGTGGGTATTGTTTGGTGTAAGAGGTAGGGTCTCACATCCATCTCCATGAATATAAACTCGGCCATGACTAAAAGTTTGTCTGAATAACTTGTCCTCCGGAAGAGTGTAATGGCATGTTGACTGATAGGTTTCTTCTTGCAATAATTTGGATGACTTGGTAGAAAAATGTTTTGTTAGAAGATCGTTCCAATAGGGAGGGAGAAGCGGGGGCGCATTATGACGCGTTGAAATGAAACCCCAAATAACTTACATTTTTAATCTTGTCCTAGTAGAACATTATGCTTGTCGATTAGTTTAAGTGGATTGATATTTGTCTACGTTAAGCTTTATAGATACCCACTGCCGTGGATAAACATGATATATATTACCGTGTGCAATGTAATACAGGTTTTTAGCACCCAGCCGAATGTCATTTCATACTACAATACTCTCCCATATCTTAAATATAAGATAAAGTTAATTTTTTTGGAGAGATTAATGAAACTAATTAAGTTACTTTAAAGTATTTATATTTGTCATTCTTTTTAAGTTATTTTGTCTAAATTATAAAATGATATATATAATTGAAGAATACACAACATATGATATGATTAAGTGATTTATTTAGTTTCCTTAATCTGTCCAAAAAAAAAAGTTAACTATGTCTTATATCTAGAAAAACCACACGATTGGGAGAATTTCATTTTAGGATCCTGATGATAATTAATTTATGTTTTGCCCAGAGAATTGTGGAACTTTACTACATGATCATTGCTCTCAAGGTGGCTAAGGTGAGGGGAACCACTTTCAGTGCTAAGAGAATTGGTAAATGTCAAGAGCTCATAATCACTGCATATCATCTAGATCTAATTTTGGATGGTTTAAATTAAATTTTTTATTTTTATTTTTAAAAAAATTATTTTAATATGTGCAAAATCTTAAATAAGTTTTTAGCAGTTAGTTTTTCAAAAAAATGATTTTTATTTAAAAAACATTAGTTAAAAACTTTAAATTTGGACTGGTGAAATTATGAACTCGTTTAGTTCAACTTCATTACATACTTGCAATGGTAATCATGATTGCATTATTAAGATATGAGTGTTTGGTTGCTTTTTAGTATGGTAATAAGGTTTACCATGGTAATGATAATTACCAAAAAATTGGTAATCCTCATTCATACCTCCCCCTATGAATCCTCATTACCATTCCATTGCATGGTTTAAAAAGTCTAATTTACCCTTGAGTTTCCAGCGTCTTTATTTTACTTATCTCATTTCACTTGCCGTGTCATGCCACAACTACCGCCACCACTACCTCCTCTTCCTCCTCCTCCGCCGCCATCGCTATCGTCACAAGCTCACCGCCACCACCACTACCTCCTCCTTTGCCGCCGCCACTGCCGCCGCCGCCACCTCTACCTACCCATCGCCACCACCACCTCCTCTTCCTTAGCCGTCTCCGCCACCGCCGCCACCACCACCACTTCCTCTTCCTCCTTTGCCACCATGGTCACCGCTGCCACCCGCCTTCTGCCACCTCCACCACTACTTCCTCCTCTGTCACTGCAGTTGCCATCCGCCTATCGCCGCCGCCGCCGCCTCCTCCGCCTCTGCCGTCACAGGCCAGTCGCCGTCGCGATTACCTCCTCCTCTATCGCTGCCACCACCTCCTCTTCCTTCGTCGTCGCCGTCACCCACCCACTGCCACCACCGCTACCTCCTCTTCTACCGCCACCCCCATCCTTGCCGCCACCACTACCTCTTCTACCTCCATCTTTGCCGCTGCCGACTCTTAACTTCTTTTTTACAAAGATTATATTAAGGGTAAAATAGACTTTGTGTAATATATTAATTTTAAATAATTGTTAAAATATTAACTAATTGCACCTTACTTAAAAATCAAACCAAACACTACCCCTGTAATTAATATTGCATTGCATTACCATTGCATGGTATTGCACTATATTGCAGGGTGTAATGGGATCGAACCAAACGGACCCTATATCTTTGAAGGCTTGAGATGGCAACATAAGCATATTCGCTCCACCCTTAATTTGCGTCGTTCATCAAATTATGATAATTGCTTTTGGCAAGTTTTAACTTTTAAGTTTATTAGCATATTCTCTCCCCTCGACTCACATATCGTTTGTTGTGCTTGATTGATTTTTAAAAATAGGTGCTTTGGGCCTTCTCACATTTGCTTGTTTCATGTTTGTTGGCCCATTTAGTTTTATATACTCTTCCTTTGTAGCACGTTTATATATTTGTCCTTGTTTTCTTTGTTGTCTTTTTTCGTTGGGTTTTTTTTTGTCGACATGGGAATCTATTATTATAGCCATCCAAAAAGCATCAAGTTACAGGACAGTCTACATAGAAGACAGTAAACCAGAAACAAAACTTGAAAGCAGATAAATTAGCCAACATCTATACTGTAATCCAAGGGCGATGTAATCCCCAAAGCATCATGAGCCTCTTGAGGATTCGAAGCTAGTATGGTAGACAAAGGGCCTGTTTGAGAAAGCAGTGAAAAAACATGTTTACCGAAGTCGAGACAAAACTCCTCTTACAAACTTATTTCGTATACCGTAAATCATGTTGGAAAAACAGCTTCTATCGTTAATCCAAATAGGTACAAAGTGAGTGATGGTCGAGTGCCTCACCCCAAAAAGCACACTCCCTTAAAAGTAGCAGCAGCATAATCTGCAGCAATGTTACCCTGTCGAGGAGTAAGAGAGAAAACCCAACTTTAGAAGCAATAAGGCTAATAATATCATGGATTACACTTCTTCATTCCCAATCATAGTGTTCTGGTTGTTTAAGATCCACAAAATGTAGAAGTTTGGAATCAGTCTCAAAAACGATCTTATTATGACCCAAGTCCGTAGCTAGCATATTAGTGCTCTTTTTAATGCAAGAGCTTCAATCATGAATGCTTAAATTGGCTTAATTTTATCGACACATCACAACAAATAATGTCGAGTGTTGCATACTCAACACCAAATTGAAATGCGTCATCACAATTTATTTTCAGAAATTCAGCATGTGGGAAGCGCCAGGTTGTTTCAACATTTACAATTGAAATATGAAATTACAAAATGATGATATTGCATGAGTTTTTAAAGATGGTACGTATATGTCACATTGGCTCCATAATTTTTTTAAGTTTACCCACAACTATTCCAAAATTATTTGTGACAAAAAATGCACTTTTTTTTAACCTTATAATAACTTCTAGTTTTAAAATTTCATATCTTGAACTAAATGTCATAAAACAATAACTAAGAACCTTATAAAACAATTGAGATGATTTTTATCTCATACAAAATTTTTTATTAACAAATATTATCATTCCACCCTTAAATTCCTCTATTTCTCAAATTACCTCAGTATAGTAGTCTCAAAATATGACAAATAAAAAAGTAAATTTATTCAAAAAGTAAAGGGTTTTAACCTTTTCCAATAAATACGGTTTTTGAGATTTAAATTTATATTCTTTACTCCTTCTATCCATGGGATTTCTCTTATTTTCCCCAATTCTTTAACTAATATTTCTTAATTATAAATGATCTATCACTATGGTCTTGTACAACCTTACCAACACTATTAGTAGAAGATGCAATCTGCACCACAGACATGATATAACAATCCTTTTGTCTTTAGGGTAAGATATATTAATGTAATTAGCAGCCACATCCTAATTAGAAGAATAATACAAGTTTGAGTTTCAAAAAACAAAAGTTTTTATGGGTAACTTTCACATGAAAAACTAACAAATGGTATAACACCTTTTTTTGTCTTTGGTATAATATATAATTATCCCATTTAAGTAATTTAAGGGAGTTAAACCCACAGGATGCTGACTGATATAATCAACGGGTTCACTCTAATTATGAGAATAACAGAAGTTTAAATTTTGATAGTAAGAAATTTTTATGGGTTTAAGGTTTTTTCATCATTATTAAAAGAGAGTAATGTTATACTTCTATGTTAACATTGTTAACTGTGAACTTCAATTTTTTTGACTGTCACAATTTTTTAATAGGATGAGGCATTACTGCTAGGTCTTATAATCTCATAGCCACGTTAAAAAAGCTTTAGCTTAATATTATTTCTGAGCGTATTTGATTTAATATTTTAATAATATATTTATATAAATCGAGATAAATTTTTTTTATGTTTTTACATTATTCATCATAAATCATAATAAAAAAAACTAATAAAAGAACACATTTACTCGGCATTAGTTTTACCCTTTAAACATGAAGGCAAAAAAAAAAAAAGTTATACCCTTTAAACAGACGGACACTTATCACTACTGTGTCACCGAATATACTCCTATTTGATCTGCAAAATAGATTATTCCTGGACCAAAGAGGGCTAAAAGCCTAGAAGAGCGACGAAGGAGCAGTTCGTGAAGTAATTGATTTGTAGAGGCATGAAAGTCAAAGAAGGTTCAAGTAATTGCGATTGGAAAATCTAATTAGGGCTCAGAACCACTGGCGGTGTTGGTGATTTCACGTCGGGATTGAATATTTTTTAGCCTAGCGAGGAAGCAAACCTGGGGAGTGAAAGCTCTGGGTTTGGTCGCTGTTTGTGTTGTGTGGATTGGCTGTCGGGTTTCTGGCGCCCTATCATGGTGGATAACATGGAAATCGATTCACCTTCGGGGTCCCAACCTCTCAAGCCTCGAGATCAAATCATTCGGGTAACACCAATTTGTCGCTCGTCCCCGTTGATGGTCTCTAGCAGTAGACTTGTCTATTTTCTTTTAAACCCCTTCGCGGGTTGAATTCTTGTTCGTGAATGTTGCCCATGATGTTATGATTAATTATATATATATATATATATTATATAAAAGTATATTATTTTAAGTAATTTGTTGATTTTGATTCTTTATGGTCTGCATATTAATGTCTTTTATTGCCACCTACAGAGGCTTCTTAATTTTGGAGTTCCCGAGGATCAACTTGATCAGCGTCTCCTAGTTGATTTTATCAAGGATAAAAGGTCGTTGATACCTGAACTAGTATCTGTTATATTACCTACGGATGAGGAAGTGGCTGAAGCACTGCAAGATTCTAAATTTGGTTCTAAAAAGTCCTCACTGGGTGTAACCATGAAGAAAAGATTCCATGAAAGCATGGTCTGGTTACAGTGGTTGATGTTTGAGGGTGAGCCCGCTGCAGCCCTGAGGAACCTTTCCAAACTGTCCGTTGGGCAGCGTGGTGTTTGCGGGGCTGTTTGGGGACACAATGATATAGCATACAGGTGTAGAACATGTGAACACGATCCAACCTGCGCAATCTGTGTACCTTGTTTTGAGAATGGGAATCACGAAGGCCACGACTACTTTGTGATATACACAGGTGGAGGTTGTTGTGATTGTGGAGATGTGACAGCATGGAAACGTGAGGGATTCTGCTCAAAGCATAAGGGTGTGGAGCAGATACAACCACTTCCGGAGGAGTTTGCGGACTCTGTGGAGCCTGTGCTTAATTCTCTCTTCAGTTGTTGGAAAGACAAGCTAACGTTTGCAGAAACTGTCTCTCAGGAAAACTCTAGATCAAGCAACGCTGTTGTTGAAAGAAAGAAGGCAGCTAATGAGCTAACCTTTGCTATGGTTGATATGCTTTTAGAATTTTGCAAGCATAGTGAGAGTTTGCTTAGTTTTGTCGCTAGGATGTTATTTTCTTCTGCTGGTCTGCTTGCCATTCTGTTGAGAGCTGAGAGGTTTTTAACTGATGTTGTTGTTAGAAAACTTCACGAGTTACTACTGAAATTGCTGGGGGAACCTGTTTTCAAGTATGAGTTCGCTAAAGTTTTCCTCACTTACTATCCCACTGTTATAAATGAGGCTATAAAAGAGTGCAGTGACCTTCCTCTGAAGAGGTATCCGTTATTATCCACGTTCTCTGTGCAGATACTTACAGTGCCCACTCTTACCCCACGTCTGGTGAAGGAAATGAAGCTAGTTACAATGCTATTGGGATGTTTGGAAGAAATTTTCATTTCTTGTGCGGGAGAAGATGGCCGATTACAGGTGATGAGCTAGTTGTTTTTATTATATTGTTTTGCCTATCAGGATGGATGTGCAAAGATTCATGGCTGATTCTAATATGTTTAAAATTAAACTTCCTGGTATTTTCATTCTCAATTACGTTTTCAATTTTTTTTTTTTTGGTGTTTTATTTTTTTGATGAAATTATGTTTAGTTAAAGAGACAGATTCTCATTGCAGGTTGCAAGGTGGGGAAATTTGTATGAGACAACTATACGGGTTGTTGAAGATATTCGGTTTGTTATGAGCCACGTTGTGGTTCCCAAATATGTCACCTATGATCAACAAGATATCTCAAGAACTTGGATGAGACTCCTGTCCTTTGTACAAGGGATGAACCCTCAAAAGAGAGAAACTGGTCAACATATAGAAGAAGAGAATGAGAATGTCCACTTACCTTTTGTTTTAGGCCACTCTATTGCTAATATTCATTCTCTTTTGGTGGATGGGGCATTTTCAGATGCTAGTAAGGACGAGTTGTATGATGAAATTATTTTGAGCTCAAATAAACAAGAATCAGACGATGGAGATAATTTACGACACACAAAAGTGGGGCGGCTTTCACAGGATAGCTCTGCATGTGGTATGACTGGTCGGAATAGTGCCTTTGCTTGTTCTTCAAAGGCTTCTGAGATAAAATCTAATGCCTCTTCTCATCTGCTACTTCCCCATTCTGTCACATGGTTGATATGTGAGTGTTTAGGGGCCATTGAGAATTGGTTAGAAATTGACAATAAGACTTGGTTACTTCCTAATATGCCTTCTCCAAACAGTGGTAGCATCTATGATAGCAATCTTTCAGCATTAAAGAGAACAATTTCCAATATCAGAAAGGGTAGAATTTTTCGCAGGCTTGGAAGTTCAAGTGAAGATCATGATAAGCAATGTTCTGATTACATAGCATCTGACCTGGAAAACAGTCAACATGCAATGAAGGATAGTAAACTGAAAATGAATGGTGAATCTGAGTCAGACAATACAGATATTTCATCTGGTTTCAATGATGGCACGATGGAAACTGATGTTCCTTCAGAATTGGGTGGCTTTCGTTTTTTGTCTTTGTCTGATTGGCCACAAATTGTCTATGATGTTAGTTCGCAAGATATCTCTGTGCACATTCCCTTACATCGGTTACTTTCCATGCTGTTACAAAGGTCACTGAGAAGATATTTTGGTGAATCGGCTATCCCAAATGTGTCCGATGCTTGTTCTACTAATTCATTATCTACGATCCACACTGACTTCTTTGAACATGCTTTACGGAGCTGTCATCCCTATGGGTTTTCTTCCTATATAATGGAACATCCCTTGCGCATTAGGGTTTTCTGTGCTGAAGTTCATGCTGGAATGTGGAGGAAAAATGGAGATGCTGCTCTTTTATCCTGTGAATGGTATCGGTCTGTTCGCTGGTTAGTATTCTGTTCTATGTTGCTATTTATTGTATCTAAGGATTTTTGGTCATTACAGTGTGTTATATCAATTCTATTTATTTCTCTGGGATAGTTTGCCTAGGTCTTTACTATGTTTCTTTACTTCTGCAGGTCTGAACAAGGGCTGGAGCTTGATCTGTTTCTTCTTCAGTGTTGTGCCGCACTAGCTCCGCCTGATCTGTATGTCAGCAGAATTCTGGAGCGCTTTGGGCTTTCAAACTACCTATCCTTGAATCTAGAATGTTCAAGCGAGTATGTTCTCATTTCTTGCAAAGTGATGTCTTTTTTATTGCTATTTTTTCTGCAGATTCCCCCTAACGGGTCAGGAAGTGGCTACCATCCTTTTCTCTAAAAGAAGAGGGTGGTCCTTTTCTTCAACGGGACCATCGGATCAAGATGTCAACGATGCAGATTTAATATATTATTAAAATATTATTTTCATAATATCTGAACTGTTGAGATCTTGATCCTATAGTCCCAATAAAGAAAAGGACGGCAGCCGGGTTGGGTCAGTATTTACTAGTGATCTTTTAGGTTTTTGCTTTTTGATTATTTTTTCCCCTTAATATCATACTCTACCTAACTTGGCTTCCTTTTGGCAGTGCTTTCTTTTTCCCAAAAAATTTTGTCGTATTGAAGGTGATACAAAAAACCTAAAGTTGAAGAACATTTAGAACATGGTCTTGTAAAGATAAACAAGTGTGAACTGTACTCTGATTAACACCAGTATTTAGTAAAATTTTATTAAAACAGCACGAGTATATAAAGGCAGGTGTTGCAAGTGTAAATGAATAGTTCTGAGTTAGGAAAGGTTAATAGTTTGAATTAAAGAGAAGTGGAAGGTTTCTTATGTATCTCGTAAGTTTGACAGCTGCTGTAGCAGCTTCTATAGTTTCTCACTTGCGCTGGTCTGTCAAAAGTCGTCTTTACCAAAAGCCATAGTATTCCCAAATTAGGTCTTAAGTTCATCTTGTGCGATTCATTGTTTGTAAACAGATGATTGGAATTGAACTCACATAATTCGTCCCAGCTTTTCAAATAGTTCGTGCTGCTCATTGTCATGTGGAAAACACTTGCCTTGTTTGGTTGCAACAATAGAATGAAAATCCTCTTTTCCATGCTCTTTGGCAATGTCTGTCATGACCCTATAGTCATTATTCAATTTTATCTATCTGTCTTTTTTCTAACTTTTTAAAAGTAGGGCATTAGAGTCAATTTCCCTCCTTAAAATCACCTTTTTAATTCAATTTTATGTTTCATTCCTTTCCATTCTACGTACTGACGGGTCCCTTAAATGAAAATGAGTCTCGTCTAATCCACTTTGGTTGACTGTTATGATGTTAAAATCTATTTTTCAACAAGAATTAGTACTTATGTTTGATCAGGATTATACTCATGTTTAACTCCTTCAATATTGCTTGGTCAATAACTATGAGATAAATTGTCCATAATGAATTAATACTTATTTTGCAGGTATGAACCTGTTTTAGTCCACGAAATGCTCACTCTTTTGATTCAGATAGTGAAAGAAAGGCGCTTTTGTGGGCTAAGTACTTCTGAAAGCTTGAGAAGAGAATTAATTTATAAGTTAGCCATTGGAGATGCCACTCATAGTCAGTTGGTGAAGTCTCTTCCTCGTGATCTCTCCAAGTTTGGGCAGCTTCAAGAGATTTTAGATACAGTTGCTGTATATTCTAATCCATCTGGTTTTAATCAGGTTTTGTCGATATTTCTTCTTCTTCTTCCAAAAAGGGGGAAAAAAAACAAAGAAAGAAAGAAAGTACTTCCTTTAGTTACACTGTATTTTCCTTGACTTTTTTATTTTCTTTTAGGGTATGTATTCCCTGCGATGGCCATTGTGGAAAGAATTGGATTTGTATCATCCTCGTTGGAATTCAAAGGATTTACAAGTTGCAGAAGAAAGATATTTACGCTTCTGTAGTGTCTCTGCACTAACCACCCAGCTTCCGCGTTGGACCAAAATTTATCCTCCCCTGGAAGGGATTTCGGGGATAGCCACTTGTAAAGTGGTTCTACAGATAATCCGTGCAGTTCTATATTATGCTGTTTTTACTTTTAAATCAGCTGAATCTCGTGCTCCTGATGCTGTTCTCCTGACTGCGCTGCATTTACTGTCATTATCATTAGATATCTGTCTTCAGCAGAAAGAATTTACTGACAAGACATCTGATGATGAGACACAGATTCCCATAATAGCTTTTTCTGGAGAAGTAATTGATGAAAGCTCTGTTTATGGTGTTGGTGAACAGAGCTTGTTGTCACTTCTCGTTAATTTGATGAGTTTGCACAGGAAGGAAAGTGTAGATACCTTTGTAGAAGCAGGTGGTGGCAACCTGTCTGCTTTAATTGAAGACTTACTGAAGAAGTTTGCTGAGATTGACAGCAGATGCATGACTAAGTTGCTGCAACTTGCCCCCGAGGTTGTTAGTCATATATCTCAATGCCTTCCAACTAGAGACTTAGGTGACGTGGTTTCAGCTTCTGATGCTGAGAAACGCAAGGCAAAAGCTCGTGAGAGGCAAGCTGCTATGTTGGTAGGATGCTGATGCATTATTCTTTTATGGCAAAAAGTATTAAAAATAACGATATTGTTTGATGCACCTTAACGCAATCTCAGTTGGGTAGTATTCAGGGTGGAGGAAAGCATTCACTTTGATATACTTGTATGTCAAGCCAAGCTTGACTTGTTTAATTATGTCAATTTAATTGCTTTCAACTTTTGAATGAGATCTTGGTTTATTGGTTTGCAATTCAGGAGAAAATGAGAGCTCAACAATCAAAATTTTTGGCAAGTGTTGATTCCACTATTGATGATAGCTCCCAAGTTGATCATGAAGATGACATTGATGCTGGACCTGATGCTGAAGAATCCACACAAGTTGTTTGTTCTCTTTGCCATGATTGCAACTCGAAACTTCCCATATCTTTTCTGATTCTTCTACAGGTATACCTGCTGCAAGCCAGATCAAATATTGGTTCTAGCTTGTTGAACTCTGATACGCATAGACACTTGCACAGAGATGTGACACTGCACTAATGCAATCACAGCAACATGGCAAAATATTAGGTGCCCATATTTAGTTTAAATTTTGTGCAGTATTATGTTCTGTCTTAAATTAGCGCGCAACATGCATCAGACATGCACATGACTCCTTAGGAGCTTCTGTATTTCATAGGTTGAACTGCACATTTTGAAATTCATTTTCCCTGTTTTGTTTCTTACCTAATTTATGCTTTCTTATCTGTTTGATGTACAAGAAATCTAGGCTTGTCAGTTTCGTTGATAGAGGTCCCCCATCATGGTCACAACTTTGTCGGACAGATAAAGAACACATGTCTGTTTCCAAACTGAAGGCGGCAGATACATTGGCAATGGACTGGACATCAGGCACTTCAGGGTCAACACCATCTTCTCCCTCAGCCCAGTTGGTGCTGAATGCTGCCAATGAATTGGTCTCTCGTGGGCAGCGTGGTGAGATCAATGCCTTTTTGCGATATGTAAAGGATCAGTTTCCGATGTTGGGAAATATCCAGCTTCCTGATACTTCTTATGATGAAAAAGAAAAGATTCCATGTACTTTTGAGACATTGGAACAGAATATGTACTTCTCCATTTGTGGAGAAATGAACGATGATGATAAAATTTCTTCTTCAGGAGGGGAACCAAACATTGTTAGAGATGCTGGATCTGTTTTGCTTGGAAAATATATAGCTGACATTGCGAGAGACATGTCAAAAAACTCTTCAGCATCTGAAAATGTTCTTAGTGAGAATACTTCCGTAGAATGTACTTTGCAGAACATGGCAAACGATTCATTTGGCCCAACAGATTGTGATGGACTTCACCTTTCTTCCTGCGGTCATGCAGTACATCAGGAATGCCTTGATCGGTATTTATCTTCACTGAAGGAAAGGTGAGTTTTGTCAAAATTTCTGTATTACCTACCATCTTAATGTACATTTTCCTTTCAGTCTTTTGTGCTTGAATATATGGATTAACCTTGAAATTTTTAAAGTTGGATTATGCTGTTGAATCCAGTACTCTTGACATGAACTGAACCTTTTATTTAGATTTTATTAAAAACTTAAGTTATCCAAAAACTTTTTTGACATCTATTTTAGGTATTTAGGTCAGGGAAGTCACTATTGCTTATGGTTTATATTCGGCATTAATATTCTATGTTCGACTTTTTCACTTGGATCTATGTTTTGCTTCATTTTCTTAATGATGGTTGAACTTTGGTCCTAAATTAGATTGATAAGCAAGGGAGCAGGATTTTAGCTATTAAAACTGTAGTAGTTGTAAATTGAAGCAAAGGGAATATGTAAGTATTGAACAGGAACAAGGATTTTGTTACACAGTGATCAGACAGTCTGGTTTGGTTGTTTGAGGTCTGAATGAAGCCATAAAAGTTTTTATTTGCATAAAGGGATTGCTTAAAAAGAAGGTTTAACTTTATGCATTCATGTTAGTAAAGACTTGATCCTTAAGTTATTTAAGCTTGCTCGTTAAGTCGCCTTTCAGTTTTCTTTAGAATGTTAAATCTACAATGTCATGTTGGCTTCATGTTTTCAGGGCATACTTGTATTCTAAGTAAGGGCTGCCTTTAATTTTATATTATGTAGGGACAGATTATACACAGTTATGTATGCGGGCTTGTATAATTAAGTGATCACCAATGGCATGTTCTAAGTGAATGGAGTATTTTCAAAAATTTTATTTTTGGTGCACGAAAATGTTCTTGTTGGTTTTTATTTAAAATTGAAGTTAATATTTTTTTTAATTTTTTATAATACATGAACATCTTTGCTTTAGCTATGATAAATTTTTAGCATGCATAGATTAATGGTAAATGGCCTACATTTTGTCACAAAAAATGTCAAAAAAGGCCTGTATTTTGTGTATTGCTTACTGTTTATTTTAAAACACAAGTTTGTTCCTCGTAAGGTGTGTTTGGCATGAGGGATTTGGAGGGGAGGGGAGGGAAAGAAAATTTTCTGTGAGTTGGATTTAAAAAAATTGGAGAAGTGGAGTTACAAAATTTTAATAAAATCCAACTTACAAAAAATTTCCCTCCCCTCTGCTCGTACCAAACAAGCCGTCATGGGTGATGCTAGTGTTCTTTCTCTGTACATATATGTCCTTAAAATGTGTATATAAATATTATCTTATGGAGCACTCAGTTTGAAATTAGTTGAATCACAAAACCTTGAACTCTCTTTGCACTGGTTAGGGCATGTTTGTTACGGCGTTGAGATTGCTTATAAGCTGTTTTTCATGTAAATCGAGAGAAAACTCCTCTCACATACTTACCTCCTATATTGTAAATCATGATTAAAAAGCTGCTTTTAAGCATTTCAATCGGTGTTCTAAATGAGCACTTAGATAATTGGTTCATTTTTCAGAATGCTTATGTTGGTCTCTTTAATGGTATTTCTCTGACAGTTCTTTGTTGGCTAGAGAATGTTTTCCTTGGTATTTGATGATGTTCAATGTGGTTTTGTTATTTGGCCCTCTTCTCAGCGACCAAGTTGTTTTTTTAATAAAATATGGTGTCCAATGGTAATTCAAATTGTACCATTTTTAACATACAATGCTTAACAGAGAGGGTACATGGTTATAAATCAAAGGCATGAATCATATTGACGCTTTTTTTTTTTTGTTTGTTTTTGGTTGCGATTTATCCTTGGTGCTTGGGTCTCTTGTTGCTTTTTTTGCTTGTCAGTTAAAGTCTACCACCTCATATCCAGATATGTTTGTTGAATTTTAAGATTATTAATCGGAAGACAACTTATGGATGTTTGTTGAGTTGTAAATCACAGGATTATTAACAAAACCTCAGTAACTTGAAAGTTTTATGTGAATAGGGGTTTTAACTTCTTTATATTTGCATGTTAGGGTCTGTTTAATTGTGTTCATGGCTTCAAGTTAATTTTTATACTGCATGTAGGGATTGGTTAAATCAAAATCCTACTGTTTGATCCCCACCTGGGACTCCTACTACGTCCCACTGTAGTTTGGTGGACTGTGAATATTGTTTCTCTTCCTTGGTTTACTAAATTAAGACAGACTTTCATATACTACTTGTAAATTGGTAGTAAATGGGTGTAAGTCCGCCTAAAACAAATCCAATCTCATTCTAAGCACTTTCTGATGAGTTATCAGGGAGAAAACTGATCAATTTTTAAAGATGGATTGGATCACACGAGATCTTATCTGGATGAGTTACTGTCGCAGTTGTGAACATAAATGGCAAACTGTTGGGATTGGCTCAAAATCAGCAGATCATCATGATACTAGTGATTCTGGTTGAAATTTCTGGCTTCAATTTATGTGTGGTTTTGAACATAGATTGTGCGATTCCAGGATTGTGTGATTTTCATACTGCTATGACTAAAGTTTAATAATTTGGCTAATTTATATCTGTGGTTTTTTTTTTCCTAGCAATTTTTTGTCTGATGGTTATTGGAATCCTTTGACATATGCTTAGATTGCTTGGACAGGTCCGTCAGAAGAATTGTTTTTGAAGGAGGACATATTGTTGACCCAGACCAGGCATGCATCTTTCTTTTGGTTAATAATTATTATTTTATAGGTTATACCGAAAGCATGTTATCAGGTTTCAAAACACTTGAATTTCTTTTTTTTTTTTTCAGGGTGAATTTCTGTGCCCTGTATGCCGCCGGCTTGTAAACTGTGTCTTGCCTACTATACCTGGAAACTTAGAGAAGCCTTTGAAGCAGCCTACAGGTTTAATTAATGGCTCACTACCTGCTGCAGATCCTAAGGCTGCATTAAGTAAAGAGACTTATTCACTCCGCCTTGAGCATGCCTTGAAGATCTTGCAATGTGCTGCTAATGCTGTTGGGAAGGGCGAATTCCAAAATGCTGTTCCTTTGAGACACAGTGATAAAGCAGGCCAAAATATTGAGCATTTCTCTCTCATGTTGGCTAAAATGTATGTGCCAAAACACGATAAATTATCAAGAACTTCTAGGTTAAATCACTCGATGCTCATGTGGGATACTCTTAAGTACTCCTTGATGTCGATGGAGATTGCTGCACGATGTGGAAGGACTTCTTTAACTCCAAACTATGCTCTTAGTACCATGTATGAAGAGCTTAAGTCTTCGAGTGGATTTATATTATCCTTGCTGTTGAAACTTGTTCAGAAGTCAAGAAGCAAGAATTCTGTTCATGTGCTTCAAAGATTTAGAGGCCTTCAACTCTTTGCAGAATCTATTTGTTCTGGGGTGTCAGAGAGAGGTATACTTTTGGTATCATTGCTTTCAAATGTGAATATTAGCTGTTCCATTTGGATGAGTAAATTTTTATATGATGATTTGAATTCAGCCCAGTCATTTTTTATAACAGATTGGGTATTTAAAATGTGAGGTTGCGAAGAAAAGCTATTGGCATTGACTGGGACATTTTGCATTTTTTGATTTGATAGGAATTTGGCTGGTTGGAAACATTTTATTTTAAAGATCGTTTCTTCTATTGTGTCAAACTGAACTAGGTTTCAGCCTAGTTCCCTGCAAAGAGATTTGCATATTTTGTTTTTGTTATAGTAGAACTTGGATATTGATATTTCGTTAGTTGGATCACTATTTATTTCTTTGTACTTCCTTGATTAACTGCTGGTTGCTCAAGTGCAATGTAGTTTTCTTGGATGTCTGCTACTGATTTGTCTGTTCGATAATTGCTGTGTTCACAGATGATATGTTATCCATCTTAAAACATGTTGAAGGGGACATGTCTAATTCCGACATTCTATTTTGGAGACAAGCTTCCGATCCCGTACTTGCACATGACCCCTTTTCAACCTTGATGTGGATTCTCTTTTGTCTTCCATCTCCATTTTTGTCATGTGAAGAATCTTTGTTATCCCTTGTGCATGCTTTCTACATAGTAGCTGTAACTCAGGTTGCTCATCTTACTTGGAAGTTATTCAGGTTATACATTTTCTGTTATTCTGTTGATTTTGTAATGCGGGTTCATCTTGATGCAGGCTATTATTTTGTATTGTGTCAAAACCCAGCATAAGTTAAGTGAATTAGGCATCTCTGATTGTCTAATCACTGACATATATAAAGTTCTGGGTGAATCTGAATGCGCTCAGCAGTATTTTGTGTCAAACTATTTTGACCCGAGTGCTGATGTTAAAGATGTAATTAGGAGGTTCACTTTCCCCTATTTGCGAAGATGTGCACTGTTGTGGAAAATACTATATTCTTCTATTCCAGCACCATTCTGTGATGAGGACAATGCATTAGATAGATCATGGAGTTATACAAATGACACAATGATTGGATCTAATCTTGACATGTTTGAGATTACTAAAATTCTAGAGCTTGAGAACATGTTCAAGATTCCTGCTCTTGATGTGGTTCTGAAGGATGAATTTTCAAGATCTTCAGTCTCTATTTGGTGCCATCACTTTTGCAAGGAATTTGAACTAGTTGGGGTTCAACGTAACATGCATTTCACCCCTGCAGTCCCATTTGAATTGATGAGATTGCCAAATGTTTATCAGGATCTTCTGCAGAGGTAATTGTGATTTATTGTATTTTCCCATGTCTTACAAAAGGTATATTCTGTTAAATTCAAATTTTAACTGACACATCTTACCCCTTCAGATGTATCAAACAGCGTTGCCTTGATTGCAAATCTCTTCTTGACGAACCTGCATTGTGCTTGCTGTGTGGTAGACTGTGCTCCCCAAGTTGGAAATCTTGCTGCAGGTTTTATTTTCACCAAGTGCATCTTTTTTTCTTTTTTTTTAATTTTTTATTCTATGCTTTGAAATGCATGTGAGCATTTAAAGTTTCATAATAGCCCTTTGATCTTATCTTCATAACGTATTTTAGATTCAGTTGCATTTTAGTATATAGCTGTCCCAATATATTAGGCAAACACAGTGGTGTGTGAAACCCCTATTATGCTTGCGGTTAATAGGTCTTTTTCCCAGTTATTTTGAGCTGTCAAACAAATGAAATTATTCTGGCTGCATCACTGCCGTTCCTTTCATTATCCCCCTGTTAAAATAGATTGATAATGCAAAGGAAGGGATAGTGTAGTACTTTCTCCAGTAACAACCATATATGAACATTATTAATGGTTAAGGAATTCTATTCTATTGGTGATAGACCTTGAGAACTGAGTCATCGATCTTCATGCTGTTGGATGTTATTTCCCCATAACAAAATGCTTGCTGTTGAAATTTAGATATGTTAGATGGTGGATTAATGGTAAAAGTGTATAACTGTAGTTCTGAGTAGAGTTTCATCAGTCTTCTTCTCGTGTGTGTTTTTGGCGTTCATATAGCATGCAAAATAGATTGGAAAGGAAAGAGAAATAGAAGCAAAAATTGAATTTATGGGTGAAAAATAGTTACTGTTGAGTAGAGATTACATGAGTATAATATATATTGCGTATCTTAGTTTTGTACGAAAGAAAGGGAACACTTTTCATTATTGTACCAAAGAGCCATTAACTGAGAATCTGACAGCTGGTTTTATTATATTTCAAGGGAAAGTGGTTGTCAAGCACATGCTATAGCCTGTGGAGCGGGTACTGGAGTGTTTTTGTTAATTAGAGTATGCAGTTTCTTTCTCAACTCTTATCTTTTGGACCACCTATATAGATTGCCGTGCCCTTTCTATCTTTTGCTATTTTGGACATTATAACGAGTTGCTTTTATGGACAGAGGACAACAATCTTACTACAAAGATCCGCGCGTCAAGCTCCCTGGCCCTCTCCTTACTTGGATGCTTTTGGTGAAGAGGTAATTGGTCCTTTGGCTCTTTTTGTTGATACGAACAAAATTTTTCCCTTTTGTTTTCTATCATTAATTAGCTCTATATACCATTGAGTTTGTCAAGTTCTTTTCCTTTCGTATCAGAGGTGCTATTATTAAAATTTGTTTTGACAGGCATTACCTAACATGTTTTATGTGTAATTTGGACTTCCAAATGACTATTTAGGTAGCGTTGTTTTTTAATTCTTTCTTCTTTTCTTTTCTTTTTTTTTGAGGGATGCAGTTATGTTACTCACTATGGCTTTGATGGGTTCAGTATTTTCCAGTATTTGTTGTACAATATTTAGTGTTGTTGGGTTGCTAGAAGAAGATTCCAAATAAGGATGCTGATGATCGGCTGCATAACGGAATTTTTTTTTTTTGGTTTTAAGGTGTAACATAGAATAATGGAGATGAAAAATTAAGGAAAATTTAATGCCATATCTATTGTGTTCTGTCAGTACAAGGACAATTGCAGTGTGTCAAATTTGCTTTAGGTCAGAGATCTTGTTATTTGGAGCTTGAGCTTCAAATGAGAGAATTACCACCATTCACCAGATGAGGATGCTCTTTTTAACTCGGCTGTAATGCCTTTCTATTGCAATTCATACTCAACTACTTAACTGACCTTGCCTACTGGATCTATCTTGTCATTTGGTCATTTTCTAATGTTGACTTGAACTCTGCCTGATCCCAGAGGGCTGCTTTTTTTATCTGCCTGTAAAGGTTGAGTTGGCTTCTAATGAGCCAAAAAAGTGGAAATACCTCATGCTGCTTTAGTTATCCATGTTTATTTGGTTAGTTGCCTATAGAGATGAATGAAACCTTAACTTGATCTTTCTAAAAATAAATAAGGCTACGTTGCCTTTCTAAAATTCACTTTAAGGTTTCAAGATGAAACTAAAATTTGAAGCCGAAGTGTATCTAATCCCTATTTGTCTAAATGCATAATTCTATTTTTAATGGCAGGATTTTGAAATGCATCGAGGCAAACCTCTCTACCTGAATGAGGAACGTTATGCTGCTTTGACCTACATGGTGATTAAATTTCCACATGCCACTGCCTTTCACTGCCTTCCTCAATTAATATTTAAAATAATTGCGTCGTCTTTTTTTATTTTTTTGTCTAGGTTGCTTCTCATGGCCTGGACCGAAGTTCCAAGGTTCTTGGTCAGACTACCATTGGATCCTTCTTCTTGGTTTGATTATCTCTATTTGAGCTCTAATTTTAAGGTCAGACTTTAGAGCCATCACGCTTCCCCCACACACATTTTCCTTTCTTGTTAGTTGACCTGTGGCTTACATTGTCATTGATGACCTTGGGGAAGCAGGAGTTTTAGCTGGGAGATATCTGGAAGGTGAAGGTGGCTTTATTAAATGCTAGTATATAATGATATTCTCACCTTTGATAGGAGAAAGAATTCAAACATCTTATGTGCTGTCTTATGATAGAAGTGTACAGATCATTCAGGTGAGCATGCCTGTATTTGATTTATGCTTTTTTAATGTCTTCGCTATGTTGATAAGTTCTATTATGTCTTCATGGGAGTTAGTTTATTGGCTTATATCTTTATTAAAGGAAAAAGGAAGCATTGTAGAGGAGAATGTTTAAGAATTAATGCTGAGTAATCACAAGATTTATGCTAAATCCTAACCTCCCATTTACCTAGTAAATTGCTGTGGACTAGATGTGATTTTTTTCTAGTTATTTTATAAATATAAAATTATAGCATGAGGTTTGTTCTTCTTGGAAGTGGGAATCTCATTGGAGTTTGTGAAGGGAGTTACTATGTGCAAGGGAAAATGGAAATGTGGTTCAGCTTATAGCATTGTTAGTCTACCAGATATGCACCCCGTCCTGACTCCTGATCCTGGCCCAACATTTTAATTTGTCAAATACTCCCTCTGGTCCTTAATATTGAACCTATTTGGGGAGTAGATCTTGGTCATAAATATAAGACATTTTTCATTTTTGTCCATCTTTTTTCTAATTTATCTCCACTGATCCTCCCTCAACAATAATTTAGGAGGAAAGGGAATGAAGGGATTAAGAAAGATGACTCGGGTACATTTCATATTAACTAACTTAATTAACTTCCTTAATCTAATCAAATTAGGTAAATGTCTTATTAAAGACCAGAGGGAGTAATTGCTGTTGTCATAGTTGTTAATTTTGATGGACCTTGTGATAACGATCAAGGGGCCTTCACTTTAGAGCTTAAGTTTTTGGGTTGAGTTTTGGCCTTTTCAGTCAGCCTGTTGGATTCTTATTTATAGTGATAACTGCTAAGAGAAGTGCTGCTAGTCCTAAACGATTGCAAGTCCAAGCCTAAAAACCCATGTCCTTCATCCTCCCGTTTGCTATGGTGAAATCTCGAAGGGCTATTGCATGTGTGTGTTAGAGATTAATTATAATAAAATTTCATTATTAAAAAATTCATGGGTAAAAATGTAAATATATCCATACGAGGGGCTTGTGTCTGATGTCAGATACATGAGATTATGGGTGTTGTCTTTTTTAGTGTTTTTTCAGTATGCATTATGGGCATCTTTTGGGCTTAAGTTGACAGTATCAGCGGCTTATGGAGTTGTTTATGTATTCTCCAGTCATTCTTATCAAATTTAGCGGTCAACCTGAAATTTCTTTGTTTGTGCTCAATTCTTTTAGAGAATTTAAAGCCACTGTGTCTTTTACGATCTGGCCACATTGATTGATGTGTAACAAAATACCCTTTATAATTGCCTCTATTTGTTGGTCACTGGAGGAAAACAGTTTTATATTTCCATAAGCTTGTAGATTACTAAGTTCGTCTCTTTACCGTTTGCAGATTGATACAGTTTCTGGTTAAGGTTTGCAAGCTTGGCTCCTGTGGGAAACTCTACCTTCTGGATGTGGCTGTACAGGTTTTCTTTATGCTAACTTAGCATGCAGCGTTTTTCTTGCTTTATGAAGCAGCTGCACGGGTGTACATAAATATCATTATATATTACTTGTGAGGTGCAACTGCTTCGAAGGGTAATCTGTGGAATTATGTGCTTATTCCACCAAATCTGTGGTGTAGTTTGTTGATCGAGACAATCATATCGTTGCCCCTCCCCTGCATCTGTATATCAAGTCACAACTGATTTTCATTGTCAATATAGTGGTTCCTTTTTTTTTTTTAATAATTTATTCACTATCCATGGGATGAGGTCTTTTAGGCTAATAGTAAAATCTGGGATTCTGGGTTCTCTTCAATCTGATGTCTTCTTGTTGAAGTGTTCATATTTTGAGGGGAAATGGATGGTATGACAGGGCATTGTTGGATGCCCTTTCAATTTTAATAGCAGGCTTGTATTTAATTTTTGTGCTTGTAATTTTTTCAAATAAATTAGAATATAATGTATGACAATACTGATTTTTTTCTCAGACGAGTAAATTATTTATATCTAAGATTGAAGATTTCTGAGCTTGCAACTAAATATCAATATCTATATATAATAAAGTCTAATAAGTCGTTATTGAGTCATGAACAATATGATCCAATTTATAAAATTGTGCCGCAAGGAAAGTCGCGTCATTTGTCTTTAATTTTGTATCAAGGGTTGGGGATGGATATGATGTGAGTCACATTATTTATTTGATTCTAGCCTAATTCATATTCTTAACATGCTGTTCCAGACAGGAGTGGCCAAGTAACGAGACTCTTAAGTGTGTGTTTGGATTAGTTTTTGGAAAATGATTTTTATAATTTACAAGATAAATATATGAAAAGAATTTTATTTCGATTTGCGGAAAAGAGTTTTTGAAACTATGATTTGAGATTTATCCAAACACATACTTAAATCTATCCCATTCATGGGTTATTTTTTATTTTGTATTTTGATAAGCTATACCATCATACCATCAATGGTTTATTTGTATGAAAGAGCCGCGGCTAGGGTTAGCCCATTAACCTTTTTAAAAAGACTAAGAAGTTTTTTTTTTTAAAATTTTTTTATTAAAACATCAACAGAAAACAATTGTAAACTAAAATAAAAACTTAAATTATCAAGAATAAATTTGTAAAAAATTATCAGAATTTGTATTTAAAAATGGTTGATATGATGTTTAATCCTTATAGTTTGCTTTCATTTTAATTTTGATTTCTATAGTTTTAAATCATAGGTATCGGTCCATCAAGCTAATTTTCATATAAGACATTAGTCCCTATATTTAAAAAAAAAAAAAAAAACCCAGAACATGTTGCTGCTTGATGGGACAAGACCAAAATGAAAGACCAAACATTGTTATAGAATAAAAAAACTTAATATGTACCAATATTTTACACAATTTAAATCCAATTGACAAATAAAATTTGAAAAAGTTGTCATCATAGTTATTTTAAATTATAATTACAACTGATTTAATATTGATATAATAATAATATGGAAAGAAGTTGGAATGAAAATGAAGTTGGTGGGATGGACAAGGGATTTATGTGTGTATTTGAACACAAGAGCCACAAATTTGCTATTGGCGTGGTGGAGATGAGGAAGAGAAGCTTGAGGTCTTGTCATCACTCAACACCATCCTTCCTCTTCCTTGAAACACCGAGAGGGAGAGGGAGGGAGGAAAGGAAATGAGTAAGTATGTGAATGACTAAAATATTCTTCTAGGTAAAAATATAACATATTTAAAATCAAATTAAATGTCACAATGTATCTTATTAACATTAGTATCATCATATAATTTAAAATCAAATTACTTGGTAAGATATATTTAGATGTTATATTTAAAACCAAATATTTTTTAAAAAATTATTTTTCAAGGTAAGAAAAGTGGAAATTGTTTTATATTAAATATAATAATAGGAAATAAATAAATTATACATTATCTAACATTATTAATAAAAAGCGAAAGGGTTAAAATGGAATATAATATCTTGAGAAATTGATTTCGTAAAAAAGTTATTTTTTAAGGTAACAAAATGACAAGTAGATAAATTTTTTGATTTTTTTGATTTTTTTAAATAAAATATAATAAAAAGATATCAATAAATAAGAAAGGGACAAAATCTGGAAAAAAAAAAAGGAAAATGTATTCTTAAATGCATGCAACTATAACATTTATTAATTAGTTTTATTAATGCGTGTGTGAGGGCAAACAATAGAAAATGAATTTTATTCTCATTTTCTCTCCATATGTGGAGAGACAAGTTTGAGAGAAAATGATGTGGGTCTACAATAAAAAATTAATCAAAGATTGTATAAAGATAAACTTAGGATCGTTCTCTCTTTTCCAGAAGCCTTTTATTGATTCATAAGTTATTTAAATGTCATGCAAACTCCAAAAAAAAAAACACGGAGAAATTGGTTTTTTAGGGTTTTATTGTGAATAGGTAAGTGCAAAATTGAATTAATAACCTAAAGCTACTATTTTTTTTTAATCTTTTTATATAATAAATGAAATGAATTCTCTTAAGAAATTGGATCAATGACTATCATAATTTATTAAATGATATAGGAGTCTAAATTCATCAAGTTTTAGTTAAAAACCCAAAAAATCATGTTGGGTCTAACACTTTTTTTTCCGCGTGCGTGGATCTAATACTTCTAATAAATAACTACTCATATCATCGCATTAATAGCTATTAATTAGGAATATTATTAAAGAATCACTTGATGTGTAAGATGGATTGAATCAATGCAAATGATTTTTCTAATATAAATTCACAATCGCGACACTCAAATTAATTGAAATCAACTATACAAACTAGTAAACATAGGATCGTTCTTTCTTCTCGAGAAGCTTTTTATTGATTCATAAGTTATTTAAATGTCATGCAAACTCCAAAAAAAAAAAAAAACCAAAGGGAAATTGGTTTTTTTTTTTTTTTTGGGTTTTATTGTGAATAGGTAAGTGCAAAATTGAATTAATAACCCAAAGCTACTATTTTTTTTTATCTTTTTATATAATAAATGAAATGGATTCTCTTAAGAAATTGGATCAATGGCTATCATAATTCATTAAATGATATAGGAGTCTAAGTTCATCAGGTCTTAGTTAAAAACCCCAAAAAATCACGTTGGGTCTAACACTTGTTTTTTCGCCTGCGTGGGTCTAATACTTCTAATAAATAACTACTTGTATCATCGCATTAATAGCTATTAATTAGGAATATTATTAAAGAACCACTTGATGTGTAAGATGGATTGAATCAATGCAAATGATTCTTCTAATATAAATTCACAATCGCGACACTCAAATTAATTGAAATCAAGTATACAAACTAGTAATCACATAGCAAACATAATCTCTTTGAATTAATAGGAAATACATAAATGAAAATCATCCAATTACAATATAAACAATTTTTAGCTCAACAATATGGGGTCCAGATAACTTAAAACAAAATCCTACTTAACTTTGTTCTTAGCTAGGAATTACAATATCAATATCAACAGCAAATACATAAAATAACTAAGAAAAACTTGGGAATTCAAGCCAATTCTCTTCATCCTCGAGAAAGCACTGCCACCACCAAGCTCCCAAATGAACCAGCCATGAAGAATGATGAAGTGGATAAAAACGGAGGAATGATATGGAAGAGTAAGTGAGGCCGAATGGAGGATGAAGAAGGTGAATCTGATGAAGGAAAGGAGTGGATTTATTTAGTTTATAACGTTCACCTCCTTCGCTTCTTTATTTATAATGTTAGATTAATTTTGATGGTTAAAATTTAAATAGTAATTATTTTATTTTTTGGTTCTAATAATTAGTGATTAATCTAAAATGAAGGTTTTGATTTTGGGACATACTGATCATCCCATATTTTAATATATTATTTCATGATTAATCTAAGAATTTTATCATGTTAATTGAGCCAAAAATGCATTATACATGATAAATTTGAATTAACCAGTGATTACATGAGAAGAGGTTAAAAAAAGGCAAAAACTTCATATATTTCATGATTTACCAAAATTTTTTTTTTTTTTTGCCATCAGATTTACCTAAATTGATTGATTTTTAGAATATGAGGAATTATATTTTGGGTTTATTTCTTTTGCAAATCGGTTTAGAGAACATTACAAAAAAGGACCCAAAACTTCTGAAAACTGCAAACTATATCGATGAGGACCGGAGAAAGTTACAGCAAAGGGCCCAAAACTTTTGAAAATTACAAACAAGGCCCGGTTTCGAAATCAGCATTTTCCTTGGCAAAAATCTGATTCTAGGGCGGTTTTTGGGGGAGAGGCCGACAGATAAAGATAAAAAAGAATCAGCCAGCTATGAACTAAGTTAATTGTTGGGTGGGGGGAGCCCAAAAAAGGACGGACTCGATTAAGATGGGGGTTGCTGTACAATACTGCTACATATCTATATCCACAACTTTATGGAGCCTATAATGATTTATTATTCTTCATGCACCAGAGGCCTACTGCTCCTTAGCTCTGCTCACGGGCAAGTTATTGGGTGCATCTGTACTTTCGTGCGGATTGGCAAGTCATTGTGATTCATGTGGGTACTATAATTAGCTTTCCAAAATTGGCAACATCTCCTGTCACAAAATTCATCCAGCTTTGATCCCTACCTGACGAATCAAACCCGAAGAAATAAGTGATTACATCTTCGTACCGAACAAGTTTAATTAACAGCCAAACAAATGCAAGGAGAATTACTGATATAACAGTTTTTGCTATATTTTTTTGGTAATGTGGTTCTAATTCTTAATAATGTTCGCATGTCATAATATTAACACATGCCTACAGAAATTACCAAACCAAAAAAATGTAACTAAATACCCAAATTGTTTTAAATGGTTTTTTCTCATTGCAGAGTTAACTCATGCCATATCAAATTAAGCCATGACAATATCATAATCCAGAAGTCATAAGCGCACCAATATTTTCCATTCAGCTGGATTAAATTTTTAATTATTGTTTAACTTAACTGTTCTTCAATTAAATTTCTAATGCTACTCAATTTCCTTGTACTTCGCATTCCTGGCCATTGGTTGGGAAATTATCTTTTTAACTTAATAATATTTGCCATTTAACCAAAAAAATAAAAAATCTAACTATCGTTCATCTTTCTCCCTATAAGAACAGCCAGTTTCCTCACCAGATAGATGGTAATTCATCTGACCCGAGTTTAAGCAGAAACGTAATGCAATTCAACTAAGAAAATCAGTACATAGAACATATATAGAAAATATACTGACCTTAAATTAATGCACTACGTCACTGCAATTTTTGTTTCAGGTAAACAATCTCCAGCCATTGCATTGTTCCTAGCAGATTTTTCTATTTCGTGGCCATCGTGCTTCTCTTTATCAAAATCGAACTCAAGTTGTTTCTCCACAGACTTGACCAATGCTTTTCGCCTGAATCTTAACAGGTAAGGGGGAGAAGCATTGAAAGCCTTATTGAGAACGTCATCCCTCACGGGACTCTCACAGAGCTCTCCATGCCCAGAACTAGCATTATACTTGGTTTCCTCCCGTTCAATAGAAACATGAAATCCATCATCCGCTTTCACAACTTTACTAGGAGTTCCATGTGCTTGGACTCTATTCTTTCTCTTCCTCAATATGGAAGGAGTATATGGGAAAGTTTTAGCCGCCATTTTCAATATTGATTCAGGAGTCTCTGTGCATATTTCACTACCCTTCACACAAGGTGGAGTGAAGAAACCAACAGGTGACATCACTGGAGTAGCATTGTACTCGTTCTGCAGGCAATACATACTTAAATAAAGGGAATCCAAAGGAAATGAGCTCTCCAACAATGGAGGTTCATAACACAGAGAACCAGAGGGTGGACTATCCTGTGAAAAAGATGTACCAATTAGCCTGCTACTGCTTATTTCACCAGTATTCACAAAATTCCCAACCGTATGCTTGCCATTCAGTCCAGTGTTATCAAATTTTAGGTCACTGGTCAATCCAAAATTATCCCTTGACACTGATTCTGAGTTGCTGTAGCTAAGATCTAGATTGGATGATCTGGGCTTCCATTCTACAAAGTCAGAGTCAGCACCTTCATTTGCCGGAACGCTCAGAGAATTACCAAACTCTCTCACTGTTGCCAAGGACTCTAGTTGATTCTTTAAATTGCCATCTTTAGTATTGTCCGTATTTTCTGATGATGTATCGGCAGCTGTATCTACTACTTTATTTGAGCAAGATTGTACTGTTTTACTAGCAGGGCGTCTTATTGTATCTTTCACACCACCTTGTGCATTGTTCTTTTGGATTGGCGGAAGGTTTCCTGTAGCTAAATAAAATTCTAATTTTTTCTTCAATGAACTATTCCAGTGGTTCTTTATTGCATTATCAGTCCTGCACCCAAAAAAATGCGTACAGTAATTTCAATTTATACCAGAAACATACTTGCAATGAAAACGCCAAACAAGTTTTAATATTTGACATCATGGAATATATATTAGAGTAAGTTACATGAACTACTTCCCTTATTTTCACACATAAATGGACCTCTGTGAAATAGAAAGTACTGCAACATTACCGTCCAATTTTTTGACTAAAATGCCCTTCATGAGCTTACAATCTATTTTATAGCACAACATTGATCGGATTGCAAGACCAACTTAGAACTATTGTGATATCATCATTACTTTTCAATACCATACGGTGGCTTGGAATATCATTTCTTGAATTTCAGGGAACCACTCAATAAAATGGACTTGTGTGATCTAAAATCAAGTGACATATATGACCAGACTAGCATTAGTCAGGCTGGTGAATAGTGTCGCACATTCATTAGAACATTGTAAATCCAACTCAATTATATTAAAAGATCATAAGATGATAATTAGTCCCCCACCCCCTTCTTAACAAGAGTTGGAGGGCAAGTTTGAGAGAGAAATTTCTTACAAAAGAAAATGGTGTGACTAAATAACATCTCAAATTTTGTTCTCTAAAGAGAAAGGGATTCATAGAAATATAAGCCCCTCTTATCATGTTGAATATCTATAAGAGAGAACATAACATCTTTAGCTCAACATTACATGATTTATGGGTTATTACCTTAATTTCATTATGATAAGAACAAAGTTCACAAGAAAGCATACCTTCCAGGCAAAACCTTAGCTATTTCAGCCCATTTATTCCCATGCATGCGATGAGCATTCATGAGGGCCAGTTCCTCCTCCAAAGTCCAGGCATCTTTCTTTATTTCAGGATTAAGATGATTGTGCCATCTGTAAACGTTTGGAAAAATAATCTCATGAACATGAACCCATATTCTGAAGCCAAGACACTATTTTTGTGTATCTATTACAGACACAATGTTATGAAAGATACGTGATAACAGGGAAACTGGAAAAAAGGAAAATAAAATACTCCCTCGGGCCTTTAATATTACTAATATAAGTCACTTCAGCATATGTTTGTTGAATTAATTACTTTCTTCCATTTATGTCCTCGGTTTACAATTAAGATAAATATGACATTGGAATTTAATGTAATTAGTAAGGGGAGTGATGGAAAGTATTGGACTTTTTTTGATAAATTTAATGATCTAACCAACTTGTAACTCATTTTCTTAATATGTGTAAGGTAGTTAAAATTACCTACATTAAGGACCAAAGTAGTATCATTTAGCTAATAGACAAAGCTAAAAGTAATAGTCAAATCTCAAATGTAATAGGTTCTGAACAAAAACTCATCTTTTGGAGCCTAGCAATTAGAAAATTGAAAGAGAATTACCAAATAACTTAAAACAATCAGAAATGACCGAAACGAATATTTAATTTAACAAGGGATTCCAACATTTATCAGCTCACACTAACATACACTTCATTAAACCTACCGCTCTCGACACTGTTTCCCAATGCGACCAGGCAAAGATTTGGCTATCATAGACCATTTTGCTGGCCCATATTTTGACACCAGTTCAACAATTTTGTCATCCTCCTGTAAGGCAAGAAAGCAATAGAAATTAGTGCCTCAATAGAACAGTAGGGAAAGCAAAAAGAAACAGGACAAGGTTCAACCTCAGGAGTCCAAGGGCCTTTAACAAGTTCAGGATTAAGAACCTTCTGCCATCTGTGCAGACATTGCACTTCTGATCTATCAGGAAAATATTCAGCTGCATTCCAAATTTTAAATTGGTGTCATCAAAACGAGTGTGATGCTTTTCCAGGAATGTATATCAACACGTATATGTAAATATTATCAACACGCACTACTCCTGCAGTTCGCACACATATTACTTGTCCTTTACAATACATATAAAGATCAACAATTGATAGGAGAAAACAAGAAAGAAATACATGTATCAATTATAGTTCTTTGTGTCTGACTTTATGCCTGCCAAAGTAATGTCACCTTAACTAGTAATCATCATCAAGCCAGAAATAAATAAATTTTATACCCTTCTTTTCCAGCAGCAATTCTGGTTAATACACACACACACACACACACACACACACACATATATATTAAAACAAATAGGAAATAAACTCTTATGAAGTTGTAACATATTCTCTAGTATCAGAAACACATAAATTGTAAGCGAAATTACTCATGTGTAGAAGTGCAAGAGTTTCATTATTATGTCTTCAAGACAAGGTTTCATCATGTCTTCATTATGATAAGCCTCTGTAGTGTACACACTGAAAACTCTGATTAAAGCTCTGAAAAATATATTTACCTTGTTCATCAAGCTTCCAGTTGTCATATCATTAATCTTATCACTTCAATTCTTTTAAATATCTCATTTAAATTCAAATACTGTTGTTATCCAAACAGAATCACTTCCTATGAAAAGCTAGTATGAACTGCCAAACAAATTTCTTGAACCATCTATGAATCATCACTGAAATATTGAAACTAGATATCTTTATACAACCAAGCTGAATAGCAATAAAATTCGTATATATAAATACCTATTTTCTTCCAACTTTTGCCCTTGAAAGTTGCAACAGCATTCCTCAATGTGTCATCCTGCAGCAAGTTGAGGAAAGCATTCAACAACAAATAGGAAAGAAAGAAAAAATAAGAAAAAATGTCGTAATGTTCAGGACTAAACAACAATAATATAAAACCCTATGAGTTTTGAGCTAATGATAATTTATGGACAAGTACTTCATCATCAACAGATACCAAACTGAGCTGATTTATTATCTTAATTGGATAGCAAGTAAGAAGGAACATATCTACCAAAGAAAAAAAGTATAAAAGAAAAGCAGCAATTGTCTCTAAGGACTAACCTCCTGGGCTGTCCAGCCACCCTTTGCACGCCTGATGGGGCCAGTGGTCCTCCTGCATCATCAAATTATTTACACAAGATGACAAGCAAAGCATGATTATCACATGCAAGATTCAGAATAGTCAAATCTTTCTAAAATACATAGGGAATCAGTTGCTATTGCAAAATGTGAAATTTAGCAAAACAGTGGATGCTGAATTAATTCAAGGTTGAAACAAACAAATTTGAATTTTCAAACAATTACATTTATTTTGTTACTGTAATGAAAAAGCAAAGATCATATCAAGTGTTACCGATGAGAGGGCGATGCTGATGCTGGGCTACATCTTCCAGGGGACTTGTGTATCGCACTGACACTACCTTCTGAGATAGAGGAGGTAGAGGCAGCAGTAGATTGCTTATTCTCTAGACAACACTCCTCTGATTTCAATTCAGCCATATCTTGCTATAAGCATCTCCAAAACCCAAAATCCTAATCAACAAAACTGGGGTTATCGTAAAAGACTTGGGAAGATCTTCAGACGACACCAAACGAAAAAATACACCAGCCAACAAAAACCCTAAAAAAACCCACTAAAATTCCAGAATTTTCAAATTCCCGCACCGAAATATAAAAGCAAGCAGAACCTAGATCTTATAAACGGTTATCACATCATACAGAAGAAAACGGCTTTAAATCCTGAAACGCTGAATTGGTTCTCACCAAGAACAAACAAACACCAGGGTCCATATGAGTAGGGAACAAATCACCAACCAAACTTGCTCGTGGTCTAGAAAACCGTAAAGACTCGATCAGACACGGGTAGAAAATGAGAAGAAAACGAGCTGAATTTGGAGAGCAAAAACCAACAACATCGAGAAAAGATAGTGAATTTCCAATAGCGAAGTACCTCTGCCTGGGGATAAGTGGCGGGAATCGAAGTGAATCAAAGTGAATATCATAAAGGGGGAGCCAACAAATCCGAGCCCAAGATACCTCTCTGGGAAACAAAGCGAGCTATGGTTTCGAAAAAACCTCGCCCGTTGAAACAATGAAGGCAATATGGGAAAACAAATAAAATATAAAAGAATTAGCAACTTTTTATATATAACGAATACATAAGCACCGACGTCTCCGTTAACTACCGTTATTGATATTCTGGGTTGTAACCACCGTTAATGATTTTGTACCCTTCACCTTCACTCATTCTCTCTCCAACTTTTGGCCCCATCGCTGCCTTCACCCATTCATCAACACCAACTCACCGAAGTGTCATTATAAAATAATGTGTTGTGAGCTTTTATTAGCTTAGATTACATAGTGCATTTTTATGTTTTGAAGTAAGCAATTATGTTATATAAAATAATATGGCTATACGAACCAAAAATTAATATGGCTAATGACATAGTTACATCTAGTTTCTTATATCTATTATGTCAAGTTTTCTAGTCACACATGGTCATGTATATCTAAAATGTTTTAAAAATAATACTATTTTTCTATTCAATTATATCATGTCTTCTAATCACACATGGTCATAATAGGACACATAGCCATGTGTAATTAGAAAACTTGACATAATAAATATAAAGAATTTGACTTAAATATTTTCCTATGGTTAAAATGTTTTAAAAATAATATTAAGAGAAAATCTCATATAAAGACGGTTGAATTATTCAAATTCTAATTTGGGTCAATGAACTTAACAAATTCTATATTAGGTTATGTATCACAATTAGGAATTTAAAATTTGGGTCAGATTACCTCCATATTCCTAAGTTTTTAAAAGGGCAAGATTGAAAACATAACCCTATTATTTGGATCAAAATGCACCATCCATTTATGTCTCAAAATATTGATGATGTCAACCTTCAATTGATGTCAACCTCAAAATCAATTGGAGATTAACAAGTTAAAGAGATATCATCGAGGGTGGATACAAAAGATTTATAATGGTTCCGTCAAACTCACTTGACCAACGTCTAGTTCCCAGAAAAAAGTTTTTTTGAAATTTCTACAATTTTTTCAAGATTCACATGGATCTTAGTACTTCGGTACAAGTAAGTTCTTCTTCAAAGAATAATTGCTCCCCCTTACAATTTGCAATCGATACCCACTCAAGGTCCCTTGAGTATCTCAACCAAAGTAAATGCTTAAGTATATTATCTCACAAGAGTAAATAAATTATCACGGAAGTCCAAATTCACACAAAAATTGAGTTTTGAGACTTAGCAATGAATGTAACAGTAAATGCACAGTACTCATTAGTTACACTGTCGTCAATGCTTTTCTATTTATAGTGTGTGAATGTTTGAAGATTGTTGCTTTTGAATGTAGCCGTTGGAGTTTTTGCTTCTGTCTGTTAAGCATGTCAAATTGTTCCTTTTGTCCTTTGATTTAGCCGTTGGAGACAAAGAGAATTTGAAGTATGTATAAGCTCGATACATTTAATGCTTGGACATAAAAATGCTTTTTGCTAGTCACACTATCCGCCCTATCACCGCTAATCCGGGTTTCAAGAAGACACAAGATATCAATAGCATTTTCTTTCACCAAATTTTTAATAGTAGTGGGGAAACTTCTGGCCCCAGCACCCCTCCAATTCCATGATGCAATAATCATGATAACTAAATTAAGAAGGAAAAGAAGGAAATCTTACCCGACATTGGGTCTACCATTCGTCTCAGCCATCATGAAGTCATCTCCAACATCATCATCCAATGTCAATATGTCATCGACCCTGAATTATAGGAGGAGCGTATTGCAAGCTAACTTCTCACTTTGCTCACATTTTTCTTTTAGAAAGGCGTCCGATGCAGCATTTAAATCCATTGGCCCTTCCAATAATAAAATGTGATCCTTTTGGTTTTGATCAAATTGATTTTCATGTTGTATGAGAGGCTCAATTTGTGTTGAGCCCATTTGGATCACACTTCCACTCACCACTACTTGTTCCCTACGACCCAAATTCTTTTTGGTTGGCCCATCCACTTTTTCGGCCTTGTCCTTTTTTCCTCCCCCTTTCTTAGTGTTTTTCCTTGCGTATTGGGCCTTTGAAATCGAATTCGGCCCATCCTCTTTAGTGTTTACCTTCCTCACTTCCCTTGTCAACTGTTGACCTTTTTGTTTGACCATTTTCCACGAATCCCCATGCTTGTGCTGCGTCTTATCACTTGAGCCCAGCGCCTTCCTCATCATTTCACCGTTATCTCGAGTTCTCTGTGGCTCAGCGCCCTTTATTGTCGTCTTTGAGCTCAGCTTACCTTCCCGATACATCACCTCTTCTTCCGCATCCAGCTCAGCCAACGCCTGGAACCGCAAGTCCCCTGTCTTCACCTTGGTCAATTGGACCTGCTTTGCACTCGGGCCGGCCTCCGGTGAAGCACTCCCGATGTGAGTCTTTCTCAGTGGCCGAGCACGATTTGCTCTTCCAACCAGCATCCACTCCCCAAAAGCTTCCTCCGACTTGGCGGGCTTCACCTCCATTGACAGCGTAGTCACCACTGGTGTAACGACTTGAGCTTTCTCTGATTCTTCCAAGTGTGATTCAGCAAAAGTCCACTGACAATTATCCTTCCGGTAACCATATCGGCCACAAGCGAAACAGATGAGCCCCAAACCTTCATATTCAACTTGGTAGGCAGAGTGAGCCGCGATTACTCGAGAGACCAATCTCTTCTGGAGATCTAGTTCAACGCAAATACGAGTGTACTTTCCCCTTTCAATTTTTGCATTTTGAGATGGCTGAGCTGAAGGGGCAAGCATATCTATCTTCACTGTCCTCCCAATCCTGTTCCCTAACCTTGTGATAAATTCTGTATTATAACATTGCATAGGTATGTTAGGAATTCGGACCCAAGTAACAATCCGTCCCAGAGGATTGTTAAAAAGATCAAAGTTTGGTGTCCATTTCTGAACCAGAAGGGTGTGTTGTTGCACCATACAGGGGCCATCAAAAAGCACCCTCTGGTATAACTGACCCCAACCTTCTTTTGGAAGAAATCTAACAATGAAGTAGTTATTTGCCAAATCTACTAAATCAAAGTCCGAGGTTCGCCAAATGCGAGAGAGGTGAGTTTTCAAACTGTATACATTGTATCTTTTCCCTAGCACAATAATAATTAAGGCAGTGTTCCACGGTTTACACCACTCACTGTACTCCTCTGCTGTCATTGGCACCATTGGATGGTGTTGCATAAGTATTCAAACTTCCTCAGAAAGCTCCGGCATATCCCACTCCTTATGCAGAACGTCAGAGAGCAGCTCCTCATCTTCCATATTACTACTATCATTTGCTACCCCATTAAATCCTAAAAGGGAATCTTTGTAAGATAACAGAGGTGTCTTAGTTTGAGGTGGCACTTGGTCCACAGAGCTAACTTGTTCCCTAACACCAAGCTCCTCAGATATATTCTGCTGAGAAATACCATCCGACATGTGCGTATCCATCGCTGCCTGTTGAGCCTCATTTGTTTTCTGTTTTTAACTGGCAGTTTTGTTGTTGAACTGAGAATGAATGAATCACACGATCGAATGAATTGCTGCTTTTTACCTTTTTCTGACCAAAATCAGCATTTACAGAGAGTAGCTATTTCAGCTGCTTCAAGTTCTACCTGTACACACAAGTGCAATTTTTAAAGCATCCATCGCCCCAATAGAAATCATGACTTGACCGCCATATATAACAATATACTACTGGAGTAGTATTTTTTTTTGGGTCGAAACAATACAGTGTTTGTTTAGTATAGTTTATTTTTGGATAATGAGTACTTAAAATTAGTGATTTACGGTATACGAGGTAAGTATGTGAGAGGAGTTTTATCTCGATTTATATAATAAGTGTTTATTTTCTAAAAATAAGCTATTTCAAACACTCATATATATATATATATAGAGTAAAATACTATGACCATCCTCCAGTTTTGTCTTAATTACACAAACCTCCCCTCTATTTTGAAAACATACATTTAAGTCCAAACAGTTAACTCCGTTAAGAATATTCTAAAAAGATTCCAAAAATATATTTTTTTAATTAAATTTATTTTTTCTTGCACATTTTGACTAAAGCTGTTTTAAAGAATTTAAGAGTTTTTTTTTTCTATTCCTTAATTTCTATTTTTATCTTTACAAGTAGTTATCTGTTTTATGATTTTAGCATTGGTTAATATAAATGTGACAAACGTTGAATATTCAAGTAAGATTTTAAATAAAAATATGCTTGATCAAATGTGTTTATAAATATTTGTGGAAAAAAATATTAAATTATAAATTTAAATTACACATACAATCTCATGCTTATATAGTTTATTATATTTGATAAACATATGTGTTTAATATATATTTTAAGTCAAAATTAATTTATAATATCAAAATTAATAAATTTTTTAACAAATTAGAAAGTTAGAGAATCTAATAGAATAAAGTTATGGTCGTATAAATTTTTATTAGCCCCTATATATATATATAATTCTAATACTAAAGAAGGGTATCTTGGTTAAAAGAAGTTTAAAAGTCAAATTTAACAGTCAACTAATGGTTTGAGTGGATGGAAATAGAATCTCAAAATATAAGGGAGGTTTGTGTAATATATATTTTAGTTTTAAGAAAGATTTATATAGGTTTCCAAAATAGAGGAGTGGTCTGTGTAATTAAGGCAAAACAGAGAGGAGGTTAGAGTATTTTACTCATATATATATATATATATATTTGTATTAAGTTGTCAGTAATTTTCCCAATCATTCTACATACTGTTGCAACGAATGACCTTCCTCAAAACCAAAAGAAAACTAATGATTCATCATTCATGCTTGCCTGTCATTTCTAAAAATGAATTATTATATGCTCTTACTATAATTCCGTACAATTGATCTGCTGTGTAGAAATAAAAACAGAATATTAAGTGTTAACATCACAATATATCTACTTCACATATTTGTGTGTTGTGCATGTCGAGCTCTCACCCCAATAATAGAGCATCATTAGGTTATCTTGATAATTGCCTATCACATAACTGATCATGTAAGAAGTAAGAACAAAACCATCTTCATCCAGAAAAACCCACACATCGTAATGTGCTCCTATCTAACAAATTTTAAATGTGCGCGCATAATTTGATATTGACTTTTTAAGGGTTTGTTTGAGAACACGGTTGACTTTAAAAAAAACTTAGTTGGACCCAAAAGCCCAGTTGGGTAGGGATAAAATGTTTGACATAACGTTTTAATATGATGGGCTTCAAGTGAAGAAACTCCTTTTTTCCGAAGCTGGGTAAGAAAGCTTCTGCTGGCATCTCGCGCGTCACCAGTAATAAAAGAAAAAAAGAATAATAATAAAGCTGCATCAGTCCTCTGCCTGTGACCGTTGGAAGCATTAAACGCAAATTTTTTATCTTTAACGCTGCATCTTCGTGTATTATTCTTTTTAAAAAAAAAAAAAAAAATTTCACCTTCTTCATTTTATCAAATTTTTTAAATATTTTTTGACTTCAATTATCATAATATATATAACTAATATATGTATGTAGTATTTAATAAGATTCATGCCTTTTTCAGTTATTTTTCATCTAAACGGGTTTTTCAAACACTAATTTAAATAGGTTTAATGTTAGAAAAAAAAAGTCACTTCTATTATCGTTAATCCAAACACAAATCACATCTACAATATGACTTTTTTCCTATATGACTTTTCCAAAAGTCAGATTGCAAAAAAATTTCATTTTCCACCGCTAATCCAAACATGCACTAAATATAAATTTAAGAGGAAAACAAACACATAGGGTCTAACCTCTCCTCTCAATTGCAATTAAAGTTATATTTGTTAGCCTAGGATTCTAAAATACCTAATAGGATCTTTCAATACACTATAAGGCATTCCAATTATATTAATTCCTAACTTTTTAGGAGATTAGTATTTAATTAGATTAATTTAAATACAAGTCTAATGAGACTATATAGGGCTGATAGATATATGTGTATCTTACAAGCAAATTAAGTCCTAAAACCTAATCCTACACGAATCAATTGAGGGTTTATTCTAAATTTTTTATGTCTAGGCTCCTTTAGAAAACTAAAATAAGTTACAATCAAATTTCTTATCTTTTAGAACAATTAAACTCACAATTGAATCAAAAAAACTTAACTTTAAATCAACTAAAGATAGAAACTATCATCCACTAATTCATAATCAAGCTATAATAATCCAAATCATTACACAAGTAATTTAAAATCATCTGTAGCATTAGTTTTAGTTTAGATTCCTTTCTTTTATTATTCTAGTTAGATCTTTGTTTTTATTTATCTTTATTCTATCCTTGTGTCTTACTCAACTTAAATGAAAATGGAAATTTTGATTCCTAATTACTAGTTCTATTAAGTCTATGTGGGACAACATTAATTCGTTATTATACTATTTTCACATCTCGTACATTTACAGTGCTTAATTAAATTTTGGTAGCATCAAGCTTTTGAATATATTCAAACTATGCTTTAAGTACTAAAAATGGAGAGTTATCGAGTTTAATAATTTTAATAATTTTTTTTATATAAGACCGTTGATTTTTATTTAGATTTTCTGCCCCATCCTTACCACCTAAACCTATTGGCCATAGTTTTAATAAAATTTCTAAAGTTCTTTGTTTTTTGTTAGGTGTTAAGCAAGGTTCATGAACCCGGACCGAGCACTGAACCGGTCAGGATACTGGGTCAAGGGTCAGTGGGTCAGACCGGAGTCAAACCGGGAGTTAGACCGGTAGTCAGACCGGGGTCAATTAAAAATATATATATAATTTAAATATTCATCCATACCATTTAAAAAACTAAATAAGAGTTTTTTTCTAACCAATAGTCCAATATAACCTTCTAAACCTAATACCCACAAAAATATTGTTAAGTACATCAGAATTTTTCTCCAACTAATGCCAAAAATATTCCATAATCTTTTTAAAACTCATTGAAAATTAAAAAATTTTAGGAAAATAATTTTTCTGAAAAAAAAAGTAAGAAAAATGTCATTTGGAGCTTAAAAAAGTAAATTTTTTTTTTTTAAAAAAAAGAGGCAACCCGTGAACCGGCCGGGTTGCACCGGTTCACCCTGGGCTAACCGGGTCAACCCCGGGTCAGACCGGGTCGGAACAGTGCCGGTCCACTGGTTGAACCGGACCGGTCAGTTGGCCGGTTCGCCGGTTTCCGGTCCGAACCGGCTTATCCGGTCCAGTTTTATGAACAATGGTGTTAAGTATCATTATATCACTATTATAAAATAGAGGATGAAATATAACTCTTAAAAGCTAAAATGAAAATAAGCATACCCGGCTTCTAAATTTGAATGAGGAAATACTCCTTCTAATCTATAATATAAGACATTTTTAAATGGAAGACATAGTCCAAAATATAAGTTACTTCTAATATAATTAATACTCTTTTTTCTATTTTGCCCCTATGATTAATATTCACTTTCCAATTTTATCCACTCATTATATCTCCCTCTTTAAAATAACATTCCCGATGCAATTAAACACATTTCTTAGGAAGAGTAAAAGTGAAAAATATTTATATTTTAGGGCATATTAAATGATTTAATTGTTATTTCTTATTTCCCGTGATATAGTTGAAATGCTCAATATTATGGACCAGAGAAAGTATACTTAAACTATTAAACGCCATGCATTAGTCCTACTCCCTTCAACTCGTGTTAATTTCCATAATACTATATTATATTTATACAATACTTCTTTCAATCTTTTTTATAAGAGCTCAAAATCTGAATTATCTTAATCATTTTTATAAGAATTCGATAAGAGTTGTCTCAACATTTAAATATTTAACGATTTTTTTTTTCCATTTGTGCCCTTCATTAACTATATATATTGCTTTAATTAAAAGGTTAGTGATACTTGTTTACTCTATTTTTCTCTCTTATTTACCCCTTATAAATAAGGGCATGTTTGGAAAAAAAAAGTTTATTTTAAGACATATTTATTACTTTTAATTAATTTTAGCCGCTTTTTTAAAATGCATAATTCGATTGTCGGGCTCTTATAAATAGGACGAGAGGGATTGTTTATTAACAATTAATTTGTTAATGTATTAATTATGAGCTATAATCAATCAACATCAACATAAACTAATGTAATTATTGATATTAATTAATTAGCCAAACATTTCCGTCCTTCGTGTGATTCAGTGATTATCCTAATTTTTTTTTTTGCCAATAGATTATCCTAATTTATTATAGTAGCTGGTTAAATTGTAACGCCGCACTGCCAGTAACAAGAAGGCCGATTATTTAAGGGTTAAATAGAAAATTTGCATTGAAAGTATGAGTTTAGGAGCAATTTTGTTCTGAAAGTTTTTTGGGAATCAATTTCGCCCTAGAAGTTTCAAAACGTAACAATGTTGTCCTTTTCCGTTAAAAAATTAACAGTCAACGTAAATTTTTTAACGGTCAACGTTTGTTATTTAACAGAAAGGGCCAACATTGCTACGTTTTGAAACTTCCGGGGCGAAATTGATCCTAAAAAACTTTCAGAACAAAATTGCTCCTGAAACTATACTTCTGAGACAAATTTGCTACTTAACCCATTATTTAAAGGTGTTCTCTTTTTTCCGTTTTGGTTTTGTGGGCCCACGAAAATTAACAAGGCCCAAACTCAAATTCAAATTGAGAAGCCTCTCGTTTTAACGGTCTGTAGATATTCTTCTTTTTTCGCCAAACGGTCAGGAGTTATTCGAAACCTTCAGCTTCCGGCCTCTACGTCTCCGATCTTAAACTTCGTTTCAATTTTCTTCTTCTTCTTCCTCTTCCTGACACTCACATTCTGAATACTTGTCATTGAAAATTGAGGCCTTTTTAACATGGCAACTCTTAGCTACTCTTGCACCCCTTTGAAACCTTCAAATCCCAAGTCAATCTCAAAGGTTAGGGTCATTATCAGAGTTCGACCCTTTCTTCCTCACGAAATATCTGCAAGAAATGGAAACTCAAGAGCATGTATCTCTGTCCTGGACCTGGATTCTGAATCTCCCGAGGAAATCACTCTTTATCTCAAAGACCCTGAAACCAGGTCTGAAAACCGAGCTTATTTTCAAGATTTTCTTTCAGGAATTTCTATTTTTTTTGAAGTTTTGATGATAGGCTCTTTCAATTGTGTTTTGGTTATAGCCGAAAGGAGTGTTATCAGTTGGATTCCTTCTTTGGCGAAGAGGATAACAATGTGGGTCAGATTTTCAACAGAGAAGTAAGCCCTTTGATTTCAGGTATCTTCAATGGCTGCAATGCAACAGTGTTCGCTTATGGAGCCACTGGCAGTGGAAAAACATATACTATGCAGGTGTGATCTTCATTAAACATTTATTTGCTTTCTTAACTGTATGCTGGTCATGCTGAGAACTAATTAAATGTATGACTAGCATCATCGTTCTATGTAATATGAAATTTGAGTTTAGGACGGTGATGTTTTCATATATTATACTGCATTAGGTAATGGTAGAATCCTATGCACAACAAAAGAATTGGTCAAAGTCTTCATAAAATTAGAATCGAGACCTTTTCTTCTTTTGGTATCCAAGTTCAGCAATTAAGGGGTGAGAAGGGTTTTGAGTTTATTCAGTTCTCCACCTCTCATTATGGGAATTTCCAGTGGGTATGGCCAGAATTTGTGTGAGTGTGGGGCGTGGTGCATTATTCAATGAAAAAATGTAACAGGTTAGGATGTGGTTTCTTCTATCTTTGCTTTAAGTCTAGGTAAGGTTAATATTAAGAATTTCACCATTTGGTCGCACCCTTTTTCATTAATGATATTTTAACCTCCAGACAAGCCCTAAATGTGATGCTTACATTTTCCAAAAATTTGATATCCTCTTGATACTCTTGGAGTTTGTGGTGATTATGGTATAGTAATTACTGGGGAAATAAACCTTTCACATTCATGTCTTTTGTTTTGTGAAAAATATTGCAGGGCACTGAGGAACAACCTGGCTTAATGCCACTAGCAATGTCCGCGATCTTGTCCATATGCCAAAGCACTGGTGGTACAGCTCAGATTTCATACTATGAGGTTTATATGGACAGGTGCTACGACCTCTTGGAGGTCAAAGCAAAGGAGATTTCAGTGATGGATGACAAAGATGGACAAATTCACCTCAGGGGACTCTCTCAGGTTCCTATACATACAATGTCTGAATTTATGGAGACATTTTCTACTGCTGTGCAGAGAAGGAAGGTTGCGCACACAGGCCTCAATGATGTCTCAAGTAGGAGTCATGGAGTGCTTGTAATTTCTGTCTCCACTCCGTCCACTGATGGCACCAAAGGGTCTGTGTGTGGGAAGTTGAATCTCATAGACTTGGCAGGTTATTTCTATATTCAATTGGTGTTTGGGATCAGATTTTATAGTTACAAAAGGGCACAAATATTGAGACACATAGCATAATTCAATTCGTTTTTCTATCTTTTTTTCTTTCTTTTTTCTTTTTGAAACCATAACCATGCTCTCTACCTACAATTATTCAATTATCTTAGCATACATATGAAGAAGGAAAAAGAAAGTGAGGAGGGGAAAATTTTTCTCACAAGGGAGATTGGGAATTGAGAGGCGAGGGAGTGACAAGTATGGGAAGAAGGGAAGGTCTCTACCTACAATAAAAATATGTCACGTTGAAGTTTAAACTTAAATCTAAAATGTCATTCATAGCATAGGTTGCAAGCATTTGTGGTAATACCATGCTGATATGCTTATGATTGAACCAGGTAATGAAGACAACAGAAGAACTTGCAATGAAGGAATTCGTCTGCAAGAAAGTGCCAAAATAAATCAGTCTCTGTTTGCGTTGTCAAATGTGATATACGCATTGAACAACAACAAACCTCGAGTACCCTATCGAGAAACCAAGTTGACCCGGATACTTCAGGACTCTCTTGGAGGAACTAGCCGTGCACTTATGGTTGCTTGCTTGGTAAGTTTGACTCTTCATGTTTCTTTCTTTCGTTTTTCTCTTAGTTCAAAAGACCTTGAAATAGATGGCTCTAGTTGTGTAAAAAGTATATAAATACTGACGCTGACATGATCCCCTAGACATTGCCAAATGATCAAATGTGCAGTATGGATATGAAATTCAAAATTTTTTACGTTATCGGATATAAGTATTTTTAAGACATATATTGGAGGCAGGCACAAGTCTCTTTTTGTTCCAAGTTTCAATATTTAGCATTTGAGTGACCATGAAAATGTTTTATATTATATTTCAGAATCCAGGAGAATACCAGGAGTCTGTTCATACAGTGAGTTTGGCTGCTAGGTCAAGGCATATCTCTAATTATGTACCTTCAACTCAGAAACAAGAGACCCCACAGGTTAAAGTTGACATGGAAGCCAAATTAAAAGCTTGGCTAGAATCAAAAGGCAAAACAAAGAGCTCACAAAGACTTAGAGCACTTAATTCTCCATGTTTAAGAAAAACTCCCAAGTCCATAAACTCTGCCAAGAGATCTGTAACCTTTGAGAGTTCTGTGAAGGGAGGAGCAAATGCTATGAACCAAGATGCTGAACGAACAAAAGAAAGGTAAATAGTGGTTAAAGTCTTTCTGAAATATCAATGGAAAATGATTTTTGTCATTGACATTTTGTGTTACTTACTACTGTCAATGTCTTATTGTGTTAACAGGGCATTTGCTGTGGCTTTTAGAAATCTACCAGATGGTGAAGGCGCTTTTGATTTTTGTTTGGAGGTTAGTGTGAATACTATGAATGCATTACATGTGCTAAAACTCTCACCAGAACAATTCCTTGGCAAAATCTCCTTTTCCTCTAAAGATGACATTCTATAAATAACATCCATCATTTATAGCTTATTATGCATATTTTACGCTTTAAATGGAAGGCATTTATTCGTTTTTGCTTATATATAACTATATGAAATACTGCATAGAGCCCACGTCATGGTGATATGCACAATAAAGAAGAGACTGTAGCCAGTGAGGTTGCACCAGAATCAAATAATTATCCACCAGGCATGTCGCCAATCCCTTCTCAGCAACATTATTCTACAGTATGAGATGGCCAATTTATATATTTAGTTATTATGAGTAGCTCACATGTTTATGAAACCTTTAGAAACAGATGCATACTATACTTCCTAAAGCAACATGTGGTGTTATGCAGAAGAGCCATTGAGCAAGGAGGAGAACTCAACAAATATAAACAGAAGAAGAGGTTACTTCTTGACCACCACTGACAATGAAAATAAATTAAGAAGTCCTTTAAGAAAAGCACTGTCTCCCATCAATATCAATGAGATCCAAAGGAACGGCACTCCACTTGACAAATTCAGTGCAAGAAGTTCTACTTTGAAGGTCTCAACTATTTTAAACCTCACTAGTTCTCTGGACTTTTTGAACCATCATTTCTCACTTCTCATCTCCAATTTAAAAATCTGCAGAACTGTCTAGTTCAGGAATACATTTATTTCTTGAATAATGCTAGCAGGTAAAGCAAATCCTTCTACTTCTTCGGTCTTGCTTTCTTCTTTTATTGAAATTTAGTAACCATTCTTTGTGGTTCTTAACAAAAGAATTTTTTTTCCCTTTTTGACTTGCAGAAGGGAACTGCTTGAGTTGAAGGTATGTAAAGGATACACACTGCACCCTAAATGAATTTTCGTCTTGATTCTAAATTGTTTAGAAGTTGAATAAGTTGTCCCAGCTTCTTCAGGGTCAAAGACCACCAGCTTGACATAATTTGATCCACTCAATTAAACCAATTTTTCCTCTTTATATTCTAATGCTTGTGATTCACTTTCTTCAGGGTATAGGAGAGAAAATGGCAGAATACATAATGGATCTCAGAGCAGAAAGCCCTATAAAATCTGTAAGTGAAGAGAAATTTGTGAGACACTGAGCAATTTTATTCTTTTGTCTGCTGATGTTGTTGTTTTGGCATTATGCAGTTAAATGATTTGGAGAAGATTGGCCTCTCTTCCAAACAGGTATGGATAACGATGAAAAACGTTATGAGAAACAGAAAATGATGTTCGAAATTTGCGCTACTTGCATATAAGTAGTTTCTTCTTATATGAGAAACAGAAAGTAGGTTCTCAAGTTTTCAAATCTCTTATCTAATTTTGTCTTAAAAATAACTGAATGGCCTCTTGTTTGCAGGCTTACAACCTGTTCACTAGAGCTGCAAGAACGCTATTTGAAGATAAAGCAAAAGATGCAACAGTGACTTGCTGATTTGGCTGTGTTTTTTTCAAGGCCAAGATCAAATGTAACTGTAGTATTTCTACTCCTAACTCTGTTTCTTGTGTGTTTAAATTGCATTATTAGCATAAAGTTATATCTCTGCCGCCAGCAACATCCTCAATGTTGCCTTGTGTCCGTGTGTGTACCATAGTGAAGAAGAACAATGTTGTTGCTTATTTGTTGAATTAATATTTTATTGTTTCTAAATTGAAATATTATTTTGATGTCATCCTTTAACTTTGTTCATGTTAAGTTAAACTAGTCATTCAACACTTAATTTTTTTTTTGGCCCGAATTCAACACTCAGTTGATTCCTTATTGAAAAATAATTTTGGTTCTAAATATAAGACAATAACCTCCTTTGTCTCACATTAATTACTTTTATTGATTTCATTATTTAATATTCTCTCTCTATTTGTTTCCTATATTTAATATGTCCTCTTTAAAATAGGGGTATTCTGAAATTAAAAAAAGAAGAAGACTGTTTTAATGCAATAATATCAAATAACCAAGTCAATCGATTTGATTAATTTCCGCGAGTTAGTTAACCCCCGTATTAAGAATTGGACCTAAGATGACAAATTAATATAATTGAGTTATTATATGTTATATATTTTTATCACACATATTGATATATAGATTATGTATGAGCTTGAGCATCAACCCAACCTTGAAAGCAAGCATTTGAAAAATATATGAATTAATTAATAATTGATGTCACAGCCTTGAGATAGATTACTGTATCAGCTTTAGGTAATCACTTGAATAATTAATAAATAATCTTGTCTGGATAATAAGAGAGGAACTTCAATTGTAATTTATGATGCAGTGACTTTGCATGGCCCACACACTATGAAGCTGACATATTCTTACCTGCCAACGGACTTGTTCATAAGATTGAGATTTGATAATTTTATGAATTAACGTGAACAGTACAAATATTAATAAGAATAGTCGATTATAATTACAATGGAGGAAGAACAAAAAAGAAAAACGTCACGACCAAGAAATATAAATCTCGAGAGGCCTCACCTTCTTTTAGGAGCCGTGAGAAGTAGTGTATGTATGACTTCCAGGTAATTTAGAACCACGAAATCAAATTGATCGATTCCTTAAGAACAAAGAAACCATAAAGAATATAAAATTGACGTCCGTTGATAATAAGTTTGACTTAATAAAGACGTAAAATTTATAGTGTGCATAAGTTCAAAGCTGTAATTAATTTATCTTGTTACAAATATGGTGGAAAAATAGAATAAGGGGAAGTAATAATTAAGAATTCTTTGCGTGGGATGAACGGCAAAGGTGAAACAGAATTCCCCAGTGAAGATTCCCGGATATATAGTTGTAATATTCTCCCTCTGATCCTAATTATAAGATAAAATTGATTTTTTTGGAGAAATTAAGGAAGCCAATTAAATTATTTTATAGTGTTTATATTTTTAATATCCTTAGACTATATATTAGTTTATGAGTCAAATTAATTAGTTTGGAAAAAAAATAAAAATATAAACACTCTAAAGTAATTAAATTGGCTTTTTTAATTTCTCCAAAAAAATCAACTTTATCTTATAATTAAAACCAGAGGGAATAAATATATATAAATTGGAACCAATCAGATAAGAAAAGAAGGTTAGAGGGTGTTGGAAAAAAAAAAAGAAGGTTAGAGGGATTTGATTCTTACGAATAACTATTCAAAGAAACATACGTGTAAGTGTATGATTCAAACACATATTAGTGATGGATAAATATCCACGTCATGATCCCCAAAACAATATCAAAAAATCTGTATATATCGTTGACGTGTGAAAACCATCATCAGGGATTCACAAGTCTTGTCTAATTTGCTTAATTAATTAATTAATTAATTCCCATCTCACAAGACGAAACTAACACGCAAACCAATTAAAACATACAATCCCTTTCTTAACAAGATCCATTCATGAGCAGAGGTCCAACTTTATGCACAACATACAACCAAACATGAAACAAATTAAAGCAGCAGCCATTAAACTCAGGCAGCAGCAGCAACATCAACAACAACAACCAAACTCAAGCACAGGTACACACGTACAAACAATTTCTACACATATGTATATGTATGTCTATATATGTGTATGGCTTCTTTTATTTCTGCATCAGCAACAAGGGAAAGTTATTATAAAGGATTATCCATCATATATAGATCTCTGCTTGTGTTTCTGATCATCTGCTCCTTCACTTGCAGTTGCAGGGGTCGCAGGTGCAGTTGGATCCGCACTTGCAGCCGTTCTCGGTGGCGGCGCCTCCCATCTCAGCCGCCTCCATCTCCACCTTCTTCATGGGTCCCACCCCCAACACCAGGCTCTCCCGGCTTGTCGTCTCGCCGGCAAAGCTCATGTCTGGGTACATCTTGCTGCACCACACACGCACATATATACATGATCATCACATCATCAAAATCAACCTCACTCCATTTCTATATACTCCTTTCGGTATAGATTCTTACAGAGATTAAAGAAGCTAAATAAGTTAATTAATCTAACATATATTAATAGATCAGATAAAAATAAATACTCTAAGAGAATTTATTTATTTAATCTATCAGAAAAAAGAAGTCATCCTCGTATTATATCAAAGATCGGAGGTAGTATTATTAAAGAGATGATCTGAGAATCTTACCTTCCGCAGTTGCAGCTGCTTCCGCATGCACAGTTAGTGCAAGAGCAAGACATTTTCTCACAATTAGATTAAACAAGAAATATATATTAAACACACACGAATTGGCCGCAGAGATGGTTTAAGCAGGCCTGAAGCACCCCTATTTATAGTGTGGTTCAGCGGGGAAGACGCCAATCTCTACCGTCCACGTTTCATAATCCCAAGAGTCCTCGAATTTCACTATTCTTTTTCTTTCTTTTGGGTCACTGTCTCCATTTTAATATATCTTCTTCTCCCATTGTGTTGTGATGCTTTCGAAGAAAGCCCAATAATTATCTATTTATTCTATTCTTCTTTTATATGTTTATTTATGTCATGTAATTTTTTATCTTCTTGTTTTTCTGTTTGATAGGACCTAAAATAGTTTTTTAAACCGTCTAAATATGCTATATACATATATTATTATCATTTTTTGTTAACGTCAAAGGATCCAAATTGATTTCTACACTATATTGACCAGATCAGATGATGATCTCGACCATAGATGAAAGTCGTACAGAAAATGAAAGATAAGTCAACGGTCGAGATTTGAGGTGGAGGACGGCCACGTCCCGTGAGAATTTCTTTGTTCTTTTATGGCCGAAAGAGTAAATAACGTGAGGAAAGTGAGTACCTACTCTTAAATATCTATTATCATCAATGGCACTGGAAAAAAAAAATACCATATGTCTATGACATATATTAATTATACATGCAATTGGGTGGGAGTTGACTTAAAATTAATTAAGCTAATACTTGATTTTATTTTAAACTCTACAATATTTAATATCACAAAAAATATTTGAAGCTCAGTAGCTGATTAAACTTAATATGTTGTATATAATTTGATCCTATATTGATTTGTTAACAGAACGTCAGGACCAATGAACCCTATTCGCGCGTGGTATAGGCCATTTTTCAAGAATAGAATGATTTGGTGAGGAATCTGATTGTATGGTAGGAATGAGTGGAATTGGGGATGGAAATATGTCAGGTATTTAATAGAGGAATACGAACTAACCTATATAAAATCTAACTTAGTCTATTTGGTAAATATGTCAGGTTTAGATATATTGTTAGGCCTATTTAGATAAATAGGTCAGGTCTGTTTTTATAAGACATAGCCTACAAGTCTACAGGCCTGACCTATTTAACTTTTTTTTTTAAAAAATATATTATTATATAAGTATATATAATACCATCTAAATAATTTTATAAATTATTTATAAATTTACAAACTTAATCTTAATTAGAAGTTTCATATTTCATCGTCATTATACTCAACCCTTGCTTTCGCATAAATCATTCACCCCCACCTTTTTTATCTTTGATCGTTCGAGATGACAACACTAATTCACTTTCTCTCCCCTAATTCGTGCCTTCCACTAAAGTATAATAAATTATATGAGTTTATTTGAGTGTCAAATGAAATATTATAATCTTAATAAGAGGAATTTGTCCCAATTTATATGGGAAGAGTTAAAGAGATAAAAATCTATTTTTACATATTATTTGTTATGCTTAGTCGATTATAAAAAGTATATCTCATTAGTCAACAAACGATTAGTTTTTTTTATTCCTATTTGCTTGGACAAGTGTTATTACTAGACATTAATTTCTTTTCCTTACTAAGTTTTAATATTATGACAAGAATAAATATTAGGCTTTTAAGACATAATGTAGGATTGTATATAAGCATGAAGAGGTATATATAAATTTGGAAGCGTAGGCTTTAAAGACTATTTAAGTCCTACATTTTAAATAGGTTTCAGGCCTTGTCAAGCCTTTTGAAGGCTCAGGCCCAGGCCTAAAAAAAGCCTACATACAAGCCAGGCTCAGGCTCAAACTTTGAAACTCTGTTACAGGCCCAGAGCTATTTAGACAAAATCTAGCCTAACCTACCCAATTTCCATCCCTAGGTGGAATCAAATATTCAATTATATTCATATGATGTCATGGATTATGTTGTTCAACAATTATATTTATCTAATTTGATTAGATTAAAGAAGTTAATTAAATTAATTAATATGGCTTGTGTTTTTTCTAAAACACCCTATCAAGTTCCTTAATTCCCTCTTCTCCTTGATTATATTGCTGAGGGAGCATCAATAAGGGTAAATTAGAAAAATATTGATAAATATAAATTTTTTTCTTATATTTATGATCAAAATCAACTCATTAAATATATCTTATATTAAAAACCGGAAGGAGTAATATATAAGAAAAGGCATGTCAACATTTAGCTAATGCCAAGTTTTTCTCGCGAACGAGTCACCAACAGTGTCTGTTTTTGCTGTTGTTTAAGGGGAAATCCAAATCAGTTCTTAGGTTTAATCAGATATAGATAAAAACACAAGGATAGACCGATGTCCAATTATATTTGAAAAGTACAAAGACGTGCATATTTAATGCTTATCAAATTAAAGTATTGAGTATATCGTCGGACTATAAAAGAATATCAAATTAATGATGGAATTTAGTGATGAAAATTTGGTCACTAATCATTTTAGTGATGGAAATTACCGACGAAATTGGATTAGCGATGGAATTTGTTCCGTTGGTAAAAATACCGTTATTAATTAATTAGTAACAGAATTTTGAATTCCGTCGTTAATTTGTGACAGATCAACGACGAAATTTTTCGCCATTAATTAGCAATGAAAATTTTTCATTACTAATCCATCACAAAGTTGGAATAGGTTATCTTTAAAATTAGTGAATGATTAACGACAGACAATTTCCATATCTAATTAGTAACGGAAAATCCTGTCGTTAATCCATTACAAAATTAGAATAGGCTATCCCCAAAATTAGTTACAGATTAGGGACGGAATTTTCCATCCCTAATTAACCACAGAATTTTCGTAACTAATTTGTCACAAAATATTTTTTTATATACAATTAAAATTACCACTTGTCCTCACCACGAGTCTTCACATGTCCCTCGCCAGCGGGCGCCACCTCATCGTCTGCCGCTTGTCCCGGTCTACCGCCGCATTTTGTGACCAAGTTGCCAATGCCTTTTTTCAGTTGAGCTAAGAAAAACCTGTGTGATTTAAATGCAAAATCGTGTATATATATATATATATATATATTTATATATGTATAATTTCACTTTACAAACAAAAATATAAATATAAATTTTAGGGCTGAAGGGCATTTTTGCCCTAGAAGTATTCACTGAGGGCTAATTTTGCCTCGAAAGTTTTTTGAGGACCAATTTTGTCCCGGAAGTGTCAAATTTGGAGTAATTTTGCTCTTACTGTTAGTTGACCAAATTTCGGGCAAATTTGCTCCAAAGTTAAAACTTTCAGGGCAATTTTATCATCCATATCATTTTTGTTAAGGTGCAAATTTACTCTGAAAGTTTTCAGTTATGAGCAAATTTGCCTCAAATTTGGTCAACTAATAGTCAAAAAACGGTCAACTAACTATAAGGGCAAAATTGGTCCTAAAAAAACTTCCAGACCAAAAATGACCCTCAGTGAATACTTCCAAGATAAAAATGGTCTTTAACCCTAAATTTTAATATATTATTAAATATTTCAATTTAGTTTTCTTATTTTATTTTACGTAAATTTTCTATCTAAATTTTTATTATCGATATCTTTTTTTATTCATTTTATTATATATTTTATTTTTTCCGTATTTGTAACATTTGTATTATTATTTGAATATAATATATTATCAAAAATTCATATATATTATATTATAATTTAAATTTAAAAAATAAATATGAACTAATAATTTTTATTTTTTTATATTAATATTTATATTATAATTTTATAATAAATTTAAATTTTAAATTTATATTATTGAAAAATTTTAAAATTATGAAAAAAATATAATTATTGAAAAAGTTAACTATTATAAAAGTTAATTGTTTTATTTAAAAAAATCAAATAATTTGGAGAGATTATAAAAAAATGTAATTATTCTATATTGTGAGTTAGGACTAAATCAAATTGTCTTTTGGATTGGATGTGATATCAATTCAATTTACATTTTAAAATTATATTATCAAAATAAAAGATGTTTTTAACCAATTTATTTCATCATTATATAATTATAAAAAACTTCTAATTATAAAAAGTCTAATTATTATAAAATCTAATCATGTTATATAAAAAATCAAATAATTTGAAAAGGTTATTTGTATTCAATTATATAGCCTTTATAGAAAATTAATTTATCCGGATACCTTTGGATAAATTTCTTTCTTAAAGCTGATTCTCTTAGAATGTTGTTTTCTTGTAAGATTATACTCTTTCTGTAATCGATTATCTTAATGATTTATTTGATTGATCATCTCTTCTTCTGATAATACTATCCATGATTATCATGGCCTTACTCAGGATTATTACTAAGTTTTTCTTATCTACTAGTGAAGCACTTAATCATGTTTTGTTATCATCAAAACATGGAATCTAACCCTTATCACATTTGATTAATTGTCATTAAGGCACAAGAAGTATTGATCTTAATGAAATACTATCCTTGGTCCTAATTATAAGACAAAGTTGACTTTGTTTGGAGAAATTAAGGAAGTTAAATAAGTTACTTAATCATATCATATGTTATGTATCCTTAGATTATATATTAATTTATAAGTCAAACTAATTAGTTTAAAGAAAAAAATGAAAATATAAATAATTTAAAGTAATTTAATTACCTTCCTTAATTTCTCCAAAAAAGTCAACTTTATCTTATAATTAGGACCGGAGGGAGTATGAAACAATTTTTTTTTTTGAAATTAGAATCTTAAATAATACAATTTGAAATTAGCGACGGAATCTTTTGTAACAAATATGTCACAAAATATTTTGGATGGAAATTAGTGATGGAATTTTTCAGTCACTAATTTTTGTTACAAAATAGTTTGTAGCGAAATTAGCGATAAAAATAAAAAATTAGGGACGGAAAAATTTCATTCCTAATTCCGTTGCAAACTATTTTGTGACAGAAATTAGTGACAAAATTTAGTGATGGAAAAATTCCGTCACTAATTCCATCACAAAACGTTTAGAGTGTGTTTGGTTTGAGGGGAGAGGAGGGAAGAAGGAGGTTAAATTACCTTTTTGGGTTGAAGGTATTTAAATTTTGGGCAAGAACCCAACATTTAAAAGGAATAGAGGGTAAATTTTAGGATGGAATCCAAAATTTAAAAGAATGAGAGAGTAAATTTTAGGTTTCTGCGGTCCAAAATTGTAATTTGCCACCCCCTCCCCTCAAACCAAACACACCCTTAGGCTTTGTTTGGTACGTGATATTGAATTTCGATGGATTGGGATTGAGATTAGGATTGGGATTGGGACTGGGACTAGGTCTAGGATTGGTGCTTTGAAAACATGTTTGATATGAAGTAATAGTTGTAGGGAATGATTTCATTAATCCTATTCAATAAACAACCACTAATTATGAAAAGACAAAAAATACCCCTGCCCTAAATCCCAAACTTAATCTATAGCTTAGAACCTTTGCATGGCTTCTGGAATTTGACGTCCTTTCCTTTTACGATGGTCATGGAATTTTATTGTGGGAAGCAAAATAAAGAAGTTGGGTGCATGGGGATTATGGTCATGAAGGGAAGCTATATATATATTCCTTTAAATAAATGGAAGGGCAGTGAGATGGAGGGTGAATTGGGAGGACGCTGGGAATTACATTATCACATAAACTCCTTTCTCTTTTGATAATCCCAACACATAATCAAGAAACTGTAACATCCTAAAATTTATATTCACCAAAAGTATTGTAAATATTTGAGAAATTCAATAAAATGGTGAATATTCATGAATTTGGAATTTATGAATTTATAAATGTTCAATTTCATGAGAAATTGGGCAAAAATAATTATGGAATTAATTTGGATAATTTAAATAGCCCAATATTAAGATCCAAAAATGAAGGAATATTAGAGAAAATATTTGGTTCAAAAATAGATGGAAATTGGCCAAAGAAAAATAAGAAAAGAAATTAGATTAGAAAGGTAATGGTAAAATCGTAATTTTGCCAAAATAGCACAAAATACATTATTTTTCAATTAATTGAAGTTAATTTCAATTAATTAAGGAAAATAAAGGTTAAAAATATATTTATAATATTTTGGTCAATTTAATATGAATTTATGAAAAATTTGAGCAAAAAGTGCAATTTTGACCAAAATTGAGACTTTACGTGTATACGTAACCAAAACAAGTTGTGAAGCCAATTGAGACCATAGGGAGGGACCCCTAGGTGTATCATACATGTGGCATAAAGAAGGAAATATTAGTTGGACATGATGACATGGTTACGTGAATGTAGGAAGTTATGTACATAAAATTGGATTTTAGTAATTTTGGAAAATTAAATAAATTATTATAATATTATGAGATATTAGAATATAAGTTCATCTTTCTCATTCAGCTGCTATTTCACAAGAAACAGACCTGAAACATAGTGTGAGAGACGTTGAGGTTTGGAGAGAGAGAGAGAAGAAGAAATCTCACAAGGTAAGCCGATTTCTCCGACGATTTAGCTCATAACGCGTATAACTCCGACTTTAAGCTACTCCTCTTTGTTCTTTAAGGTTTGGAAAGCTCAAATTTGGTGTTCTAAAAGTTAGGGTTTTCAGCCATTTTTGGGAAAAGCTTGTGGGAGCTTGAAGTAACTTCCAAACCTTCGTATATTAACTATTTTGGCTGCTGTGGCAATTGAATCGGTGAAATTTCGCCAGATTGCCATTGGTTTTAAATTTTGGAAAAGTGTGTATCTAAGGGTTATGTTGCCCAATTTTAGTTCAAATGGTTGTTATAACTTAATTAGATTGTTAATAAAGTGGTTAGGAGTAGAAAGGAATGTGTTTATGGAGCCGAAATCGTAAAACCTCGATTTTTCCCGGAGAACACAATTATTTCGGCCAGGGATGTTTGAGGCCTTAGAGTTGAATTTTCAATGATTTGATGATTCCATTGGATTCAATGGGCAAAAATAGGTGGGGTTACAGTTGGGCACTTTTTCAAAAAAGGCCGAGAAAGCATAATTATGGAAACGCCCCTAAAACCCTAAAAGTAGGGCTGCCAAGGACAATTTTGTAATTTGATATTGAATTTGGTAATTTTGAGTCCGGAAATGGATTCCTTGGACGAAAATACGTCAGGATAGCCCTAGTCAAAAATTTGGAAAAACGTGTCATCGGGCCGAGTACGGCGGGGCCGGGGTCTCAGGGGCATTTTGGTAAATTTTCACCATAATCTAATATAACCACAAGAAACACTATGGAAGTGTCTAAAATGATACTTGGATAGGTTATAACCTATTTCTTGTACATTTGATGTTTTAGGACCAAGTTGGACGCCTTTAGTTGACACGTTTTACGAGGTGGACCCTTTGAGACAAGAAAGAGGTTAAGGTAGGAATTACTATCTCTCATATACTATGTGATTATTTGTATGATGCGTGTTACTGTATTTTGTGACTTGAACACGTGCTAGAGGCACATTACCTAGCTGTGGTTTAGGACCTAGCTAAGGTACACTAGTCTTATCTAGCTGTAGTTAATGACTCGGCTGAGGTACATGTAGGGGTTTCAACGGTTTAGTTGGCCCTGAATTTTGTGTACACACAAGGATGCTATGAGTTTTCATTTTACTTGATACGGTGCATTGCATATTTAATTTTCGCATTTTATATGTTGATCGTATGTTTCTACTGAAATTCCTTGGAATCTCACCCCTTTTTCTAATCCAAATGTCTCAGCGGGTGTCAGTGGCTCGAAAGCCAAGGATGCAGAGAAGGGAAACTGACGGGCACGTTTCCTAAGATGAGTACAGTGGTTGTATATAGTCTGTATGTGAAATAGTTTTGGGACATTCTGTACATATTTGTCATTATTATCGATGTCTGCTCTGTTAATGACTGTCTGTAAACAAATACTTATGATCAGTATAACTGTACTTTTCTGTTTGCCTATGGAACTTGTTCATTATTGCCCTGCGCATATCAAAATGGAAACGGGTGTTGACAAAGCTTTTGTAAATCATATGCCCCAAGATTTTGTCCAGCCCTCAAAAAATAATTGAAAATAATCCATCGAGAAGAAATAGTGAATGAATACTTTAGGGCAAGAGATTCAAAGGGATGGATTTTAGGTTAAAATCAAGTGGGTTATTTTGGTCATTAAAATATTTTAATCAAGGATATTTTTGTCTTTACAATCTTGCAATTCCCGGATTGAAAATGCAATACCAGGGGGGAGGTGCTTTGCTGCAATCCCACTTTCGCGGTACTCCCAATCCCTGGTTATCCGTAGTTCCTCATACCAAACGATATATTCTGGTTCAATCCCTGATCTAATCCTAGTCCCTACCCCTTAATGCCATGTACCAAACAGAGCCTTAGTGACAAGAATTAGGGAGGGATTAGCGACAAAAATTAGTCATGGAAAATTTCGGTCGTTAATTCTGTCACAAAATATTTTTGATAAAAATTAGTGACAGATTAGGAACGAAAATTAGTGACGGAATTTGTCTGTCACTAATTTCCATTGCTAATTTATTTATGACTGAATTAGAGACCGATTAATGATAGAATTCGTGAGGAATTAGTGATGTATTAGCGACGAAATAAAATTCCGTCCCTAATTCTGTCATTAATTCTTTGTTTTTTTTGTAGTGAGAGTAGTTAACTAGCACAACTCCTTTCTATTTGATTCATATATATATATATATATATATATATTTGTGTGTGTGTGTGTGTGTGTGAATCAAACATAATAAGTGAATTATGAACAGGTTTAGGGTAGAAAAAACAAAGATTAATTGTGACCAAAGAGAGTTAGGCTATTTGTTAGATGAGAGAAAAGTGAAGGGAAAGTAAGATGGATTAGAAATGAAAACTTTCAATAATAGTAAACAATTTACTATTTTCATTATGAGATCCATTCAATCCTTGATTAAAATACAACCAAACATGAAACAAATTAAAGCAGCAGCCATTAAACTCAGGCGGCAGCAGCAACATCAACATCAACAACAACCAAACTCAAGCACAGGTACACACGTACAAGCAATTTCTACACATATGTATATGTTTGTCTATATTTGTGTATGGCTTCTTTTATTTCTGCATCAGCAACAAGGGAAAGTTATTATAAAGGATTATCCATCATATAGATCTCTGCTTGTGTTTCTGATCATCTGCTCGTTCACTTGCAGTTGCAGGGGTCGCAGGTGCAGTTGGATCCGCACTTGCAGCCGTTCTCGGTGGCGGCGCCTCCCATCTCAGCCGCCTCCATCTCCACCTTCTTCATGGGTCCCACCCCCAACACCAGGCTCTCCCGGCTTGTCGTCTCGCCGGCAAAGCTCATGTCTGGGTACATCTTGCTGCACCACACACGCACATATATACATGATCATCACATCATCAAAATCAACCTCACTCCATTTCTATATACTCCTTTCGGTATAGAATCTTAAAGAGACTAAAGAAGCTAAATAAGTTAATTAATTTAACATATATTAATAGATCAAACAAATCAATTTGGTATAAAAATAAATAAATACTCTAAGAGAATTTATTTATTTAATCTATCAGAAAAAAGAAGTCATCCTCTTATTATATCAAAGATCGGAGGTAGTATTATTAAAGAGATGATCTGAGAATCTTACCTTCCGCAGTTGCAGCTGCTTCCGCATGCACAGTTAGTGCAAGAGCAAGACATTTTCTCACAATTAGATTAAACAAGAAATATATATTAAACACACACGAATTGGCCGCAGAGATGGTTTAAGCAGGCCTGAAGCACCCCTATTTATAGTGTGGTTCAGCGGGGAAGACGCCAATCTCTACCGTCCACGTTTCATAATCCCAAGAGTCCTCGAATTTCACTATTCTTTTTCTTTCTTTTGGGTCACTGTCTCCATTTTAATATATCTTCTTCTCCCATTGTGTTGTGATGCTTTCGAAGAATGCCCAATAATTATCTATTTATTTTATTCTACTTTTATATGTTTATTTATGTCATGTAATTTTTTATCTTCTTGTTTTTCTTTTTGATAGGACCTAAAATAGTTTTTTAAACCGTCTAAATATGCTATATGCATATATTATTATCATTTTTTGTTAACGTCAAAGGATCCAAAGTGATTTCTACACTATATTGACCAGATCAGATGATGATCTCGACCATAGATGAAAGTCGTACAGAAAATGAAAGATAAGTCAACGGTCGAGATTTGAGGTGGAGGACGGCCACGTCCCGTGAGAATTTCTTTGTTCTTTTATGGCCGAAACGTGAGGAATGTGAATCCCTACTCTTAAATATCTATTATCATCAATGGCACTGGAAAAAAAATACCATATGTCTATGACATATATTAATTATATATGCAATTGGGTGGGAATTGACTTAAAATTAATTAAGCTAATACTTGATTTTAATTTAAACTCTACAATGTTTAATATCACAAAAAATATTTAAAGCTCAGTCGCTGATTAAACTTAATATGTTGTATATAATTTGATCCTATATTGATTTGTTAACAGAACTTCAAGACCAATGAACCCTATTCGCGCGTGATATAGGCCATTTTTCAAATATATTCAACTATATTCATATGATGTCATGGATTATGTTGTTGAGCGATTATATTTACTTAATTCAATTAGATTAAGGAAGTTGATTAAGTTAGTTAATATGGTTTGTGTATTTTCTAAAACATCCTATCAACTTTCTTAATTTCCTCATTCCCTCTCCTCCTTGATTATATTATTGAAGAAGCATTAATAAGAATAAATTAGAAAAATATTGACAAATATAAAAATTTTGTCTTATATTTATTATCAAAATCAACTCTTTAAATATATTTTATATTAAGAATCGGAGGAAGTAATTTATATATAAGAAAAGGCATGTCAACGTTAAGCTAATGCCAAGGTTTTCTCGCGAACGAGTCACCAGCTGTGTCTGTTTTCGTTGTTGTTTAGAGGGAAATCCAAATCAGTTCTTAGGTTTAATCAGAGATAGATAAAAGCACAAGGGTAGAGCCATATCCTATTATATTTCAAAAGTACTAAGACATGCATATTTAAGTGTGTGTTTTGAACATTGATTATCAATTGGGTTTGTTTCAATCTGACTTTTTATAATATTATTTTTAGTAAAAACCAGATTGTGTAATGTGATTTATGTTTAAATTGGGGATTGTCAAAATAACTTTTACAAAAGTAAAACTTGTTTGGATTGGATTAAACACAAGTGACTTTTGTGATAATGGTAAGAAAGAGTGGGTGGAAAAATATTTAAAAAATCAAGTAAATATTTAAAAATTACTTTAAAATATTAAGTGCTACTGAAAAATATTTTAGAGTGGGTGGAAATCAATAAATCAGTATTCCAAGTTTGGGGTGCTATTTACTACTAAAAAAAATAATAAAATTTTAAAGTACTAAAAAATGATATATGGCCAGGATATATCCATTTCCAAAGCAATTCATGGCCTTCTTTCATTATGAAGACGACTAAGAATAAGTTTTTTCTTAAATTTCTTCACACAATATCCATTTGATTATAAACACCCTCCTTAAGATCTTGAGTTCAAACTTTTTTTAAGGTATAATGAATGTGTAATTTATGAGAGAGAGAAAAAAAGAAGGTAAGTCTGCGTGGACATAAGAGCTTAAGAATTGACTTGTGTCCTGTGCTACATATGTATAAATATTATGTGTGTTCATAAATTGTGTAATTTTTTGGAAATTTTATAGAATCGTTATTGATGACTATTTTAATCATGGCGTGAATAAAAATATATTGGATATGCCTCTCTATATTTATATTAATATGCAAAATGGATTTAGATCATTAAATACCTTTACCTTTCTCTTAAGATTAAGGGGCATATTTTCCGGGACCACAAAAAACAAAGAAAGGAAGGTACTATTTGTATAGATGTTAGATCTCGTATGTTAAAACTTAAAAGTTAATCTAATAATAAGAATAAAAATAAATAGAAAAGAGTGGACGGCAAAGGAAAATAAAGAAATTTAATTCCAAGAACGCATTAGCTCCTTATGTCATTATCGATTTATCGTTGTGCCTTCTCCACAAGAGTATAAAGTGTGTTTGGAATGGTGATAGAAATAATGGTTTTTTTTATTTGATTTTTTGTAATCGTATTTTTGATAAAAGCTGGATTTTATAATGTGATTTATGTTTAGATTGACGATTGTATAAATGAATTTTGTAAAAGTAAGTGAGTGTTTGGATTGACTTAAATATAAATGACTTTTGTAATAATGGTAAGAGAGAGTAAGTGGAAAAATATTAGGTACAACTGCAAAATTATTTTAAGGGGTTAAAAGCATTAAAAAATATTTTAAAAGTAATTTATGGAGCTGAAATGGTACATTAAGGATAAAATTGTAATCAGTCTGTTAGCATATTGGGTACAACTGAAAAAATATTTTAAGGGGTTAAAACACTAAAAAATATTTTAAAGTAATTTTTGGAGTTGAACAAGTACATTAAAGGTAAAATTGCAATCAGTCTAATAACACATTGGCTATAACTGAAAAAATATTTTAAGGGGTTAAAAGTACTAAAAAATATTTTAAAATAATTTTTGGAACTGAAAAAGTACATTAAAGGTAAAATTACGATCAGTCTGATAGCATACTGATACAACTAAATTTGCAATCAATTCAAAAAACTACTGAAAAGCTCCAAAATGGAGCTTATTAAATTCGTGCGTTTTGTTTTGCGTATTTCTAAAAGTCCAAATTTATCATCATTAAACCAAATACTCATTTTTTCAATCAAGATATGAAAACGCACGACTGACCGGAAAACGCACGATTTGCCGGCTGCATAGCATTTCCAAACACATTAGTGTCACCACAATCTACTCATCCACGTTTTTTAGTAACTACACATGCACGCCGCCAAAAAAGAAATACATGCTTTAATTTTATAAAAAATAATTTTACTCTCAATTTTATAAATTGTCTTTTCCCTCATCTAATTAAAAAATAATTTTTTCTGGCAAAAAAATACCCATGTATATAATGGCTAATGTAATAAAAGGGAAAATTGTGGTAAAAAAGCGTATTAAAATTTTATTGGTGAGCATAGCCTAAATCAAGGCACATATACCCTTCATGTATAAAATGTTTATCAGATTCTTTTGACACATAAAATAATTCGTAATAGGAGATTCATCCTAAATTTTGGTATGAAAAGAATTCCCTATCTTTTATCAATGGGACCCACGCAGATGCCAAAGGTGGGGCCCGAGTGAAGTTGGACCGATCGTTGTGGACGGGGAATCACTTTGGGCGGGTGGCCCAAAGCTGGTTTTGTTTGGTTTTCTGCCCCATACGATGGGATTGGTTTTTACAAGAGATTAGAAAATTTTATACAATACCGAGGAATCATATATTGATGTTGAAATCAAAGAGACAGTAATGAAGTGGTTGTTTAATTTCAAGGCTCATACGTCTGAGATTTTGTCCATATGAAAAGAGATTTTCAGAAGAAAATGGGTTTAACATATCAAAAGCTTGGCTTTATGGAGTTTCGTACTCAAAAATTCTTTCACTTGCTTCTTCACTTTCTGATTACTAACTACTAATAGTTCGTTTGGAATAGTATATTTTTAGGTAATAAGTGTTTATAAATCGTGATTCACGATATACGAGGTAAGTATGTGAGAGGAGTTTTATCTCGACTTTCATAATAAAAACTTATTTTTTAAAAAAACGCTGAACTGGTAAGCCCTTCCTCATCTGCGTTTTCCTCTACAACGTAACAGCACAGCACTATAATATTATAATACAGCTGTCTCTCAAGATTAATGGGAATTAATGTCACCAACATTGTTTGTTACTTCTCTTTCTGGCCAATAACATACTTTGTTGCTTGAGAAGATAAACTTGAAGCTTTTCTTCATCATTTGCTGTCAGGTTTTATTTACTATAAAATATATATAACAATATTTTGATTCTTTCACAAAATATATTCCCTTGTCTTGAGGGTGAAAGCAATATGTGCCGGAGAATATTATGGGATTTCATATTATAATATTGTGGTAATATTATTATTTTATTATTAAGTGTTTATTTGGGTTAGCGGTAAAAACTGTTTTTTCAAGGTATATACGAGGTAAGTATATGAAAAAAGTTTGGTCTCGGTTTATATGAACATGCTTCTTGAACACTAACTCAAACAAGCACTAACTAATATTGTAAATATTAGTATAAAGATATTATTGTTATGATATTCTCCACTGGGGTACACATGTACTATTATATATATATATACACACATACACATATAAGTCCCTAATCACAATCGGAGAAACTGATAGTAAACATCTAACCTTTTGTTTGACTAGTAGAAATAATAAACACCTAACCAACTGTGCTTAAATATGGTAATATATTTATTCTCCACCCAGATGCCATAAAACTGGCTTTTTTGCGCCATGCATGAAGAGTTTTGCCTCAACCTATATGAGCATGCTTATTGAACGGTAACTCAAACAGACACTAACTAATATTATAAATATTAGTATCGAGATACAGTTATTATGATATTCTCCGCACATGTACTAGCATTATATATATGCCTCTAATCACAATTGGAGGAACTCATAGTAAACACCTAACCTTGCATACACTAGCTATGAACTCAAGACAGAAATGGCAATAACATAATCAACTATGAAGGAAAAAACTGTTTGCAAGGAGAATTGTATATATTCTCATCTGCTTGATCAAATAGTATTGATATGATATGAAAATTAATAAGCTTCCATACACTAGCTATATATATAACTGATGATGTTGTACCTGAAGCAAATATACACTTGCTTCAATGAAACCATATATCTTTTCATCATTTACTTTTCGTTTGCCAGATGCTTCAACAAAAAGCCATACTCACAACCAGCATCTAACAAACTCAAGAACACCAAAACCACAATAAATCAATTGCGCGCGCCTATATTGTGCATCAATTATTTTATTTTCTGCAGATTTTTAGGGCTTAATTGAATATTAATGATGGTAATTTATCTCTTCTTTTATTAAGACAAGTGAGACTCATTTTTTAAAAGGCCCTGTTCTCTCAACGTCATTTTCCCTTCTCTCAGCGGCAAATGCAATGCAACTCTTTTTGTTAAAACAGCCTGAAATAAGTTCAATGTTAACTGAACTTTTGGCCTAGAAGCCATTCTGTCAGAACGCTAATTCAAACAATATATTGGAGCTTCAATGGGTTTTTTTTTTTTTTTTTTTTTTTTCAATTTTTAACATGGCTTTTTACCTTATGAGCTCTGTCCCGAACACCTCAATATCAATCGCATGTGCCCATATGCATCAATTAATAATGTGAGGGACAAAGAATGAGGAACAATTCCACGTGCCTTCATCTTAGCCATCATCTTCTCAGCTTCGTTTACCCTTCCTACGTTGTATATGTATGCATACACATCAGGCTGACGTCTGGATGATATCATTGTGTTAAAAATCCTATCAGCATAGCATATGTTTGATATCACTTATTTTTAGATAATAAGTCCTTATTACGCAAGCCGAGATAAAACTCTTCTCACATACTTATCTCGTATATTGTGAATTACGATTTATAAGTACTTATTATCTAAAAATAAACTATTTCAAACAAACACTATCATTTAAGATTTTAAATCACCATCTTTCAAACATTTTCAAAATCACGATTGTGCATGTTTCAGTTGTGGGCTTCAAATTCATCTTTACCGTTTTATTAACAAAATGAAAATGCCTATGTTTCCCACCACTTTTCGACAGCCCAGCCTTCTATTTTGCAGTCTAGGCTTAGGCCCAAAAATGGAAGAACCTTATGGCGTACATTTTTTCCTCCTTAGATTTTGTTTTTTGTTTAACAAATTTGACTTATGATTACAATATTTAGTTAATCATGAATCGACGGTAGGTAGGGTATTCTAAATAATTTGTGCATGAAGAGGAAAGGATGTCCAAATCTGCATGTTGTGGAGACAACGTACTATATTATAGTGTCTCATATCGAGGAGGGGTATCTCCATTGATTTTTCTCTCCATTTATCCTTTATTGAATGTATTTACTATTATATCAACTTTCAATAGTAGATATTTAATAATATGTAAAGAATATCATTATAATAAAAATCTATTATGGTAAATCTCAATCATTAAAAGTTGATCTAATGATAAATACACTCAATAAAGAGTAAATAAAGAAGAAAATCAATGAAGACACCCTTATCCCATTTCGTATAAATATAAATCTATTATCTATGAATGCAACCAATTTTTTTCCTAAAAAAATTGAAAAAGTAAACTAGACATGAGGGAGAGATTTGCGGTTCGCTAGATTAAAATCATGATCCAATTACGACTGAATTTATATAATTATATACTATAGTGACGTCTCTAATAATTATTATTTATTAAAACGTTTTCAATTTATATATTGTTCTACTATCTATTGTCCAAAAAATATTAAGGTAAATGTTTGAGCTATATGTTAAGTCAACTCATCATCTTAATTAACACTATTAGTTTAAAGGAAAATACTTATATCAAGTTTCTTATATCCATTTCGTTAAGTTCTCTAATCACTTGTGATCATGTGTCATGTTTTTTAATTTTTATCACTTAACTATAAACCCAAATAAAAAAATTAGAACACATGGTTTTATGTGATTGATGAATTTAATGTAATGGATATAAGGAATTTGATGTAAATATGGTCCTTAGTTAAATATCATACTCATCAAAGGCTGTGGCTAATAAACTTTGACTATTTTATAATTCGCAGTAGTCCGGCCTATTACGTTATACTATATCCTGTTTTTAATAAAAGATTTAGTTTGTAGGGAGAATTGCCCAAAAATACCTTGGAGGCAAATTAATTGCTGATTGCTACCATGGAAGATGTTGCATATAACAGAAGATATTTTGCATACAATGGAAGATTATTTGCACATTTATATGGAAGATTTTTGCATACACAGAAAATGGCTTGCACAAAACGGAAGATCGCTTACACACTTGGTAGCAATTAGCAATTAATTTGCCTCCAAGATATTTTTGAGTAATTCTCCCTAGTTTGTATTGTAATTAACACTATACATTAGATTTTATTTTAAGAATCGGCGGCAGTTGTTTGTATAAGCCAAAACAAAGAAAAAAGTTCCAATTACACCATGTTTCATAGAATATTATTATACTGTACATGGGTGTGTATATACCAACATTGAAGAATAATTATAAATAAAATCAAACCATTGCATGTATGTAACAAACTAGTATAAAAACTATGCATATGCATAATATGTATTTGAGTAGCGCGCCTCGTAACATTTATATAAGTAGTCAACGATTATTTACCAATTACCTATGGATTCAGAGAAAAATTAATTTTTATTTGTATTACATACAAATTGTAATACCCCGAATTTTGAGATCTGAGGCTAGAAAATAAACCTGAAATAAGTAGACTGTTAAGCCCCAATTTAGCAGGATCCCAAATGTCGATTAAGGGTTTAATGACGCCAAAAGTGGATGTGATTAGTAACAAATAACCCTTTTTGGAAATTAAGATGTGATTTGAGATTTGAATGTGTTGTGAGCAGTATCGAAACCCTGTATTTAAGCTCAATTATGGATTAACATCTAAATTGACTTAAAATATAGGGAGGGCGCATATTGTGGCTAAATGGAAAGTATGATGTGTTTAGTGGTGATTCAGGAGCAATTGCCATAATCAGGGGTAAAACAGTAAAGTTACTGACCAATTGATCAGTTGCCGAAGAGGAAACTCATTGGTAACTCTAAGATCAATGGTTGTGATTGATTTGTGTAAGAGATCAAAGGGTGGAATCCCATGTGCATGTGTGTATGTGAGCTCATGGGAGGTGTTTCAAGATTGTGACAAGTGGCAAAATGTAGACCTTTGGATTGAGTCAAGATTTCAACTCTTCCTCTCTCCTCTCTTCTCTAAGTTGGCCAAGAGCTTTTGGGGGGGGGAGTAAAATCTGATCTCATTTTCTCTCTCCAAGCCTCCATGTTCATCCAAGCTCAAGGGAAGAGAGAGAAAAGGAAAGGTGAGGTTTTGTCTTGGTAAATGATCTCCTTAGCTCAAATCATCTTCTATAAAGTTGTTCATAGTGATGAGAGCTTCATTGCTATGGTTTTAGATTTGTGAAAGAAGATGTTTTGAGAGCTTGAGGAAACTTGAAGTTAGAGTAATCAAGGAATGGGTTTAGGAAAGAGGAAGATGTGAGTATTTGCTACCTTTTGATCTATATATTATGACTTTTGGTTGAATTTTGTGATTATGGAATTTTTTCCTGTTTTGGTATAATTGTGAAATGGATGAGTTGAATGTTGTATTGTGGTTAAAATGGTGTCATAGTGTGTTTTGATGCCATTAGAATTGGTTTAGATAATTGGAAGCAAAGTTAGTAAAATTGGGTAAAGTGTGCAATAAGTGTGACCAGGGGGAAATTGTAATTGTGATGTGATTTTGGTTGTTTTGAGGTGTCCAATGGGTTCATTGTGTAAAATTGTGTGGGAGTAACCTTGTGTAAGAATTTTAGAACCATTGGAACCATATTGGTTGAGTTAGGGAAAATTCTGATATTTGCTACGTACTGGCTTTTAATAGAGCCTCAGTCAAGTGAACAAGGGTCCCACTCGAGTGCAGTGTTATGTTTTCCCTTTCCCTTTCGGTTTTGATTGCACTTATATGTGGAAGAGGCAAGAGTGCACTTCCTTACTTGCGAGTGAAGTGGGTCATCACTCAAGTGCGAAGTGTCTCACTCGAGTGAATGTGTATGTTGTGGTATGAGCCCGCTTCTCAAGTTGTCACTCGCAGTTGATTTGTTAAGAGTGTGTGTTAGCACTCGCGAGTTTTATGCCCTCACTCGAGTGTCAGAGCTAGTGCTCGAATGCACTTCTAGCTCTGAGTTGTCTGTTGCTCTCAGGTGGTCACTTCTTGTGCCTCACTCGTTGGGACTCGGGTGAGTATGGGGGTATCACTCGAGTGTTGATTTTGGTGCTCAAGTGGAATGAGTACTTCTGATCTTTTTCTATCGGCCAAGTACTCGCACGAGTGAGCCGTCCTTACTTGGGTACGAGTAGTCCATCACTCTAGTGCATTATCCATCACTCGAGTGCTGAAGCCAAAAATGGGGTTTTGAGGTTTCAAAAGAGATCTTTGGTCAAGTGTTTTCCAACCCTTTAGGCATGTGTTTGTGTTAGAATCCGGCAGGCACAGCGGAAGAATTTTAAAATTTTTACCAATCCTAATTGAGGATCTATCAACGACATTTAAATCTAGTTAAAAGGATTTGTACCTTTTTCAACTTAGGGTTTTCACGATCTCTAGGAGCCAACACTTTAGGTCTGCTCCCTCTACCGGTATCCGCACAAATGCTCTCCAACAAAGATTGTGTGCTAGCGCCTCCAAATGTTTCCTAGGGTTTCCCTTGCGGCTCTGAATTCTCATGCGTGTATGAGTATATCTGCTCTATCAAGTTTATAACCTATGAGGGCTATATTCGAATTTCAAAATTAATCTTCATTAATTTTGAAATTAATTAACAATTAATTATCTTGATGAGCTAATTAAATAAATTCACCTTAAATTAAATCTGTCCAACAGTTTTAATTTAACCTATTTATTTAATCCAAATAAAGAGCCATTAGATTTAAGTTATCTTCATAAATTAAATCTGAGATACTATATCTCTATCATGTTAGTTATTAAATTTAATATATCTTAATAGATTAAATTTAAAACCAACACAATATAATAATATCATATAACACACACACATATATATAAAATATGTATTTCAAAAATATATATCTATATAATATTATTAACAAATTTTATATTATATATATATAAATATAAAATTCGTCCACCCTAAATTAAACATGATCTCGTGTTAGGTCATTCTTGTGTACAACCATGTAGGCCCATATGAAGTTGGCAGTGGGTCAATAACTATACTAACCTAAAAGTCGCAAGCGGCCTATAGCAAGACATTACGACTTTCCAATTCATATGAGGATCGTTAACACGATACAACTTGTCATATAACCATGTCACGTCCCTTTTGTCACACGATATATTGAACAAGGATAGGACATGGATAATGTCATCCTCTTGTTCCTGTTAGAGCAAGCGTTTCACCCAAGAGGGGGGTGAATTGGGTGATATTAAAAATTTCGTTGCAAATATAAAATTTGACGGTGAAATTAAAACAGGAAAGAGTAAGGAGAAATATCACCGAAGTGTACACCGGGAGTTATACTGGTTCGGCCACAACCACTTTGACCTACGTCCAGTCCTCAGAGCTTCTCTGAGAGTTTCACTATAACTTCCAAGATTCAGTGGGTTCTTGGCACCTCAGTACAAGTAAGTTCCTTCGCCTGGACACTCGCTCCCCCTTACAAGTTGTAATCCAATCCCAACTTAAGGTTCCACAACCTTAAGTTACCTCAATAACAAATATTGAGTTTGAATAAAATATCTCTCTCACAGAGTGAATAAGAATCACTGAAGCATAGAATTACAAGTATAATATAAAACAGAGTAATGAACTTGATGATATGTTTGTGTGTGTGTTCTTGTTCTCTTCTCTGTTTGGATGTTCCTATATATATAAATACATTGGTAATGATTGCTGGAACATATTTCTTCATGCCCGTTGGAGCGTGCGCATCCACTATTGACTTTTCCAGTATTTAAAAGATATACGTTTGTGGTAGGTTGCGGTCGGTGACATTTGAACGTTGCATTTGACTTTCTTTATTTGGTAAGATCTCTTCATTGTTTATCTATGGATATGCTAAGAATACTAATATAATGAAAGGTTAATCAAATAGGAAACAAAACAATGAACGTTGAAATGATTTCTGAATTTCTGGGTTTGCATACTCGAGTAGCTACTCGAGTATTCATTAAAGTTTACTCGAGTACTTACTTGAGTATCATCGTGAAAACTTTGATGAACTGCAAGTCAACAAACGAATATAAGATTACTCGGGTAGTGCATGGAATAAACAAAATATCAACTCTTTGGAAATGCATGTTTACTCGGGTACCTACTCGAGTAATGCACTCTTTTCTTCATAGGTTACTCGGGTACCAACTCGAGTAAACCTTCAAATAAACTTATGTTACTCGATGCTTTACTCCAGTAATGTTGGCAGGATTTCAAGGCCGAGAGCACTTCAAGTTTGATTAACTTGTTACTCGAGTACATACTCGAGTAAACTCAATTTATGTTCATAGCTTACTCGGGTAATGACTTGAAGTTTTTCTTCAAAAAATAACTCTGCATACTCGAGTACATACTCGAGTAATCCACTTAAAAAGAGTCATTAAATACCTGTATACTTGAGTAGCACCTCGAGTGAAGAATGATAAAAACCAGATCAAGTTATTCGGGTACTACCTTCAGGTTTTTGCTTACCACATTGAGTTACTCGAGTAGCTCCTCGAGTAACGTTGGCAGGGTTCAAAATGCCGAGAGCAACACATTTTATGAAACAGAGTAACTCGAGTCCATACTCAAGTATCATTGGCAGGCGGAGAGGAACTTGAAAACTTTTACCTGGTTACTCGAGTAGCTACTTGAGTAACGTTGGCAGGCCGAGAGCAACTTGAAAACATTTACACTATTACTCGAGTAACGTTGGCAGGTTACTGGAAGATGCATCTGATAACTTCAAGTTTTGTCTCATTACTCGAGTACATACTCGAGTAATGCCTTAGAAAACTTACTTCTCATCAAGTTTCTCAGCTTTTTCTGTTGGCCTTTCTTCATTACTCCAATGCTTACTTCAAGTGATGCTTTTCCCTGTTATTACTTTGTTCAAACTTATTTATTAATTAAATCTTTTTCATAATATTCTTTGTTATCATCAAAACATGAGATCTAACAGTTCCTGAACATTACTTTCTCGATTCCTGATGAACATTACATTCTCGATTCCTGAGTAGTCTGACAATAGAAATAGAAACTCATTTCCATCGTAGTATGGTTATACATTTCTCAGACTCACTCATCGAGGGGCCTAATAATATCTCTCTACTAATGTGAGGTACAAATTCCATCTTGATCATTCATATTCCTCTGCATGAAAAACCACCAAGCCCGATCGTAGCCTTTATCATCACTCGGTCAAAAGTGACTTTTGACTAGTTCAAAGTTTAGCAACTCTCATATAGGAATCCATGATAACATCAGGTTTAAGGGCATTGTGACGTGGTTATACATGAGAAAAGCTTATGACTTGATCCATGTAGCTTTCTCATAGTGGGTCGGTCCAGCACCTTGTACTCTTACAAGTGCCTAAGACTTTGATTTGTATCTCCATATCTTATCAAAGTCATACTGGTTTTGTTTCATCTTTGCTCCCACATAGATGACCGAATAGGGATATTTTAGGATAATCTTTATGATTTATCCAAGGATACAATTATCACAGTTAACATGTAAATAATATGATAACAGAATGGAGAAATTTCATTAAATTAATAATGTTCAAAGTACAATGATTGGCCCTTTGGGCACAATTTCCAACAATTTGGGCTTTGAATAGCCACCTAAAGGTCGTGAATGATAACCAACTTAAGTGTTGAAAGTTAAAGAATTGGAAAAAGAGAATAACCCTATGTTCTTGATTTTGGTTGTAGGGTTGGATATTCGCCCTGGTAATGAGTTGCTGGTGTTGGAGCATACGTGGAAGGAACAAGGGTAGGGAACTTACCTCTCCTGCATGTATTTGATATTTGTTCTGGTGTATTGATGCATGTCTTTGCTTTGCTTGATTATGTGAAACATGTATGAATGATTTGAAGCTATATTTCAATTTATACTATGGCCATATGTATGTCATTCAAAGCGTTGAGCTTACAGATTTGTCATTGTGTGTGAGCATGAGTTATGCAAGCATGTCATGCATTACAAATTTATCATACATGTATATTGGTATTGTTTTCCTACTGAGATTCTCTTGAATCTCACCCTCCCCTACTAACCTTTCAGATAGGGTAGTAGATTGAGGATGGAGTTGGCACCCAGGGCGGCGAGGTCTCCTTTGGAATGAAATTTTGGTAGTTAGTTATCATAGTTGGGATGCGTATATCTGGATGAGTATTCGGATTTGTAGTTGAGATGGACTTGTGTAATTCTCATATGAGAACTTATAAAGGGCGAATGTGCCCTATAACTTCTTTGTAAACGTATGAACTCGGGATTGCCGGGATTATTATTGTACACTTTGATTATAATGAATTTGATTTATCTTCGTGTAGTAATTGTATTCGAAATGTGAATCTAAGACCAGGTTATTTGGATTTTGAAAAGTATTTGTGAAAACCCGGCCTGGTAGATGGGTTTGAGAATGAGTTATGTTTATTATTGGTCTTTATTTCACTTTAATCATGAATTTCGGATATAATTACGGAAGGGGGTTACACAAATAATTTTTTTATAAAAACAAAAAAATTCTTGGTGATAATAAAAATAACAAATTCTGACGACAAGTCAATATAAAGTCTAGTGGCAAAGAAAATTGATATTACTTTCTCCCATGCTTAATGTAAGAGTTCGATAATTAATTTGTGGATATTAAGAAAATTAATGATAGTTAAATTAGTTATTTATAACGATTGTGTATTTGTTTCTTTAAAATATCATCTTTTCATCATATGAATTAGTGCTACTCTTGATAGAAACTCCTTTCATATGCGTAATTAATATGATACTTTGAGATAATATTATAAATTTAGGAGATAAAATGGGTTATAGTCTTATATTTAGAACTAAATTGAACTCTTTATCTAACTTGTATATTTAAGACCGGAGAGAGTATTAGCTTGAATAAAATACCTACAAATATATGAGGGTATCTTCCAAGTTTTATTGTGGCGATTAACTTTGCAAAGAGCAAGGGTATAGGTGTAAACATATGCCAGGTATCTTTCTTGGCAAAGTCAAAAGAGAGTAACTTATTGTTTACTTTCTTGCAATATAGAAAAATGTAAACCATTAATTTTTTTGGGGGTTCGAATCATTTTTTCATGTTCTGCACGTTTAGTTAAATCTTAAGTGTCTTCGTTTAGTTATTATAGCCTAACTATCTATAATCATGGTCTTTATCAAACGGAGGTTGTAATATATACAAAACATCAATATGAATATTCCAAATAAACACTATACGAAGGTTTGTTAAAGAAGGGAAAAACATAATTTTCAATGAGCAGAAAAATAAATGCCTTGAAGATGAGCAAACCGGAGCATGAGAGGAGTTGTGAGAGAGTGCCTTCGACGCCGTTGCTGGAAGAGCGGGATACTATTTAATGGAGTAGAGAGAAGGGTAGAGAGGATGGTGTAGAATTTTCTGAAAAGAAGTCCCTTGTGCCCTGTGTAGAGGATTGGATGAGTGATGAGGAGTTGGTGGCGAATGACGTCGTAACACCTTAGAAGTCGGACAAGGATGCTTGTATTGAGGAGACTAAGGCGACTGAAGTATCTGATGAGGATGAAGGAATAGTGGAGGGGGACAGATGGAAATCCCGGATTGAGGTCGAGATGATTGCAAAAGGGCCAAATATTATTGTGTCCTCGAAGTTTAAAAAGAAGTTAGCAAAGAAGTGGGGCACGTCTTTGATCGTTAGGCTCCTTGGTCGTATGGTACGAGAAGACCTTCTTAGGAAAAAAACTTCAGCAACTGTGGGGCAGATGGGGTATTGTAGAGACACTTGAGATTGGGTTGGGATTTTTTCTAGTACGTTTGAGTAGTGTGGAAGACTACGAATTTGCATTGACTGGTGGCCCATGGTTATATATGGATCACTAATTGGTTGTACAACTATGGCAATCGGAGTTTAACCCAGATAACGGAGAAGTGTCGCGGATTGCAACATGGGTATGGATTCCAAAGTTCCCAATTGACTTCTATGATAAAGGCATCTTATATGTAGTTGGTAATCAGATTGGCCGAGTCCTTAAGGTGGATAAAAATACCCTTTAGTAGACTAAGGGTCACTTCACCCGTAAATGTGTCGAGATTAATCTCAATGCACAGTTACTCCCATCGTTAATGATCAATGGAAAGGAGAAAAATATTGTTTACGAGGGATTATACTTAATTTGCTTTTCTTACGGAAGGTATGACCATGACCCTGAACAATGTCCGATTAAGGCGAGTGCAAGCTCATCAGTTGCTCCTGCCAAGGTGAACCAGAGAGCAATGTTTTAAAAGCCGAACTGGATATCGAGCCGGAAAGATTAGCGGGTCATGGTTCAACCGGTTGGACCGTTGGTCGGACCGGAGGCATGATAATCAAATGAAAAATAATATAATACATATACATATGTAGTAATATAAGTAAGAAAATAAAATATCAAATTTAATTTTGTTAGATAATTTGAGAAAATAATTAAATAGTTTAATTTCATGATCTTAGAAGCAATTCAACCTTGATAATTAATTAGCTTACATAATAATATTAATAAACTCATGAAAACAAATAAAAGCAAATGCCTTTCTTTAATTTTTTTTTTTATAATAGATATGTGTTATGACAAAATAAAAGGACGAGAGATTAATATAAAAACTAGAGATATAAAAAGAAAGATTAAATTTCTAAAACCTCATAATAATGTATAAATTCAGTTTTAATTTTGCCCAGCAAAAGTACTAGATTAAAAATAAAATACTAAAAAAGCATTTTTGGTTATATTAGTTCATTTTAATAAGATTAGATAGAAATTAAAATTTTTAGAAGTTATAATTAAAAACTATAAGTTTATTAAAAAAAACTTGGCATTTTAATATATTAGTATATATGATAAATTGACAACAACATATTTATAAAAAAACTTAAAAATTACAAGAGTGAAAATCAAGTTGAGGAAGGACCTATCCGTCTCAGTTTCAGGCAAGGAAAGAAAAAGGCACCTATAAGGCTATAATGTCTAATCACCAGTTTTTAGACTCTCCTTTCCATGTTCCAAAAATGCAATTTTCAACGTGTAGAGAGGCAAACACGCAAAGTTCAAAAAGCATAAATGCAATAAATTTTTCTCCTTCTTCTTCTTTCTATTAAGCATTTTGTTCCCTCCTCTGTCTCTCTTCTTCTCCTTCTTCGGAGACACGATTTCTTCTTCATTCATCGTCTTCTTTCTTTTTCTCACAGAGAGGGCCTGATATTTGACTTTATCGTTGATGGAGGGCAACCATAAACATTTGATAATGTCAAGACGACAAAACAACTCGTCCTTATGCAAAAAATATGGGATTTGAGGGTCTATAAATCAACCAAAAAATTTTAGATATTAAGCAAAACTCATATCGGACAGTTATTCCAAAGCCTTTCCGGCTCCCGAGTTAACGGCTATTGCCGGCTCAAAGGCCGGCTCACCACGGCTCAAAGCGGCTCAACGTAAAAGATGGTTTTCAGGTATGACCCGATCCGCCTTTATCTCCGGTCGACAGCCAGACCGTCCGGTCCGGTTCAGTTCTAAAAACATTGCCAGAGAGAGACTCCTTTAGGAACAAAGCTGTTAGAGAACTCTAGTGCCTCATCCATTGAGTTTGGGGATTGGATGGTGGCACCACGGCGGCATAGGGTGCAACGAAGTACCGTAGGATGGCTAGAGGCTGTGGGCTGAGATTCAGGACGTGATTCACATAATCACCATTACTTTAGAGGTTCGAGATTGTTGGCCCTCAATGAGATCAATCACGATGATCACGGATCTTAAATCCCATAATCTGTACCAAGCGTTTTGAGTCGGTAGAGTGGTAATACAATCGGTCAACTTCCTTAGATCGCACAAGCAAGTGGAGCCCATTTTGGTAAGAAGAAACAGGTTAATGAAAATGTTGCAACAAGAGGAGCTGCTGTGGGTCGGTGGTCCAGTGTAGTGAGCTTAATGGACGCTTATTTACAAGTCAAAAATAAAATAGCTAGTCAAGGTTTGTTTATTTTAGAACTAATGTCTTTGCAGGTTAAGGAGAAAGTGGGCCCTATAGTAGATGCAAGTAATGCAGGCCCATCATAGCCTAGCCAGTTGTAGCATATTTATGAAACAGTGGTGTCGAGAATGGGGGGAGTGGCTTGAAAAATAATTCATCTCTCTCTCTACTATGTCCAAGTGCTTCCAATCCTCTTGATCCAGGGGCGGGGGAGGTAGGGCCTTTGTGACCCGAACCAACCCACTGGGAGAGGGAATTGATGTTGATAAGTGTAGGTGGAGGTGGAGTAGGGACATAAGTCCCAGTAAGTTAATTACCTTGTCTGTAGCTCTAGTATTTTTCTTGTATATGATTTTAATGATTATTATGCCGGTGTAGCTCTAGTATTTTTCTTGTATATGGTTTTAAAAATTTGACCAATGCCAAAGGGAACTAAGGGAGTAATTATGAGTAAATAGGAAGGAGTCATGAGTGGATGTATGGCTGTGACAAGTGTCACATTATGGCCTTGATGAGATCAATGATGAAGGATGAATGGAGACAAATTAATAAACACACTTCCATTCCCTCTTCATGCACATTTCGGCTAACACACCAAGAGAGGAGAGGGAGAGGGTTTTGAAGAGTTCTTGAAGACTTAGAGAGAACGAGGAAGAAGATTAAGGTAAGTAAGTGTGGATTTAATGATTTGGCTTCCTATTCTTGTGTAACACTTCTTCTAAGGTTTTCTTCTTCATGTATACATGTGTTTAGCGAGCCAAGTCTCCAAGGAAGAGAATGAGTTAAGATGCTAAGATTGAAAGCAAGAAGGTAACTTTATGAACTTGCTCTCTTGTGGTTATTGTTGTTGATGTTTCTTAATTTTTTTTTCAAGTTTCATAGTTGGTTTGTGAATTTGGAAAGCCCTAATCCTAAGGGGTTATGCTGCCCAAATTTCTTTGAATCATGATTAAGAAGTGTTTAAATGAGTTAATAAAGGATTAGAAGTGGAAAAGTACAAGTTTTGGAAGTTAAAACACAAAACTACATTTTTTCATTTTTCTTCAAGAATTTCGGCCAACACTGTTTCAGGGGGTAGGAGCTGGATTTTCATAAAATAAATGGTACCATTGTATTCAGTGGGCAAAAATAGGCGGGGTTACAGTTAGTCACTTTTTCGGAAAAGGCCGAAAAAACATAATTATGAAAACACCCCTAAAATCCCTAAATCGGAGCTGTCAAGGGTATTTTTGTAATTTGATAGTGAATTTGGTGAATTCGAGTATGGAAATGGATTCCTTGGGCGAAAATACATCAAGATAGCCTTAGTTAAAATTTTGGGAAAACGTGCCATTGGGCTGAGGTCCCGGGGGCATTTTGGTAAATTTTCCCCGTAGACTAATATAACCGCAAGAAACACTATGGAAGAGTCTAAAATGATACTCAGATAGGTTATAACTTATTTCTTGTACATTTAATATTTTAGGACCGAGTCGGAGGCTGGACATAACATGTTTTACGAGGCACATTTAAAAAGGGGTTTATAAAGCTTTGAGGTATGAACATTATCCTTCATACATCATGCCATAGTTATATGCTTGTGTGGATGCCAACATTAGTAAATTCACTTTATTAATTAACATGAATTGCCTAGAGAGAGGCTATTAGTGCCGGTGTGCACTTACACTGGGAGTTGGCGGAAGACTAACTGGTGTAGATTGTGGGGCTAGGCCCTACTCATGTATATATGACGATTATGTATTTATTGTTCATTAATTGGTGCATACCTTGGCTCATGTCATATTTATTTTTCGCATTTTCTATGAACGATAGCATGTTTCTACTGGGATTCTTCAGAATCTCACCATATTTTTAAATAAACATCTCAGCGGGTGCCAGTGGATTGAAAGGTAAGGGCATAGACGCCAGGAAATAATTGGAACGTGTCTCGAGGCGAGGACAAGATAGTGGTTATAATTAGTTTATATTTATATATTTTGGAAAATTCTGTAAATATTAAAGTTTTCGCTGTATTTTATGTGTTTCGTTGACGAACGACGTGGGATTGTAAACGAATATTTTTATCACTATAATTATACTTTTCTGTATGCCCATTGAATTCTGTCTTTATTACTCTTCGATTATCAAAATGGAAACGGGTGTTGACATAAGAAGCCTAGGTATTAATTGCTCATAAATGAGCGGATCGTAACGGTCAATCAATCCCGCTAATTATGCTAATTGATCTAATATTGAATAATTCTAATAATGATAGAATATTTTCCTAACACACTATAAAATAAAAACATCAATATGAAAAATAGATCGATGTATAGAGCCAGTCAATATTATATTGATGGTCACTAGGTCTACCCATTATTGATATTTTAAGTTTCATATAATTAAAATTGTCACTGCTCAAGATTTTAGTGTTATTTTGTATTATTAAATTTAATATTTCTTAAATTAAAGTGAGTATTCATCTCCTCGTCATGACTTAAAGATAAAAACTTTAAAATAATAGTTATCAAGGCTTATCAGGAGAAGTAAAAAAATTTTTATTTGCATATTTTGGTGATACTTACACGTCATTCTCCCTTATTTTATATCAAAGGCGTATTATTGATAAATTTTTTTAAAAATATTTAGGTTATAAGTGTTTTTGGAAAAAAATAAACTAAATTTTTTATCTTTAAAAATTAAGTAAAAAAAAATTCACTTCAGTTAATAAAAGTCTCACTAATCTTTTTTTTTTCCCTAGGAGGAGAAGGCAATAAAAAAAAGCCCACTAATTTGACTCCCATTCACATTTTTTTATTTATGGGAACAAAGATTTTCACATTTTTCAATAAATGTGTTGTCCCAAATTTAAACTTGTGTTATTATCTTTGTAATCTTTATAATGAGACTATCTTCACCCACATTCATATTTCTCCCTCCACAGTCCACAACATACGACTGATCCTAGTAATTTAGTATTGAACTTAAATTCTGGCCGGAAAATTGGGCAAAAGGGAAAAGGAACTCATAAAAAAAAAAAAAAGGAGTTATTAACAAGATACATCAATGAATAAAAAGTCAAAAGTTTCAAAATTAATGACTCTTTGATCTCAAAATGAACCACTCGAAATCGTCCTCTTTCTGAATAACCCTCTAGCACCAAAACCACCGGCTCACTAATCACTCCTTTTAACCTCATTCAAAAGTCAACTATAACTCCAAATTAAAAAGTAAAAACCTTATTCAATGTTTTCCACTTTTCCTTTCTAAATAAAGTAATAAAACAAACACTATAAAAAGTCAACTCCCTTGTCCTTCCTCTTCCTCCCTCCCTCCCCTCTTTCTCTTTCTCACATCTTCTTTCTTCTCCTTCCTCTTCTTATTCTTCTAAAGCTTACAACTTTGTGCTCTTGCCATTCCCGAAATGGGTAACGGTATCGGAAAGATTTGCCTATGCTCCTCCGGCGTCGGAGATATCTCCCGCCGGTACGAGATGCTTCCCTCCAATCTCTATGAAAAGTCTCTCGGCAATTCAATCAGCTACACTCGACCCGAACCATTTCGATTATCGTCCTGCTCCAATATTTTCTCCGACGAGGATTCCACCACACAGATGACTTTCAGATCCATCTCCGGCGCTTCCGTGAGTGCCAACTCTTCCACCCCACCATCCATATATCTTGCCAATTCATCCCAACACGGAGGCTCTGCTTTTGACTCAACGGCGTTGTTTGAGTCCTCCACTTCCTTCACCTCCATGCCCCTTCATTATCATCAGCCCCGTGGCTCCTCCGTTGGAAGCTCCGGCACGGTATCGAGCTCCTTGGACGTGGGGCTTGAGCCGGGATTGAATGGGAGCTCCGTTGAAGAACAACAACAAGAATGCTCTGTATCTGTGAAATTTAAAAGGAGCTTATCTGATCAAAAGCCCAGAAATAGGTTGAAGAAGATTTTCCGGCGAGCGATTTCTAGCTGCACACCGATCAAAGGGGTGGTTTCAATTGGAGAGCCCACTTCAGAGAAGCAAAAGAACAATGAAGATGAGATCGAAAATGATGAAGGTTCTGCAGTGCAAAGTATGAATTTTCAGTGGGCTCAGGGAAGAGCAGGGGAAGATAGAATTCATATTGTGATTTCAGAGGATGATGGTTGGGTTTTCGTTGGAATCTATGATGGATTTAACGGCCCAGATGCCACTGATTTCCTTCTGAACAATCTCTTTTGGTCTATTCACACTGAATTAAAGGATCTACTCAGTAATGGCAATTCAGAATCAACAAATGAAAAATGTTTGAGTCGTTCTGATGTGCTAAGAGCACTTTCGGAGGCATTAAGGAAAACAGAGGACGAATTTCTGAAGGATTCTGATAAGACAATAACGAAGGATCCAGTGTTGGCCATGATGGGTTCTTGTGTTTTGGTGGTGTTAATGAAAGGAGATGATGTTTACGTAATGAATGTTGGGGATAGTCGAGCAGTTTTAGCTCAGAGTTCAGAGCATGGTTTGAATTCTCTTCAACTCACTGTAGATCACAGCACAAACGTGAAAAAGGTAATCTCTGTCACCTTTTTTTTTTTTTTTTCCTTTTCAAATTGGGTTAAAAAAAAAAAAAGAACTATGAAGATTGTTAATTTTGAGATGTGTTGTAAATCCCAGGAGGTTCAGAGAATAAGGAGGGAACACCCAGACGATCCTTGTGCAGTAATTAAAGGCAGAGTGAAAGGCCACTTGAACGTCACAAGGGCTTTTGGGGCTGGTTTCCTCAAGCAGGTACACTGTAATGTCAATGTTTAAACTTTAAACCATCCCTGGTCATAAACAGGGTCACAGAGTTTGAACTTAGGGATGAGGTGCAATTTTGTCACAAAAGTGACCATTCAGAAGCATTAGCTATCCGGAAGTTTTTCGAGGAGTAATTTTGCCCCTTATTGTTAAAAATGTTAATGATCAATCTTAATTTTTTAACGGTTATAACGAATTTGCTCATTTCCTAATAAAACTTTCAGACACTTAATGTTCTTGAGTGGTTACTTTCAGTATAAAATTGCATCCTAACCTTTGAATTTAAGCATTTGTACTAAGAATTAAATCAGCAAACTCTGAATTTAATGTTGCTGGGTTATTTGGACAGCCTAAATACAACAATGCGGTATTAGAGACATTCAGAGTTGACTATAAAGGGGATTCACCCTACATCACATGTTCACCTTCACTTAAGCAGCACACTCTGAGCCCAAGTGACAGATTCTTGATAGTGTCCTCTGATGGACTTTACCAATACTTCACCAATGAAGAGGCAGTCTCCAGAGTTGAGTTTTTCATCACTTCGTATCCAGAAAGAGATCCTGCACAGCTTCTCATTGAAGAAGCTTTGGCTAGAGCAGCAACAAAAGCTGGTAAAAGCCCTTTGATTTCTGATCTGGAATACAATTCAACTCTCTGAAGCATTTGTTGATAAGGAAACTTAGAACAGGTTTCATTCATTCGGTATTATTGGATATGATGAATAGGTTAATTTGACATGTGATTTTTGGCATTTCAGGTATGGATTTTTATGAATTACTGGGAATCCCACAAGGAGAACGACGTTTGTTTCATGATGATATTTCCATTGTCATCATCTCCTTGGAGGGCAAAATATGGCGCTCATCAGCCTGATATACATAAACTGCTTTGTAATTCTTTGGATTGGAGATCATACAATAGGAATACACAAAAATTACCTTGGTATGGGCTAGCCTCAAAAAAACATAAAAATACTTACGTACTTGCACTAACAATTTAGTGAAATTTCATTTCGAGTTTAAGGTGCATATTCACTTATGAAGCATTTGTGAATGTGCACTCACCACCATAAAGTTTTCTTAAGTGTAAAAATGCACATGAAAATTCTAAAATAGTGTAAAAATGTTATGACTGTTAATATGACTTAATGTCTGTTACTTTTTACATTTGGACAACAGCATGCATCCAACAACAAAAAAAATAACAGACATTAATGGACATGGCATTTTTACACAATTTTAAAATTTTCATGTAAATTTTTGCATCCAATGAAGTTTTGTAGTGCCAGGAGTAGATTTGCGAACACTTCATGGATTAATTTTCACCTAAACCCTTCATTTTGGCTTTTTTCTCCTCTCTTTGTTTCCTCATTTTTGCTGTAATCTCTCATTCAGTTTATGAGAATCAGGGCCTTTTCCTTTCCATGGCTGTGTTCAAGACTTGGCAGAACTTTGATATTCTTGAGCTAAACTCAGTAAAGATCATAAATCGTACAAACAGCTAAACACCTCTCAATTAATTAGTTGTGTACATGATCTCTAGTTTTTTTTTTAAAAAAAAAAATTGTGTGAATATTATTTATGTCATTAATTTGTCGATTATTTTATTTTTACAATTATATGAACCGTCCAAAACTAATAAAATTCCCTTTAATCTCTGGATTTTGTGTTCTTAATTACACTAACTACTTGCAGAAGTAGAGCAGTTGAAAAGAGGTTACCGGCATATAATTAAGCAGAGTTGGAATGATGACATAGTCAACGAAATTGGCATAATTAAAGGAAAAGGTAAAAAACAAAAGCTCAATTGTTATTTAAATGTTGGTTTGAATATGAGAAAAGTAGTCTATAGTGACATGTTTTTGGTTGGAGTATTTTAATCCCAAAATTGTCGTAATCATGGACAACGATGGAAGAAACAATCTAGAAATTGAAGATTTTTTATTATATATATGTGAAAAAATGTTGAGATATATCCACAAAATCCAAAATCGTGACAAAGGATAACAGTAAACAGTGGGTTTAGGTATCTCTAATTAAGAGTGATTATTTAATAATAAGAGAAATTAATGGGCAAAGAACATGAGTTTGGTTGTGTTATGTGGAAGCTCCACAAGGTGGAACTAGTACAGAGCTACATCATCCATATGTTGTTTTCTGTGTGGTTCTAGTGCATGTAGCTATATATATATATATATATGTACGTATCATGTCATATGAGTTGACCAATCTTTTTTTTGGGGACATATACGTTGACCAATGTTGTATTAACTCAATTAACCACTTGGGTGAAAAGAGGCCCTTTTTTTTTAAAAAAAAAAATTAGTGAAATGTCATGTTTCAAAATTTTATTGGTTAAGAGGATCTTATATGTTTTTATATATAAAAATATCAATATGTAAAAGTTCATACATAAAAATTATCAATACTCAAACTTAAGTCATATTATATCAAAACCTTTGAGTGAAAAGAGGGAATACATTCTAAATAGTACTCCCTCCAGTCCTAATTATAGGACATATTTACCTAACTTTGGAAAAATTAGGAATAGTAGTTAAATTAGTTAATCTTATTTATTTTCCAAAAATGCCCTAACTTTGGAGTATTAATTGGAACACTTCTTGTATATGAGGAAATTGTAGTTAAGGACCTCATAACTCATTGTTTGATTAATAAAGTCAGATTTGATCCATTCATTATAAAGATTGAGAATTAATTTCTCTAGCTAGTGCACCTGAAAGCCAAGAAAAAACCACAAACAACGTGTATTACTCTTTATTTTAATTCAAAACCTCCAAGCATAATACACTCTATATAAATTAAGTTTCTCAGGGTTCAAAATTATTTTATTAAAAAAAACAAAAGAAACAGTAGAATTGAGGTGTATGTGACATTAATGAGTTGCAAGTACTACTCACTTTATAGAATACATAGGTATATTATAAAATTGTTATTGTGTTTTATTATTATTGAGAAAGTATCAATGGGGGTATTTTGGGAAGAAATTGACAAAAATTAAAACTTTGTCCTATAATTAGGACCAAGATCAACCCCTAAATGTTGTCATATAATTAGGACCGGAGAGAGTATAATCAAATTACTTTTGTAGATAAAAGGATATGTTAAAATAAATACACTTATTTAAGTGTAAATGTTTAGCAATACTCAAATATGAATTGATAGTATATGGAATTTGTATGAAATATTTTTCATTTAAGCAAGCCAGCTAATTGAATTGACTTAATTGAGTATATATTGGACTTCAAGTAAATCAGCATTAAATTCGAATGATGAGAAAAATGAAAAGAACACTGATAGAGAGAAAATTATGAATAAGTCTTGGATAAGAGACTTTATTATATATTGTTAGGTCTCTTAAATTTGACTAACTACTAAATGATACTTTTGAAAAACTTAAGCTAAAAGACAGAAAAATTGTAAATTTCTAATCTTGACTTATAAATATTGCAAAGGATTTGTGAAAGAGTCTCACCTTAAACTCTAAACCACACGATTGAGAACTTTTTTTAGCAAGCTCTCCTACAATATTTATGATTCAATCTTAAAAATTTATAAATTTTTCTATTTGTTTTTACATAAATTTTTCAAGGAGCTAAGTTCGGAAAACTTAAATAGTCATTGATTTGCTTATTGGAGACCTGTACATAATTTTTTGCAACAATAAATGGCCTCATGAGTTACATGGATCAAATGAAGTTGACTTGACAATTAGGCGTTAGTGTTATTAGCAATTCATGTTACTTTCGTTATTGGATAAAACGGATCACTTCGTCAAACTTGAACTTATTAATTATTTTAGGGTTAACGAGCAGATTTGATAATAAAATTTTAAGGGAGAAGCGTGTATCACAATTATGTTTTAAAAGAGGTAAATATATATATATATATATATAAAGAATTAAAAGTGGAGCATTCAGCACAAAACCGTTAAATTTGACCTAACAACGTTAAATTATAAAAGGAAAAAACCCCTAACGGTGCTAGGTCAAATTTAACGGTTTTGTTCTGAATGCTCCACTTTTAATTCCTTATGTGTATTTTTACCCCCTTTAAAACATAATTATGCCAGATGCTCATCCCTTAAAACTTTGTTGGCAAGTCTGCTCCTTAACCCATTATTTTAATGGGGTGTGAGTCAAATGAGAACCAAAGATTATTTGGGTTAATCAAGCATTTTGCGTTTGAAGCATGCTGCATCATATCAACTTTATAATGGGTAAGAAAAAGATATTTCCGAGAATATGATTATATATATATATATATATATAGTTTTTTTAATTGATAAGATGCCCCAAAGGATCTAAATATATGAAAAAGACAGAAGATGTAAAACAGTGAAAGGTCTAGTTCATATATTAATTGAACACAAAAAAGAGTTTGACAATTTTAGAGGGAGAGGTTGAAGCATTTTACAGTCCACCTACTAGTGTCTGGTTTGTAAATTAATAGCAACAAGAAGTCTGAGAAATATAATGAAAAATGTAAATAGGGAAAATGTGATTCGAAGTTGATAAATGACTGATAACAGAACAAGAAATTAAATTCGATTAGAGGAAGATGACAAGGCTTTGTGAGAATAGAATCAAGTGTCCCTCATCATCATGAGATTGTTAAATCTGACAAGTAATGAAAACTAAACTAGGGACGATTATTTGGAATCAATTCTCATATTTGGAATTTTCGAATTTCAACGATAACGTACGGTTCCTTTTGGTTTTATAGAAAGTAGAAACTCATATTGTTCAAAAGAAAGTAGAAACTCACGTTCTTATAATGTATATCCAATAAAAATATGTTCTTGCCATATGTTTGTACTTGCATATGCTCTGACACGTAGTACATCCGACATAGTATATGTTCTTAGTTTATTTTTATTATCTTTTTAGTGCAATGTTCTTGGTTTGTTTTTGTCACTTATGAGAGGGAGGAATAGGCCTAATAATAAGATCTCACATGCTTGATCCATCATCACAGGTGGCCTTAGGCTAATTAATTATTAGGAAAATTATAGTCAGGCCCCAAGTAAAAAAATAAATCCCTCCAGTTTTAATTATAGGATAACATTTGAGAGTTAATCTTGGTCCTAATTATAGGACAAAGTTCTAATTTTTGTCAATTTCTTCCCGAAATACCCCCTTTTAATACTTTCTCAATAATAATTAAACACAATAATAATTTAATAAGAGTAGTTCGAAAGTTGTTGAGGGAGATTGACGACGCCGGATTGTGTGAGAACTTAGAGAAGTGGTGTGTGAGGCAGAAGAGGTACAAGAAAAAACAAATAATTAACATAATTGGATGCCATTTAAATTTTAAATAAGGGTATTTTAGGAAAATAAATATGATTAATTAATTTAACCACTATCCTTAATTTCTCCAAAGTTAGGTAAATATATCCTATAATTAGGACCGGAGGGAGTAATAAATAAATGATCATTTGAAATCTCAAAATAAAAAAATGATCCAATTGACAACACTAAGTACGGGTCATTGACAACACCAAAAGCTCAAATGACAAGTTTTGGGATCATTTTTTTATTTTGAAATTTCAAATGATTATTTTTTTTCTTTTATTTGAAACCTAACTACATTTTTCCTTTAATTATTTGACCACAGCACTCCCAATCACATCATCTGCAACTTGTCCCTCAGCTTCATTTTGTTCTTTTGCCAAAATATTGTCGGTTTTGTCCTAAATATAAGAGCATGTTAAAAAGTTAGTTTTGATCCTAAATATAAAATTTTAATTCATTTTATCTATAATATTTATCATTTTTGTTAAACTAATTTATCTAATAATTGATATATAATATAATATTATACATGTTTTAAGGAGAACATGTTACATTTGTTATAATTAAGTATTGTATCTTGTTTTCTTAAACTATTTGAATTGATGAAGTAGTTTTTATATTAAAGATCGGAAGAGTATTTTGTTAATATTCAAAAAAAAATTACAGTCACTACTCTAGTGTTATTTCTCTGTAGAATAGATTATTCTCTCTGATTAAAATAGATGAAGCAAGTGATTTTACTTCTTTTGAATTGAATTCCCAAAAATCAAAATATGAAGCCCCTAGTTCTTGGAGCTAGCTCCTAACTCCTTTTGAAACCGAAACCTCGCATTAAATTCGGACACACTTCAAAACCGAATTGCAAGTTACATTACAAAATCCCACGCTTCAATTTCTGAGCCGTTGGTAATGCACACAGAGAGAAGGGTCCACAAAAAACTGTGCTTTGACCTTTGAGCTTTTAGGTAATATACAAGAAAACGCCATGGGGATTTCAAATTTTCAGACATTTTTTCTTCAAAAAGTATCGGTTTTATTTCTGCTGCACTTTCCTTCAGCAGGTTCATGTGAAGGAGTAGTAATAAAAATAACGTGAACAATTCAATCAATTGAAGAATTGATAGGCATAAAAAGGTGGAGTAACATTCAAGCGCAAATATCAGTAATAAAGCTAGCGCAGATTGACAAATGTAATAGAAAGAATTGTGTGTAACTTGGAATCTTGACCTAAATTCTAAGACATCTAATAAACAAATAAACAAATAAAAGGGGAAAACCACTATATTTAGACATCTAAAACAAAAGATTTGTACATAATGGTACAGGAAGCCACTTGCTATGGTCAAGTGGTGCGAGATTATGGTAATTTCCACAAGGTTTGAAGTTTGAACCTTCTTGCTGACAGTAGCACCAAAAACAAAAGAAAATTTGATTGCAGAAGAACCTGTGATCCGGTAAACTTCAAGCTGCATGTTAGAGTAGAGGTGATTCTATTTCGTGCATTCGAGTAACATCAACTGCCCACATCATCTTGTCTAACTCCACTTCGATATAAAGCCCACCGAGATCATGCTGAGAGCATGAAATGGATGAAATTATTTCTTTGTGAACTATATAGCCAATCCAAGATAGAATAGCCAAAGAAAATCAAGGTCCTAAGTTTTAGTGTACTGCAGTGAAATCCATATTATGGCAAGTGGGGTTGCATGGATAAGGGCAGTCGATTTGCTTCACCACTTTTCTGTCAAAAAACCAATCAGCAACAGCTTCAGCTATTGTCTGTTCCAATGGCAGCCAAAAAAGGTCAGTTCGAATCAGATTAATTGGAATACAAAACATAGGCAAAAGGACAAGTACGGAGTCAGATTAATTAGAAAACAGAACATAGGCTCTGCTTTCCTGATGCTGTGTTTCTCCAAGAGTTCCTTTCCCCATAGACTCAGTTTAGAGTGAAATATGGAGAAAAACACTTGAGTTATAGACATGTACAAAAAGAAACGATAATCCCAAAATAATTAAACATCTCAATTAGACATCCTTTTCTAAGGGGAGAGAGCTTGTAGTAACTTGACATTAAGTGTCAACGTACAAATTGAATCATGTTTTCTTACCAGAATGCCAGATTGATCACATGAAGACAGTGCATATATACAGCCTCTCGACTTCAGTTTTACGGGACGAAAATAGAGAAGAGACTGAATTTATTTAAATGACTACTATAACACAAATGTGAACTTGACTTGAATCATTATGTGGTCTGATCTCCACAACAAATGAGGTGTTGAAACTGCACTAACCTTCTTGTTTAATTTCGGAGAATTGGCTGAATGCCATGTCTCAGATATCCAAGTCTGGCAATGAGTAAAACAGGAATTTATAAACAGTCCTACTTCCTTTTGATGGTTGCATTCATTCAAAGACTTCAGCAAAGAATCTCGGAAACCTGAATGATTATTAAATAAATCAAGACTAAGTACGTATACATAAAGACAACAACAACTTGCTCAGATCAGGTCATCATTCAAATTTAATAACACCAAGTTAAATCACATTTGGGTGGCAATATTCAGTCATGCAAACCTATCAACAGTCAGAAAAAATGATGCCCAAAATGTTAAAAAATTTTCTCTTTAATACTGCTGTTTTGCTTTAATCACCTTCATATCATACTCCTAAGGGCCTGTTTGGTATAAGGAACATTTTAGGAGGGAAAGGAACTTAGAGAAGGGAAAGGAAGATTGGGAGGGAACTTTGAAAAATTGACTTGTTTGGTAAACATGGAAAGGAACCTAGGTTGAGGGAAGATGGGATGTTTGGTTGGAAGAAAAGGGAGTGGTTTAAGTGGGAAGATTATGTGAAAAACCTAAAATACCCCAAACTTCAAGTTCGAACCTAACAACCCCAGTTCGAACTCGACCTTATCTTCACTGTTTATCGTCTTCCTCGTGGTACTATTCATCGTCTTCCTCGTTTGGATCCGTCACACCATTCTTCATTCTTCATTCAATTTGAACACTGACTGGACCTGTCACACCATTTTTCATTCAACATCAACACCTTCCTTTACCACCTTCACTCTCTCACCACCGTCTTCACCGTCCTCTCTCTCTTCGGCATCACTCCCTCTTCTTCCTCCCACCACTGTCACAAAAGAGAAAATGGATACCGAGAAACAGAGCAATGTCACAAAAGAGAAAATGGATACCAAGAAACAGAGCAATTTTAAAGAATGAAAGTGAGAGTGAAAGACCAAGAAAGCTCCGCACAATTGTATTTTGGGGGTGGCATTTTGGTCAAAACACTATGCCTTCCCGGGAAGTTTTCATAATCCCACCATTTTTGGAGGGATCTGATGTACCCATATTTAAAGGAACATTCAAGTTGGCGGGAATCTAAGTTGCCGTCACTTTGCACAGCCAAACGCGTTTTAGTGGAAGGAACATTGCAATCTTTCCTTTCCCTCCTCAACTTTTCGCGTAACAAATAGGGCGTAAATAGTACTATAAAAAACTCGTGGAATGGTGTTAGAACTCCATTGCAATTACATGTCAAGGTACCTTTTGCTGGGCAGAAGTTGACTTGCTATTTCAAAGAAAGAACTTAAAGAGTAGGGTGGTTATGGGACTGCCACAGTCAAAGCCTATGAGTAGGGGGTGGAGAAAGTTACTTTTTGGAGCCTATAAGTCTGCACTTTGGTTCAGCAAGAAGGAGAGAAGAATTTGAAACTGATCTTGGCCCTTTAGGTGGAGAGTGCCAACCTCTCGAAAGATTGGCAAGGTTGTTCTGGTTTAGAGTTGTAGTGTTTGTGTGACTTGTACCCCGTTGTGTTCGTTTATGTTATGTGTTAATCTGAGGTTGTATCTCCATTTGTGTGTTCGTATATGTATCAAATAGTGTTTTATTTCAGGCTGTAATGTGTTTCAGTTCTTATTTTCATCTTCAAGTGTATTTTTGTTCTTAATAGTGTAAGAGTTTGGTAGTTTCTATCATGGGTCTTAACAAATGGACACAAAGCATACATTCCTGGAATATCGTTCAATGAAGTGAGACTGAATCCAGACATCTTGCTATGACCTTCAAAACATGACCAAGCAGGATAGGGTAACAGGATCACTATTCCATGCAACTAAACCCATAAACATCATCAATCAATATAGAATTCACTGCTTTCTATTCAGTCAATTACCAGGAATTCCCTAGTCCTCAAATTACTATAACTAGAATAGGTCTCTTGTATTTGCACAAAACCCAAGATGAGCTATACTATTTACAGCTGGTGAACAATGCGACTTCTTAGAACTATACAGATATGTTGATGATGTCTTAAAAATATAATAAATCTGCCAATAAGCTAACTGGATATATCCAAAAGGATTATACCATCCAGTCAATATTGTGAGGCAGCGTATAGTAGGGCAAAACTATCTGGTAGCCTTACCTTGAAGAATATCCATCTGATCAGCATCACAATTGTAAATGCTCAATCTGCATCTTTTCCAGTGGCCTTGAGGATCTGACCCATCTGGTACCAGAACATGTTGTATCTGGACATACCAACTTCCTATCATATGGTTGTGATAGGGTTAAAAATAAATTTAGGAAACTAACTTGTTTATTGAGGAAATTTACCTGCCAGAAGTCATAAGCTGGCTGGACAAGGAACACAGGAGTCTGTAGCCTTTTCATAATTTTGGCTGGAAAGAAACACTGCAATGCAAATCAACAGTTGGTGGTACCATTTATTGTTTGTCTGAATCATGTGAACCAGCCTTAAACTGTTGAAATTTATCATTGAATAGAATTAAGCGGTGTCTAAGCAAGAGGAAACATACCCTAGATGGTTCCATACTAGTAGTGCAGTCCCTGTGCAAGCTCTTCGTAACACTCTGACAAGACAGGTAACATGAAGAGACATTACTAGGGTAAATATCTTCTTCGGCTTTATATTAGCACAAAAAAAAAAAAAAAAATCAGCTCAATCAATAAAAAAAGTACACAAAGTCCCATGTCTGCTCTTGACACATAAGAAATTGGTGCCAAAAATGGCAAAGCACTTCGAATAATATTCATATTTTTTTTTCTTAACTTTGTTTTATAGCAAGCTTGCAACATCCATCCGAATGTCTGTGCCTTTTCATTTAATAGAAAAGGTAAGAATTACCTGAAGATGGACAACATCATGGTAAAAGGATCTCATGGTGTTATTGCCAAGAACATCCTTCCTGAAATTTAAGGCATAAAAAGGATCACTTTTTATTTTACTTGAAACAGAGTAACAGACAATAAGCAAGTGCAAAGCAGTAGTGAATGCGCTCAAAAGGGAATCCAAATCCTAGTTATAGCTCAATGCAATTGAAATCTTCAAGTTACATCCTAAAGAATTGTCAACCTTGGAATACATTGTGTAATAATGAAAGTATTTTGGGCAACTTTAAGTTCGATATCTATCACAAAAGGTTATGGCAGGAAAAAGACAATGATATGTAAATGAAAACATACTCATCAAGGAAGAAGCCTGCATCAGCAAGACACTTAACAGTTGCTTTCTTTGGAAGATGTCCTCGGAAGTCATCACAATGTATAAGAGTTGCCAATCCTCCAGCAGAGCATCCTGAAAGCAGAGCCTGCATAAGTAACCTGCCTATCATCATATTTGCAGATCAAAGTTCACCGGTAGAAGGCAGCAAATATCAAAATCATATAAACATAAATTGCATGAAAAGAAAGCATATTCTGTGTAGTAACGTCCACCAATCAGTTAAATCCACTGTGGGTTTGCTTCATTTACAACTGTAAGTCAATAAAATCTAAATAATCGCACAATTTCTTTCACTCTAGGTAACATTGATTCGGCTTTCTAGTCACTTGTGAGAAGGGAAAAATTAGTGGCATGATTAACCCATTGGACTAATCACATCAATACTTAACAATCATGTTTTGTAATGCCACTTTCCAAATCAATCAACAAAGAAATTCCTATAAAAATAAAAGTGATTAAAAACAATGATAGTTTTATTGGGTTCATAATCTACAACGACACAAGGATTAAGGGCAAAATGACTTTATAATTTATATCAGCTCCTCAGGATTTTGATGAGCATTAAAAGAAGTATTCATCTCAGCTCAGATATTCTATTAATATAACCTCTGGATGCGATAAAATTTGAACAGAGACCCGGACATCTTTTCACAAGTGTATATCACTTCAGTTCGTGAAAATTTCACCAAACTTTAAAGATATATGTTAGAAAGTCCTGGGGGAATAACCTTTTTGGCTTCAGACAAGCCAATTGACAAGAGTTCATCCATAATTGCTTCCCATATGAGCTGACCTCTGAAGAATAATGTATTTCCTTCCTGCAGTAAAAGGACAAAAACAAGAAAGAAAAGTCAAAAACTTTCTTATATATAAAAGGAGCTATGGAAAACCCATTACAAATAATTAAGAATCTCCCATAAGTCAATGCTGCACAAGTAAAAGTGAGGCCAACCTTAATCTCGTTTTCTGGGTGACCAGCAAGGGACGCACCGTCACAATAACGTATCTTAACCTTGTTCCAGCTAAAGAAATCTGAATAAGTTTGATGCACCAAGCTAAGTTACACAGCTTACTGAATATACACGTCCAACCAACTAAAACTACTTCCACTGCAGCACAGCTAAATATGTAAATTTTGAAATATGTTTATGAGGATTTATGAAGTTCGACTTGGAGTAATGATTTAATCACAGGATATTTGGTACCAAAAAGATCAAAGTTCCAACTCATAGTGTTAAAGGGGTTTATGTCAGAGTTAGCAGCATTGGATGGCCGGGTATAGAAGTTGCAGATTCTATCAAAACTAAGTGCTCGTTTGGAATAACTTATTTTTGGGCAATAAGTGCTTATAAATCGTGATTCACGGTATACGAGATAAGTATGTGAGAGGAGTTTTATTTCGGCTTACGTAATAAGGACTTATTATTAAAAAAATAAGTGATATCAAATACATGCTAAAAGAAACCAAACCAATGGTACGTTAGCAATGGCCAATAAGGTAGCAACATAAGAAGCAGATGCCACACCAGGATTCTGGGCAGGGTCAGAGCTTAAGATTCCCGAGAAACGAACTTGTCTATCCATATACTTTGAGGATCCCAAAGCAGTCATTTTTCGCCAAGAACACGAAGAAACCGAATCACACCAACCTCCTCCCTACATCCAAATAAAGAGAGTTGGAATCAAGCAATTCAAGTTATCTTTTTTTTTCTGTTTTCATTTTCTTTGAGCGTTCGATAGAGCTTTACGCAAGCACAAGAACCTCAATGTGAAGTAGCCAATTGTTAGAGCCGGATCCAAACCCCTTTTGGAAATGGTATCCCGGCAAGCTCCCATCCAAGCAAACTGCAAAAACAAGCTCAAATTATACAATTTAAGCAATACAGTTTACTCTTGAGCGTTGTTTTCAATTATTTACATATGAAGTGAGATTGAGTTCACATACAAGCGCCTCTATCCTTGGCATTTCGAAGAAGGGTCAGATCGACGAGATCATCGTTTTGGCTTAGACTGAAGAAGGGGTTGTTTTCGGAACCATTTACGCTTCGCCGGGAATCGAAGATGAGAGAAAGTGCAAAGACGACGGTGAGAGTGAAGCCCACGACGGCTATTGCCCAGTCCTTCTTGGCCCACTTGCGCCACCGTAGTACAGCGCGAAGATGATGATTAGCCATGAAAGAAGTCAAACCACGATTCACACTCAATGAAGGAGAGGGAAGAAGACGGACAAGTGGGGAACCAAAAGACAAAGCGGGCAGCTCGGTTGGGTGGCTCCAAAACCAGAGTGCATAGTTGACCTTTCCACGGTCAGTGCGAAAAGGAAAACTTAACCAAAATCTAACAATTTTTCAGGAAGGATATTTTAATTTCAATATTTAATTTCTTAACAAAATTATGGTAATATTTTAATAATTTAACATACTAGTAATGTAGTAATGTTTTAAAATAGGTAACATTAGATATTTTTTGGAAATGTTGTAATAAGTGTTTTTTTTAAGTATAAGTATCTTTTTATTGGAAGTAATTCTATTTGAGACATTATTGAGCACTAAATGTGAGCATATTTTTAGAATTAGATGATAATATTTAGAAAATATAATTTTTTTGGTCTATGAATCTTTCTTCATTAGGCTCTAACATTTTTAGAATTTAAATGGGCTAATTTGTTGACTTAACCTATCTTTTTCAACTTTTTATTCTTCTCTATTTTTGTTACTATTATTGTGACCTATAATAATACTAATTTTAATTAAACTAAGAAATTTGGGCTCTTTGTTATTAATATTATTATAGTAATTGATAATAATATTAACATGTGTATTTATGTCAATCACAAATTAAATTATATTATTTCAAGTGTTCATTAGTTTTGAACGGAAAAAAAGTGTTCCATGACATATTTTATTTTTTAAATTTTATGTAACGCAGAAGTAAAGAGTATCTGAATACTTAATTACAGAAATTGGGAGTGGATCCCACTGTGTGTCTAATTTTCCTTCCATTCATTTTTCAAAAAACGGATCCCTATAATTTCCTTGAGTTTTGAACTGTGTCTTTGTATTTTTTTTCCTTTTTATCATATCCTTTAAATTTATTCGGTCTGCTAATTCCTAGCATCTGGGGCATATTTAAATTAACGGTGGTAGAAGTGGTTTTTTTTCTAATCTGAATTTTACAATTTAAGATAAAATAAAAGTCAGATTGTAAATGTGATTTATGTTTAGATTGACAATAGTAGAAACTCATCTACACTATGAAAAGCAGATGCTAGTGGCTTCTTTTTAAAATAGTTTTTGACATAAAAGCCTATTTAAAAAAATGTTAACCCAAACATCTTATTTTATTACCACGTGCTTTTTTCCTTCCTGCAGTACTTTTTCAACCCCACGGCGTTCCAAAAACGGCCCTAAAACTGTTTAAAAAGGGCCAACTGTATAATAAAAAAAAATCCATGACTCAACTTGGAGATGGAGACAGCTAGGCGTAATCTTACAAATGAATCCGACTCAGCATCTATGTGTACCACGTCTGAAGATAATTTCTTGTCTGTCTCTCTCTCTCTCAAACTCCCCACTGTAGAGGGACCCTTTCCCTTGTCCCCCACCATTCTTTGCCGCCTCCCTTCTCTCACATCCATCTCCCATTAATGTTAAAAGCCTGTGCTTGTGTTCATGCCCAAGATTAATCTTTGAAAGTGAAATAAGAAAACCATTATACAAAATGCTTTTAGCATACCTGAACAGATAAATTTGGCGTGGCTTTTCAAACTGCAATCCCATGAGCCTTTGTGCTACTATGGAAGTTCCTCATGATTTCATTGCTCAAAACACACGAGACCCCTGAATCCGCATCTCTGGATTTTGAGAAACAAATAGAGGAGGCGCAAATCCCCAAATCGGTTTTTGTTTTTGAGCTACATGGATTCTCATTCAACCCACAAACACAGAAAACGCTCTTCAAGGAACATGCCATTGATTCCAGTCAAACTCTGAGATTCAATGGGGCTTATATAATGAACATTAACAATAATACCCGGCTCGGCTTCTGAATCAAAAACTGACCTTTTTCCTTTTGGATTTTAGGAAATATAGGTGGAAAAGGATGGCAAGGAAGGACCTGAAGCTCTGCGTTGGGGAGGTTGAGAGAAGTTAAGGATGTGTTTGGTTCGACCGAGGTTAGGTTAAGTGAAATTTATTTAAGTTAGATTAGATGAGATTATAATTCAGGTTATCTAATCCGGATCGGACCGGAAACCGGTGACCCGGTCCGGGTCAAGTTTTTTTTTTTTTAAATCTTTTTTTTTAAAAAAAAAATCCTTTAGAATTTCCAGGGTTCAGGGACCCGGACCGGACCGGCCGGTCCGGCCCGGAACCCGCCGACCCGGTCACTAGACCGGTCCGGTCCGGGTCCCAGTTTAAAAAAAAAATTTTTTTTACTTTTTCCTTTAGAATTTCATACTATAAGTCTAAAATTTTCAATTACTCACCGGTTTGGTCCCGGTTTAGCTCCGGTTTGGCCCCGGTTTGACCCACTGACCCTTAACCCAGTACCCCGACCGGTTCAATACCCGGTCTGGGTTTTAATACCTTGAGAATTTCATACTATAAGCCTAAAATATTCCATTTATCACTGGTTTGGTCCCGGTTTAGCTTCGGTTTGACTCCAGTCTGACCTACTGACCCTTAACCCAGTATCTCGACCGGTTCACTGACCGGTCCGGGTTTAATTACCTTGGTTATGATGTTGTTTGGTTCAAACAGAAGGTAGGTGAGATTTGGTATCTTGTTTGGTTCAGGAAGTTAGGTTAGGTGAGTTAATTATAAATGGACACAAATATTCTTCTGTATATTTTCCTTCTTCTTTTACAATATATTTATTAATAATAATTATTTATAAAATAATTATTTTAACAATTATATACACTTCTTTCACATATTCTTCTATTTTTATAATATGAATCATTCCAATAATCCCAAGACTTTAAAGGAGTTCTGGAAAAAAGAAAGAAAGAAAGAACATAACATATGAAAAAGGATGGTGAATGAATGAAATAGAAAGCAGTTCGCCTTACAAGCTCTGTGCGATTCTCAACTTGCCCAGAATACAAGGCTATTCTCAATTCTTCATCGTTTTTTGGCTGGCAAAAGGAGATTTTATTTTACTTTTTTCAAATGAAAACCCAGGGTAAATGGAGATCGATAAAGCAATCACGAAGATTGACAATTGAACGCTTCGCACCAAATACAAGAAGTCAATCGGCATTATTCATATAGCTTTATCTTCATACTCAATAGAAGAGCTCGCCTTTAGCTTCAATGGTGGAAAGGATTCAACAGTTTTGTTGCACCTACTTAGAGCTGGACAGTGACTACTTATAGGGGAGGGCAGTGCTAAAATTTTAAAAAATTGTCATGTACAATTTAGTCACAATTGAAAATAAAAATTCTCTCACCTAGAAAAAATCTCAATTTTGGAGGGTTCATAACTTAGGTCAGGTGACCACTAGGGGACAAAAAAATATCTCACACCTAACCTAACCTTCTTCTAACCAAATACCTAGTTTTAATCTCCAACCTCACCCCAACCTAACCTAACTTAATAAAACCTCCAACCAAACAAAGCCTAAGTGCCACCGGCGACACCAGATCAATTGCAGGGTGTGGCATCACGAGGTTCAGAGATTTGAAGCCTAGCCTAGTAGAGAGGGAGAGAGGGAGAGAGTAGGAGGAGGAGAAAAATTATTTTCGGACGTGGCTTTAATCCTTGTACAAATGGATGCTGAATCAGATTCATTTGTAAAATTTTGTCTAGCTGTCTGCCATAAGATGGTTGATTAACAAATTTTTTTTAACATTGTTAGCTGTTTTTAAATAGATTTAAACTATAAGAACTAATGGGGTTAACGGTGTAAACTTGAACAACTTGATAAAAAAGAAAAACAATACAATGACCTGATTCAAAACTCAAGGAAATTATAAGGACTAGGAAATTAATTTTGCCTTTAAAATTTAGACTCATCTTTCCTTATGATTCATCCATCTGAATTTTATTTATTTAATGGCAAAGAAAACAATAAATCTTCATAAAAAGAGAAAACAATAAATATAATATAATTATAAGATATGGACTCAGGTTGATCTAAATATATACTAGAACCACATTTCATTTTCTTGTGTCACCTTTTTTTTTCTCTAGTAGATAAATACATGAATAAGCATTAACCAAGTTAACCTTTCAAAGTATGTATTTCATTACCTATCTTTTTATTATTTTGTTTTTCTATCTTCTTAATTGGTAGGAAAAGACCACTGTGTTACCAACAAGTTGTTAGTTAAAGTGGTAAGCAGCCTCATCCTGTAAAAAAGAGAATATAAGTTTGAATAGCAAGAACTGTGTTTATTGAAAGAGGTGAAAAAATTTTACTCTTTAAGCCTTGAAAAATCTTTTGATAAATTTGAAGGAGGACTCCTTTAGTCTTACTTATAAGTCAATTTTCAATATGTCTCACACATATCTTTTGATAAATTTGAAGGAGGACTCCTTTACTTATATATCTTTACTTATACTTTAAAATTGGGAGAATGCTTAAAAAAGAATTTGGAATTTGAAAAATGATAAATAAGTTTTTTTTTTATCAAAAATTGATTAGAAAATGTCAAAATGTGATAAGGAATTCCTAATTTTTTTCTTGAGAAATAACTAACTTATCATTTCCTAATTTCCAAGTTCTTTTTTAGGGATTCTCCCTTTAAAATTTAACAATTTTTCAACTTTACCACTATTTTTTTATCCACTAATCCTGTTTAACTTACAATATACTCCCTCCTTTCCTTTTTATAAAAGCCCAAAGTTTGAATTTTCTTGATCTTTTTTATAAGAGCCTGACAAAAAACTGAAATAAATGATTGTATTTTTTTAAAAATTTATTTATTTTTTGTAGCGGTTATTAAACCGCTACTAACTAGAGCAACTTTTTCAAACGTGAATAATTTTTTTGGCGCCAAATTTGAATTTCGATGAAATTTGTAGCGGTTATAATTAAGGCGTTATTTTTTAAATTCATATTAGTAGCAATTTAGAAACCGCTACAAAATGGAACAAAATTTGGATTTCCCTCCTTGAAATTTCTGGTTTTGATATTTGTAGCGGTTCAATAACCGCTACAACAATCCCAAAAAAAGACGATAGCTTTTGGCGATATTGTAGCGATGGGATTCAACCGCTACAAATAACGTAGCGGTTATTTTACTTAAGTAGCGGTTTTGAATAACCACTACAAATACGCTTGCAACATAGGATTTAGTAGCGGTTTGATAAACCGCTACTAATATTGTTTGTAGCGGTTAAAACTACTACTAATACCCATTTTTAACCGCTACGAAATCACATTTTTTTTGTATTGGTTGGCATGCAGCGATGAAAGAAAAATTGATGGCCCTTGAAAAGGTTGGTACCTGGACTCTTGTTGATCTACTTTTAGGAAGAAGGCTATTGGTTGTAAATAGGTGTTTGTTGTTGAAACTAAAGCTGATGGTTCCCTAAAACGATTAAAAGCTCGATTAGTTACCAAAAGTTATACTCAAACTTATGGTATTGATTATTTAGAGATTTTATCCCCGGTGGTAAAATAAACCTCTGTTTGACTTCTTATCTCTCTGGCTGCCATCCATAATTAGGATTTGCATCAACTTGATGTTAAGAATGCCTTTTCTGAACAGTGATCTCCTTAAATAAGTCTATATGGAGCAACCACCTGGGTTTGTTGCTCAGGGGGAGTATGGGAAGGTGTGCTACCTCAGGAAATCACTGTATGGTTTAAAACAAAGCGCCCGTGCCTGGTTTGATAGATTTTGTGGGGTGGTCAAGAAATTTGAATTAAATCAAAGCAAGTGTGATCACTCTGTGTTCTACTAGCAGTCAGATGCAAGCATATTCTTGGTAGTATATATTGATGATATTGCAATTACTGGGAGTAATACTTCTGGAATCTCGTAACTTCAAATCTTTCTTAATTCCCACTTCCAGACAAAAGACTTGGGACCATTGAAATACTTTCTAGGTATTAAGGTTTTGAGAAGCAAGAAGGATACCCTTTTGACTCAAAGGAAGTATGTTCTCGATCTCTTAAAGGAGATTGGAAAGCTTTGAGCTGCACCAAGAAGCATTCCTATGATTTTGAATCCGTTCATGGATCTTAATGGTAGCATGTTTGATGAGCTTCATGATGACTTGAAGAAGAAGATTGATCTAGAGAAACTGAAACTATTTGCATCTCCTAAGAGATATAGAAGACTCATTGGAAAACTGAATTATCTAATAGTAACTCATCTTGATATAACCTTCTCAGTCAATAGGCTCAACCAATTCATGGCATCTCCAACAGTGGCCAAATGGGAAGCTTTAGAACATATGTTGCATTATTTGAAAGGTTCTTCAAGTCGTGGTATTCTTTATACCAAGGAACAAAAAACCGGACCGGTCAATGAACCGGTCACGGAGTTAATGGTTCAACCAGGGTCGAACCGGTGGTTGAACCGATCATATTAAAATATTACAATTTATTAGTAACAATATATATATTAATATATTCTTAAACTTCTATAGATAAAATCAATTGATTATATTAGATTTGATTACTTGAATCATATAAAATTAATTGACTAAAATATTATATATTATATGTATATAATATATAATGTTTTTTCTTTTATTCTTTTTATTTTTGTAGCCTTGAAATTAAAATTTGTTCTTATAATTTAGTAAAATATTATAGATTGTATGTATATCGGTCTAAATCTATGGTTTTCTTTCTTTTTAAGCTTTTTTTTTGAACTGGATATCTCATTTTTCAAAAAAAAAAAGAGCAAACCAGTTGAACTAGTGACGCACCGGTTTTGGACTGGTTTGACCTTCCCCCCCTCTGAAACAGCAAACCGGACCGGACTGAGGACCGGTTCACCGGTTTTCCAGTCGGACTGACCGGTTCGGTCCGGTTTTTCACACCATGCTTTATACAGATCATGGGCACACTAAAGTCAAGTGCTTTTTTGATGCTGATTATGCAGGATCTAAGGCCATAAGACGGTCCACTACGGGTTAATATGTGTTTGTTGGTGGAAATTTGATATCTTGGAGAAGTAAGAAGCAAGGAGTTGTGTCAAAATCAGGTGCCGAAGTAGAGTACAGAGCCATGTCACAATCAGTACAAGAAATTGTGTAGGTACTTCAACTCTTGAAGGAAATTGGCATCGCTAGAATATTGCCTGCAAAACTATGGTGTGACAATAAAGCAACGCTTCATATAGCATCAAACTCTGTATTCCATGAACGTATCAAACATATTGAAATTGATTGTCATTTTATTCGTGACAAGATTAAAGAAAATATTATATCTACAGGGCATCTGCAATCAAATGACCAACTGGTAGATCTTCTAACGAAAGCCTTAAATGGGACACGGGTTGAGTATCTTTGTAACCAGTTGGACATGTGATAAATATATATGCTCCAATTTGAGGGGGAGTATTAAAACTATTAGAACAAATCCTGTAGGATTAGAATACATATTGACTATGTAAAACGGTAGGAAACATAAGTAACGGTAGCAAACGTAAATCTTACCCATGTATATAATCATGTATAATAGTACACTAATGAATAAGGAATTCTGAACTTTCATATTATTTCACATGTCATAATCTAAATATAAATTTTGCTTTAGCTAGCTCAACTTCCAAATGATTGAGATTTCTCATTTAGGAGAGTTTCTTTGAAGATAATCATTAGTTTGATCACAATTGTAATGATCATAACAATTCAAAGCTCGTGACTCAACACAAACTTAGTTACAACGTAGTTCTTCATCTTTCTCCAATATCGATTACCATTATTCTCTTCGCACACTGAGTAAACAGTCTCAGCTTCGAGAATTAAGATCTATGCTTAGGATCGCATAACAATTTTGATCGACATGGATGTAACAAGGAGCCTACACCAAGTAAGAAATTTAGTAGCTGGTAATGATCAATAAAACGAGGTTAATTTTATTTTATTAATCATGGGTGTCCATGCATATAAATCCCTATTATATATATTATTACTTTAATCCAATCTGCACTCAAAATTTTATTTTTTATTTGAGTTTAATTCAGTCTGTACTCAAAAGTTTAGTTATGATTTGAGTTCATATGTTTGTCTAATTCACAAGAATTTTATACATCCAATATTATTTTTCTACTTCTGAAATATTGAAACTGGAGGGGGTAAAGTAATTTTCTTAAAGGTTACAGTGATGTTGAAAAGGGAGGGAAAAAAATACATTTCAATCATCTGTGATAGATATATGATTGTGTACCTTTTTCTTTTCTTTTAATTTTTGGTTGAAAATAGATGAATTTGGCCTTTTACAAGTAATTAAACAAGTTTTTAATTGGGTCAAGGATATAATCCCCTTCTAGATTTAAAGAATAAAGGGTTTTCGTTCGCCTCTCGGAACAAATTCGTTTTTTGGAATTCGAAATTGTGTTATATTTTTTATGGAGTCTGCAATACTTTATTGTTAAAATATTATTGTATTATTTCATTATTTTTCTGTATAAAAATACTTAACTCTAAATAAAAATATGATTTGAGTTCAAAATTCCACTTGAAAAAAATACATATAAGTATATTGTTAAATTTAACGTTAAATTCATGCTATGCATGAAATAGAAGAGGGGGATATTACAATACAAATTATTTTAAAAACTTGATTTTGAATAAGTTGATTGAAAGCTCACCTATATATCACAATTATAAGAAAAATTAATTTTGTTTATCTATGGCTAATTAATATTTGAAGAGTCAAGATGGAGTTTCTAGACTTGATTTGGGTAGCCGAATGATGTTGAATATTAATAAACCATTTTTCTAATTGCTACAACGTAGTAGGACCATAATCATAGGGCAACAGAGACATCAAGAGGGAGGAGCAGGTCAACTTTGAAAGGTGGTCATCAACGAAGAAAACACAAGAAAAGAATATTGGCAAAATAGAATGAAGCTACAAAATTGGAGGTTGCCACTGATGAAGAACATCAAACAAGCATAGCGGCACATGTTCAAAATGTGGCTGATGATTCTAGGACTAAAAAACATGCACAAGACACAAATATTTTAGTTGCAGAACGACATAAAGACACTTGCTTTTATTCAGATTTGCTTGATATCTCCAACGATTGGACTGCCTACGAAAGCTTGTTTTTTTGTGATTATTTTAATTAGTTTTGGTTATAATATTGAGTGATTGAAGGCAGGTTGTTCCAAGTGAAGTAAATATTAGAGTTACGTTGAACTTGTTGGTTCCTCCATTGCTCATAACTTTTATACAACGAAAGATCAATGGTACTGATGAGCTGCAAAGAACGAGAGAAGTGGATCTATTTATGTAATTCGCGTGTATTACTCATAAAGATAATGAAATACTTGTGCATGACTTTTTGTATAAAACAATGATGAGTGAGAAAGTTAGAGCGAGAAACAACGCGAACGCGACGAACACTGATAGCATCTCTGATGAAGGGGATGGAAAGTCTAAGGAGGAAGATGAATTGTGAGGAAGAAATATCAAGAGAATGCCGATGAATGTAGCAGATACCAGGGAAGTTAACTCAAAGAAGCAGGGAGAGAAGAACACTGATATTGAAATGGTTGAAGCATCGAAACTGAGTGATGTTTTTCTTGCGGACCAACAAAAAAGGAATGTGAAGCAGACTCTCAAAAGCCAGATTTCGTATAAATCAAAACTTTTGGGGGAAGAAGAGAAAAGCTTAGATAAGGACTTTGAAGAACAAATGGATGAATGGATTAAAGAGGAGGAGGCATTGTCTCCAAGCTTAATGGAGGAACAGAGGAAGGCTCTGGGTTCAATTCCCTCTCTTAACATATCCAACGATAAACTAAATGATTTGTGCAGACCATGGAAGGAAGTTTTAATTCTGACGGTGTTAGGAAAGAGGCCAAACCTTTATATGATGAGGGACCGAATCAAATGGCTCTTAGATCAGAAAATTTTGAGATCATCGACCTCCCCAACAACTATTTCATTTTTAGAACAGCGGACAAAACACTACGCTCCAAACTCTTGTTTAAAGGGCCTTGGCTAATACAAGGTCATTACCTTGCAGTTCAAAGATGGAATCCGAACTTTAACCCTTACTACAACAAAGTAAGGAAAGTAGCAGTATGGATTAGAATTCCCACTCTCCCAATGCATATGTATACGGAGGAGTGTATGTTTGAGATAGGGAATTTGATTAGTAGAACTCTCAAGGTAGATATGAACACGTTGGCTCATCAGGAGAATAATCTAAATGCTGTTGAAAGAGGGAAATATGCCAGAGTTAGTGTCGAGGTCGATTTAAACAAAAAAAACTACAATCTCGATTCATTCTTCACAACCATGTCTATACGGTGGAGTATGAGGGATTGAGTGTTATATGTTTCAAATGTGGTCTTTACGGACATACCATGGAAACTTGTTCAGTTAATTCTCCAAGTTTAACACTGACGAATGCTCAGACATCACCGGAAGATTCACTTGATCAATCTCAGAAGAAAGTGAACGGAAACCAAACAGAAGAGAAATTGCCTATGGTGTCTGTACCTGGCATAGCTGTGGAAGAGGAGTACGGAGTATGGATGCAAACTAAGCCTAGGGTCAGATCTCACCATCTTGTCATAGATTTGGAGAGGAAACAGCAGCTGAGAACTCCTCCTTTTATCCGATCAAGTCTGGGAGTCGGTGAGAAAGGGTCTGGCTCATGGTTTGAGGTCCTCCAACAAACGGCTACAGACGCCTTTTCTAAGGAGCAACCTAAGCCACCTAGAAGCAAGGGAGGGGAGCTTCATTAGAAAAGGAAGGAAATCGATCGGAAATCACATATTAGCGGTGAAGCAAAGCAAAGCCAACGGATAGGAAGTCTCATCTCCATTTTTGAAACTGGAGAGCCTAGCAACATTAAATTAGGTACTGTAGAGAAGGAAAAGGACATGGAAATGACGGTCACAGGGTTGAAGGAGAAGCTATCATCTCAGAAAGATAAGAAGAAGGCCTCTCCATTTTTGAAACCGGAGAGCCTAGCAACATTAAATTAGGTACTGTAGAGAAGGAAAAGGACATGGAAATGATGGTCACAGGGTTGAAGGAGAAGCTATCATCTCAGAAAGATAAGAAGAAGGCCACAGGAATTAAGGAAAAGATGATGGGAAATAAAGAAAACCAAGTCCAAGTGGGACCGATTCTGATGGGGAAAAAGATGCAGATGGGGAACAAAGTCCACGTGGAACCGGTTCTGCAGAAGGGAAACAAGGATCACCTGGAGGTATTGGGCCAGAAAGTTCAGGCCGAGGTAAACAAGGTCCAAGTGGGACACGTTCAGTCCGATGGCCTTGAAGTGAGGTATTGGGTGTGAGCTTGGGTAATAATGAACAAGTTGTGCAAGACGGATCTAATGGGCTTGGGGGGGAACTAGTGGGCCAGAGTTTGAGCTCATATGTGAATTCTATGCAAGAGGGTCATGATATACATCTAATTGAAGTATTAGATGGGACAAATAACACCAATGTATGTGATTCTGCATTGAACAAGGACAAGAGTAAAAGAAGCATTAATGTTAAAGTCCATAATTCTCAATTTAAACGTAAGCACAATGGGAGAGGGCAAAATCTTGTTTTTGGGTCTTTATCTCAAAATGGCCCCATCAACTTGAAACACCTCCTGGACAACACAAGTAACATAGGAGCTAGTATTGTGATAGATACTACTAGGCCTTAAATGTTACATACTCCTCAGCAGATAGCCATAGAAATTCAACCAGCAAGTAAACATCTCTCTTGTATTAATACATGCATGCCAGCCAACCAGGAGCCACTTACTGATGTGCTAATTCTCAATGCTCAAGAACCACCTCCTCAAAATTGGTAGGAACACACCAACGATTATATTATAGAAGCTGATAGTGGGGATGGCAACATGGCTTTAAATTATTCAGGCCAGTTGCATATTGGTTCAGGTTAGTTTCCCTTTCTTTATCTGTTTTTATGATTCCCATAAATATTTTGTCTTGGAATTGTAGAGGTGCAACCTCAAGATCGTTTCCTAGAAGGCTTAGAGATGTGATTCATAGTAAAGATATCAAGATTCTCATCCTTACTAAAACTGGTGTCAGTGGCCATAAGGCCAACAAAATTATTAGCAGACTGGGTTTCAATACTTGGCTCCGCTTAGAAGCTACTGGGTATGCGGGAGGAATCTAGATCCTATGGAATTTTGAGGAAATCTCGTTGCATTATATCTCATCCTTCACTCAAGCTATTCATATTAATGTGATAATGGTTAATGATAATTCTGAGTTTATTCTCTCTGGTATTTATGCTGAGCTTAATCATATTCTTCGCCAAAATAATTGGGATGAGCTTAATAATTTCAGTGCCAATATGAATCTCCCTTGGATTGTGATTGGTGATTTCAATGCCTATCTCTATAGTGAAGATAAAATAGGAGGATCCAGACCAAATGTTCAATCAATGAGGCAGTTTCAAGACTGCATTGCTCACACCCAACTCATTGAAATGGAAATGGTTGGCGACAAATTCACTTAGGAGCGAGGACCTCTTAAAGAAAGAATCGACTGGACCTTCATGAATTCGGAATGGAATATATCATACCCCCTAACTAAGGTGTACCACTTGAGTAAATTTGGCTCGGATCATAGGCTAATCTTGCTCAAATCTGTGCCTTCAGCCTCTTCCAGAACTAAACATCTCTTTCATTGCCAAGCTTCCTGGTTTATTGAAGATGGTTTCATAGACTTGGTGAAGGAAACTTAGGGTAGAGGTGCATGGAATGACAAAGTTACTACTTTCTCCAAAGAAGTATGTGAGTGGAATAAAAAGAAGGTAGGTAACCTGAATAATAAAAAGAGAGTTATATTACAAAGGGTTGAGGGTATTGAGAGAGCAAGGTTAAGGCATGACAGTCAACATCTTACTCAAACCGAAAATGAGCTGTGGAAGCAATACTCAAAAAGCATCGCTCAAGAAGAACTCATTTGGTACCAGAAATCTCGTTGTAGTTGGTTGAAATGGGGTGATAAAAATAGTAAATTTTTTCATACTGCAGCAGTTATTCGCAGACGGAAAAACAAGATTAATGGTCTTAGAAGAAGTGATGGTACTTGGTCTTTTGATCAACATGAATTGAAGCAGATTGCTACCAACTACTACACCTACCTCTTCCGTAGTGACAATGTTAATTCTAATCCTATATTCACTCATACACACTTTCCTCACTTAAATGTCATTGATTATGATAGAATTCATGCGGCGGTGACCGACGAAGAAATCAAAGCTGCAACTTTTGCTCTGGGTGCATTTAAGGCTCCAGGACCTGATGGGATCCAAGTGATTTCTTATCAGGAATATTGGTCGATACTTGGGGATCATATCGTTGAATTAGTTCTGAAGCCTTTAGAAATCCAAATGAAGTAAAAGCAATAAATAATACCAATATTGTTCTCATTCCCAAAAAAGATAATCCAGAATCGATTACGGACTTCAGACCTATCTCTCTATGCAATGTTAGCTACAAGATCATTACCAAGATTCTGAGTAGCCGTCTTCGGGATATCATGGGTAAACTAGTGGGTGATCACCAATGTAGTTTTATTGCTGGCCGGTAGAGTAGTGATAACATAGCTGTTACTCAGGAGGTCATTCATTCCATGAGGATTAAAACTGGTAGAAAGGGGTGGATGGCAGTTAAGGTGGATCTAGAAAAGGTTTTTGACCGACTTGAATGGCCTTTCATTGAAGACACTTTGAGAGCTGTTGGTATTGGCGGTCAAATTCGTGATCTTATTATGGCATGTATCTCAAGTCCCTCCTTCTAGGTTCTATGGAATGGAGAGGCCTTCCCTACATTTAGGGCTTCTCGAGGCATTAGACAAGGAGACCCCCCCTCTCCCTACATCTTCACCCTATGTATGGAAAGGCTCAACCACCTAATCCGGGATGCGGTTAATGATGGATTTTGGAAACCATTTCGTCTCAATAGAAATGGTCTAAATATCTCTCACCTGTTCTTTGCTGATGATCTCATTCTTTTCGGTGAAGCCTCTGAGAATCAGGCAGAGGAGATGCTTCGCTGCATTCAGTTTTTCTGTAAAGCTTCTGGGCAGAAAATGAACAAAGATAAGACCAGAGTGTGATTCTCAAAGAATGTGAATGGTTTAAGAGCAATTAGTCTTAGCAGAAGTATGGGTGTTCGTTTGACTGGGGACCTAGGAAAATATTTTGGGATTCCATTACTTCATAAAAGAGTCCCCAAGCTTACTTTTGCTCCCATTTTAGAAAAAACATATAAAAGGCTTTCCGGATGGAAGTGAGGCTGCTTAAATCTTACGAGTAGGGTCACTCTTATTAAAGCAGTATTATCTGCTTTGCCTTCTTACCATATGCAAACTATGCTGCTTCCTAAAGGAGTCTTGCGAGATCTTGAGAAGAAAAGTAGGGATTTTCTGTGGGGAGAAAATGAGGAACAGAAGAAACTTCATCTCATTTCCTGGGATCAGATTACCAAGGATAAGAAAAGCGGCGGTTTTGGGATCCATGACATGTGTAAGCAAAATGAAGCCTTTATCATGAAACTTTACTAGTCGTTGCTTAATAACAAAGATATGCTATGGGTCAAAGTTCTCAAAGCAAAATATCGCTGGGACCAGACTAATGGACCAATATATCAAAGGAACTCATCCTTTACCTGGAAAGGTGTTTGTGCTGTTTGGGACAGATTTAAACATGGTGTGGGAGTCCAGATCGAGAATGGGGCTATAGCTTCTTTCTAGTATGACAATTGGTCTGAAATAGACAGGCTATTGATTGAGTTAATCCTTGGATTTGAGGGTTTTGTTGATAATGCGGAAAAGGTTTAGGATTATGTGCTACCCGGGGGAGTATGGGATTCTGATAGGCTGGGAAGATGGTTCCAACGCCAGACTATTGATCGTATTCTCTGTGCTCATTCTCCCTGTTCAAACAGAGGAGAAGATAAGTTTTTCTGGAAACCCTCTTCTAATGGTTCTTTTTCTAATAGCTCTGCATATCACTTTCTTTTTGCAGGTACTCATACCTCAGATGATGAGTTTTGGAGGAAGCTGTGGCGGTGGCCAATACCTGAAAAAATAAAGACTTTTATGTGGCTCGTCGCTCACGATAGAGTCTATACTGCTCAACTCAAAGCACGAAGAGGTTTAACTGACCAAGGAAGTTGTTCGTTGGGTGCTCTCAGGAGGAGGATATAATGCATCTATTAAGGGATTGTTCTAATGCTGGAGAATGATGGATTTCAATAGTCAATCCAGTCCTGTGGAATTACAAGGAAGAGATTGGATCAAATGGAATTTGAATCATGAAGGCGGCAGGAATTTCACGAAGAAGTTAAATTGGACTACTCTATTTGGCTATATGTGCTGGGACATTTGGGTGGCTCATTGCAGGAAGCTATTTGGGGAGGATTCGGAAATAGACTTCCACAATGCCCAAGACAGTTTTTTCCACGCCTGCTAGGATAGGGAATTATCCTCTAATTGCCAGTTTTATTCTGATTCATCGAATGCAGGAGGAGGAGTTACTCGAAGTCAGCTAGGCTTTATCACCTTAGAAACTGATGGCTCAGTCTTAGAAACCGGTCAGAGTGGTTGTGATGGTGTCATCAAGGAAGAGGATGGAAGTTGGATCTGCGGCTACATAAGAAAGCTTACTTGAGTGCCTCCGGTGGTGGCTGAGGTCATTGCAATCATTCAAGGACTTCAAATATGCTGGAATCAAAGTTTTAGTAGGGTTTTGGTCCTTACTGATTGCCTAGAAGCCATAAATCTACTTACTCGAGGATGTGAAGGTTCTTACCCCTATAAGGATGTCATTGATGATACAAGACTCTATATATTTAGGAATTGGCAGGTTCTAATATGTCACATTCCTAGAGAACAGAATTTATTAGCTGATCATCTTGCCAGGACGGCTCATATTATTAGTGATACTTTTGTTTACCTTGATCGCCCACCACCTTCCTTTCGTGAGGTGGTCATTGATAAAGGATGATTAGGCTTATTGTTGTTTTTGTTTTCTTCTTGTATTAGTTCCGTATTGGATTAATGATATACAATTTCTTATTAAAAAAGCACCTATTGAATCATAGTTTTATATGATTTTTTATAATTAATTTAAGATTTTTAATGCATTTCTTTAAACATTATTGTATTATTAAGAACTAATTTGAGTTAGAGACATTTGTATTGAACTAAGTATAATTAGGGATAAAATGATCATAATTTGTTATTTGTTCATGCAAATAATTTCTCAAACTTTTGATGCTACCTTGTGCTTCATATTGCATTGTAGTGTCTAAGAAGAAAATTGGAAATTTTGGAGGTTAGAATTAATATTTTGAGTACTGGAAAAAAATAAAGAAAAGGCCCCCAGATATTCTGAAAATTACAAGTGAATAAAGAAAAGGAATAAAGAAAATTACAGAAATTTTCCAAAATGTTTGGAAATTTCAGTTCTGCCCACAAATGCTTCAATTCCACTTTATTCCCTCCTCGAGAACTTTTGACATTTACAATTATGTCCCTGGTCAAAACCTACTTTGACCAGGCTGCTTCTTCGTGGAAGAGGGAGATAGACAGAACAAAAAACAAAATTGGAGTTGGAGCTGCAAAGGCGGCGAAGACAGTTTGAAGAGCGGAGAGCACAGATGGAGAGAGCTGGGAACAAATGTTGAGCTCCGCGGAGAAGGAGAGTTTCGCCTACCATCTTCCTCACCCACCGGTCGAAGTTGCAGAATCAGGGAGGGGACTGAAACGAGAGGAGAGAGCTGAGGGTGGAGATCCAATTTAGAGGTGACATAGAGGTGAGAGAGCTGAGAGTGATGGACGCGAGAGGGAGCTTGGATTTAGACCTTTCCTCTCACCATTCCTTCTCTGCCGGCCGACCTCAGTGTGTTGGAAACCAGAGAGAGAGATTATCGGAGGAGAGACAGAGTGCTCCCAGACCACAGCTGCATAGCCGCTGGCAACCCTCGCTGATCCTGACCACCATCGTCATTCTTCCACAGCCATCCGAACCCTCTACTAACAGACAAGGTCGATCTCCCCCCCCCCCTTCACTTCCTTTGTTCTTCACCGCCGGAAACACCGCTGGCATTCTCTCTTGCCACATCACTACACTATCTCTATTCCTTCTTTCTCTCCACCATCTCCTTCACTGTCTAAGATTCCAAATTCTCTTCCCTTTAATTTCTCACTGAACCCGGCGTACTCTGTTATGATCAAACACTGATAAAATATGAAAAAAAGGTGAAACTTCTATTTAATATCATATTTCAAGTATTCATATAGCTATAGCATGATAAATACGAGAATACATCGATAGAAAGAAGCACATAATACTATAGAATAGAAAGAAGAACAGAAATGAGAGGAGAGATTCATACAAAAGAGAGAGAAGATCCAAAATCAATTCCACACCACCTCCTAACGTCTTTTGTCCTTGTTATAGATTTTGATCTTCGAATTCTCTCAGCTTCTAGGTCTTTCTTTTAATTCTCTTACTCTTCCTTGTGGGCCCTTGTTCACTCACTGGTATTGCAGTTATTGGGTCATCTATTGTTAGGCCCATTCTGCAATTATTTAGCACATTACCTTTGCCATCAATTGGGACCTTGTCCTCAAGGTCCAGAGTTGGGTATAAAGAAGACAATTCATCAACATTTCCCCAAGTATCTGTTGGTGATCCATCTCACTGCACTAAAAGTTGTTTAACCCACTTGTCGCCATCCTGTATAATCCTGGAATTCAGAATTTTGGTAGGAGTAACTACAGGACCTTCGGGCACCGACAATAAAGGTAGTAGAATTGTGGGTGCTGGGGAGTCAGAGCCAAAAAATCGTTTAAGCAGAGACACATGGAAAACAGGGTGAATTCGCGCATGTGCAAGTAGGTCCAATTAATAAGCAACACGGCCAATGCATTCCAAAATCTTGAAGGGGCCAAAATATCTTAAAGCAAGCTTCTGATATTTTCTGAGTTCCATTGAGTGCTGTCTATATAGCTGAAGTTTGACCCAAACAAATTCCCCTTCATTGAATTCGATTTTAGTTCAATTCTTATTAGCATATAATTTCATACGTGACTGAGCCTTCTGAATATTGGCCTTTAAAGCCTCTAACACCTCATCTCTCTAAAGCAACTGCTTATGAACATCAAAAGGAGTATCATCCAAAGAAGAATGATGTAACAACGGAGGGGCATCTCTACCATATACTACTTTAAACAGAACCATTCCAATAGAAGTCTGAAACGAGGTATTATACCAGTATTCCACCCAAGGTAAATAACTAAACCACCGTCTCAGAATTGAAGATATAACTCCAAGCATTTATTAAGAGCCTCAATTTGGCCATCTGATTGAGGGTGGTATGTAGAGGTAAAACACAGTTGCTAACCTTGAAGTTTCATCAGATGTCACCAAAAAGCATTAGTGAAAGCTTTATCACGATCTGAAACTATCATATGGGGAATACCATGCAACTTAAAGATGTGATGAACAAAAACTTCAGCAACTTTCTGGCTTGTGAAATTCGTGGGCAATGGAAGAAAGTGGCCATATTTGGATAAACGATCCAGAACCACAAAGATGACAGAATTTCCATGAACTAGAGGAAGACTAGTTATAAAGTCCATCAAAATGTCATCCCAAATTTGAGTTAGGATTGGAAAAGGTTCCAATAATCCAGCTGGATGCAATTGAGAGACCTTGGCTTGCTGACATACAACACACTGCTGAATATATTGCCGTATATCGTTCCGCATGCGTGGCCAATAAAACAAGTGTGCTATGCGATAAGAAGTACGCAAAAAACCAGCGTGACCACCGATCTTAGAGGAATGAAATTCAACTAAAATACTGGTAATAAGCTCAGAATCATCATGGGGAATGACCAATCTTTGTGGCCAGTATAAATCATGCTACATAATTTGGTATTCTCCTTTCACCGAACCAACCAAAGAAATTTGTTTCTTCAAATCTTGAATTAAAACAAAGGATTGCACCTTCTCATAAACTTGATCCATAAAAAAAGACACTACTACATAAGGGACTTTTAACGTCCGTTTTTATGCCCTTTAGACGACTGTTTTCAAGAGGACGTATATGTGAGTGTCGTTGAAAGTTTTAAAATAGATGACCATTTCAAAACAGTCGTTGTAAGAGACTTACGACGACTATTTTTGAAAAAACAGTCGTTGTATGTTTTGACTTACAACGACCGTTTTTCCAAAAACGGTCGTTGTATCCCTCTATTTTTTTAAAAAAAATCTTATACATAAATCAAATTTTCAGATAGAAATTTCCAATGAACAACATTCGAACAAAATTTCCAACGAACAACATTCAAACGAAATTTCCAACGAACATCATTCAAACAAAATTTCCAACGAGCAACACTTAAACAAAATTTCAAACTCTTCATTTTAGGAAGTAAACCCCAAATATAATTGCAATTCAACTTCCAAAAATGATAACCAAACAAAATTAAATATAAAAAGGCAAGGAGAAAAACCTCAAGTGCTTTGCAAACACTCTCAAGCTCAAGGAAATACTTAATCTTCTGGGCTATCATTACAACCTCATTAACACCCAAGAAAATGTTGCTACTTTGCTCAAAGACTGGTAGTACTCAAGATCCACGCACATCATACTCTTGAGCACAGACTAAACATGCTTCTGATTATCGGAGTAAGGGCAAGGAGGAGAGGCTTCACCATAACGTTGGCAAAGAGGAAGGTGAAGATTGCGATTGGGTCAGAGAATAGGCTAGAGGTCGTGTCTGGGGTCGGAGAGGGGCCAAATGATGTGACTGGAGGTTGGACTAGGGCTCAAAGGTGGATCTGAGAAGGAGAGGCGCGACTAGTAGAGGAGATATGATTGGGTTTAAAATAGATCTGGAATACTTTCAACAACCGTTTTTGGAAAACAGTCATTGAAAGACAAGTCAAAATTTCAAAAATGCCACCGCCTCATTTTTAATGACCTTTTTTAAAAACGGACGTTAATTAGTGACGTTAAAAGTACTTTTTGTAGTAGTGAGACTAAATTGAGGAAAGAGCCATACAAGAGACATGAGAAAGTGCATCAGCTGCTTGGTTATGTTAGCCCGGTTTATACTCGATACTAAAACGATATCCCAATAATTTAGGCAAACAAGCCTCTTGTTCAGGGGTTTGAATTACTTGCTCCCCCAGATGTTTGAGACTTGCGTGATCCGTTCGAATAATGAAATAATGCCCAAAGAGATAGTGTTTGAATTTTGAAATAGCTTCAGTAATTGCAAATAATTCCCTTACATATACAGATTGTACTTGCATTCTCGGAGAGAGTTTCTTAGAGAAGGAAGCTATGGGGTTGCCCTCTTAACTAAGTACTGCACCTATTCCTACTCCAGAAGCATCGGTTTCCAAGATAAAGGGCTTAGAAAAATCTGGAAAGGTTAACACCAGTGCTTGAGTCATTGCGAACTTGAGATTATCGAAAGCTTGTTGAGCTTGGTTGGTCCAAACAAAAGATTCAGCAAGCAATTTAGTTAAAGAGGCTGCAATCTGAGCATAACACTTGATAAATCTTTGATAGTACCCACTTAAACCAAGGAACCCCTTTAGTTGTGTTACAGTTTATGGGCTAGGCCAATTTTTAATAGCCTCAATTTTGGACTCATCCATTTCCACCCCTCTTGCAGAAACCACATGGCCCAGATACTTAATTCTACGCTAACCAAACGCACATTTAGACATTTTAGAAAACAGATAGTGATGAGCCAGTGTATCCAACACTACTTTGACATGTTCCAAATGTTCATCCCATGTGGTACTATAAATAAGAATGTCATAAAAAAATCAACACAAATTTGCGGAGGAACGACTGAAAGATTGTATTCATCAAAGCTTGAAATGTTGCCGGTGCATTTGTGAGCCCGAAGGGCATAACCAACCACTCATATACGCCTTGGTGGGTTCTGAATGCAGTTTTCTCTCTGTCAGTACCTTTCATTAAGATTTGATGATAGCCAGATCAGAGATCAAGCTTAGAGTAGAAAACAGAGCCATATAATTCATCGATTAATTCATCCACCGTGGGCATAGGAAAAGCATCTTTCACTATTATTGCATTAAGAGCCTTATAATCGATGTAAAAACGCCTGGTGCCATCCTTCTTCTTAACTAAGATCACTGGTGCTGAGAAAGAACTGGTACTTGGATGAATCAGACTATCCTAAAGGAGTTCGTTAACAATCGATTCTATTTCTGCCTTCTGACTGACCGGATAACGATATGGTCACACCTTCATAGGTGAAGTATTGGGAAGAAGATTAATAGCATGCTCGTGTCCTCTTGGTGGTGGTAAACTGTGAGGTGTCTCAAAAACAGAGTCGAAATGGTGTAGTAATTGTAGTAACTCTAGTGGGAGAGGGTCAGAAGGTAGGTAATTGTTGGTTAACAGATTCCATAATAAATAATTCAGCCAGAGCATCGGTGTGGTGTAATCGTACCAAGTGGTGGTACTGTACCTGTGATATAGTATTACCCCTAAATCCTTTAAGAGTCACCCACTGACCATTCGTTAAGAATTTAATAGTGGAAGTACTATGGTCTACAACATAGGGTCCCAAAGTTTCTAACCATCCTGCGCCTATGACCATATCAACTACAGCAACAGGTAAAACAAGCATTGTCAAATATAGAGTATACCCACAAATTTGGACAGGAACATTTGTAACCTGTCGATTGGTACGCATGATTTGGCCGATGCCACCAAGAATTCACACTTCCTTAGTGTATTCAACGGGCAAGCTCAAGTGTTGTACTATGCGGGAGGAAATTATCTGAGCTTCCCCCATCAAGGAGTATTTGCACTTTCGTACCTTGAATCATGCCTGTGAAATGAATAGTAGCAGTGCCATGAGTGCCTTTGGAAGCAGGCAGATATAGATGATGTAAAGTACCATCCACTGGTGTGTCTTCTATATCAGGTTCAACAAATTCCTCTGGTATGTATTCATCATCCTCAACCATCATTATCAATTATTTCTTAGTACAACGTGAGTGGGAGAAAATTTTTCATCGCAAGTATAACATAATCCTTTTTCTCGTCGTATTTGCATCTTGGTCAGCGTCATATGTTTGAGGGGAAGTCGAGTGGGGGTAGGTAATAACGGTGGTAAATTAGTCTTACCGGCACCACTAGCAGTAGGGGAGGAACCACCCGTAGATGTCGATGGAGTAGAGTACCCTTTTCTAATTGAAGAAGCACCACCAAAATTACTGAGCCCGTGGGTCTTAGATGATTTGCCCCCATTCCACTGCTTTCGCAAATAATTTGGCCAGCATCATAACTTGTAAAACAGAACTAGGTTTCTGAACCAAGACATCACGAAGTAAATCGGGTTTCAAACCCCCCAAATAACAATTGAGCATTGCAGACTCTGGAATGTCTGTGGTCCGATTTGCCAATGTCATGAACTGATTGTTATAGTCTTCCAATTTGCCCTGTTCCACTAGCTTGAAGAGTTGGGATCTAGCACAGTCAAATTGGGAAGGGCTATATTGTTCCTCAATAGCCTTGACCAAAGCGTTCCAGTGAGGAATACGGTGAGCCTTATCGAGCATTTGGAACTAAGGAAGGACATCACCATCTAAATGCACAGAAGCAATAACCAATCGTTGAGGATCTGCAACTTCAAAATATTTAAAGTATTGTTCCGCCTTGAAGATCCATTGTAGACCATTGGACCCATCAAAACGAGGAAAATCCAGTTTTACTTGCCTAGTAGTTGGGGTAAAATATGGACCCTATTGAACAATGGGTATTCCTGAAGAGGATGAAATCGCTGTCACGCCAGAGCTGGAGCTCTCAGTTCTCTTGTTGAGATTATCCATTTTCAACAGTACAGCTTGCATCAAATTTTCTAGTTTAGTAAAGCGATCCTTAGCATCTTCAATAAACTCACTGGTCTTCTTTTGCTTTGTTTACAATTCCTTCAGTCTCGTGTTTTCGGCCATTCTCTCAATGAAAACACCAAATGTTATGATCAAACACTGATAAAATATGAACAGAAGGTAAAACTTCTATTTAATATCATATTTCAAGTATTCATATAGCTATAGCATGATAAATCTGAGAATACATCGATAGAGAGAAGCACAGAATACTATAGAATAGAAAGAAGAACAGAAACGAGAGGAGAGATTCGTACAAAAGAGAGAGAAGATCGAAAATCAACTCCACACCACCTCCTAACATCTTTTGTCCTTGTTATAGATTATGATCTTCGAATTCTCTCAGCTTCCAGGTCTTTCTTTTAATTCTCTTACTCTTCCTTGTGGGCCCTTGTTCACTCACTGGTATTGCAGTTATTGGGTCATCTATTGTTAGGCCCATTCTGTCATTATTCATCACAGCCTCCTGTCACTGTTATCTCAAGATTCGCCATTACATTCAATTCTCATGGATTCATTGAGATTTCAACAACATGGGGGTTGCAATTAGAGTAATTAGTGGTTGATTTTCTTGCTCCTTGGTGGTGAGGAATTGTGGGTTGAGCAATTGTGCTTCAATAGGGAGTTATTTAATTCAACCTTATGCTTATACTATATATTTGATTTTCTTATTTAGGTTTATTATTATGTGGTTGTAAGATTTGGGTTGCAGTTATATTATTCGTGTGGATTGATCATTATAGTTTTAACTAGGTGATGTGTATTGATGTTCACATTTGGATATGTCATTTTGATATGCTTGATAAAATTATGTTTGGTGTCATGTTTAAGATTAGTAATCATAGTTGTTTTTAGCTTTTGAATGATTCGATAGAACATTCTAATTGAGAAGAATAATTTGTATTATTCTAATTTTAATTGCACATTAATAGAGTTTAAATAATATTTCAAAAGGTAGTAGTTAGTTATGTTTGTAGGAGCTACTATTAATTGGGAATATTGAACTCAAGTGTTATCTTGAGATTGTTCTTAAGACTTAATGAAATTTTGACTCCCACAATTTTTAGCAAAGATAGTCACTTTCTTTATTACCAAGAGCATCCATCATTCATATTTTCATTCTTAATTTTTACATTTCTTATTATTTTCCAAAAATACAAAAAAGAATAGAATTAGCTTTATTTTCATGAATTTTAATTTAGAAAAAACTAATTTTAAAAATCCATTTTCTAACTATATTTATAACATTTAGTTTTATCTAGGGAAGTCAAAATAAAAAACTCTATAATAAGAAAATAATCCCAAATTATTTGTTCTATATTATCTTTAATTCGTGATAATTTATTATTTAACTTTGAGATAACTAAAATTGTGTCAAATCAAATATTCGTCAGTAAACAAGACAAGTACATCCGAACACACACACCTATATATGCAAATACAACTAATAAATAACATGAGATATGCAATATTTTAGATTTTGAAAGTCCAAGCCCATGTAAGTTCGTGAATCCACCAAGCTTAGAATAAAAGTATGTAAAAGTATATTTATGTATATATGTAGAGTCAGTAATATGGGCTCAACCCGAGGGCTCAACCCTTGAGCCCGCGGGTTTTGACGGGTTTTTCCAACCTGCAAAAATGCGGGCCGTACAAGCCCGCATCGCATAACCCACGAGTTGATGCAGGCCAGCCTGCGGGTTGGCCTGCAAAATTTTTTACTTTTTTTTATATATAATAATTTTACAAAACTTATAAGTTTTCCACTCCTATCTTGGTACCTCCCAATCCAAAGAGAAAAAATCTTAGCCTTTTCCCTTCTTCTTTTAACAAAATTATTATATCTTGGTTGTTTGAGGATGAGTTTATGTTTTGTTTATAAACTTTGACAAATTTGATAACTTTATCTCTTAAATTGTAGATTATGTTTTTAAATTTTATAAGATAAATGATTGATGCTAGGAAAGTAAATTTAATTACTCATATATATGTGTCTCATGTTTTCAATGTTCTTTTAAAAAATGGGAATTTTTTTTTTTCAAAAAAAAAAATGTGGGTCCGTGGACTGGCCCGTAACCCGCACACTGCAGGTTAGGGTTGGCATTTTGCCAGCCTACAGAAGTACAAGCCGCGGGTTGGTGCGGGCCAGCTCGTAACCCGCGGGCAGCCCGTATTCCCAGCTCTAATATATGTATAAAGTTAGAAGGCCTTCTGCTTTCAAGAATTACGTACGTTATATTCCCATATCTAATCATAAAGTCTAGAGGTGCCTTGTTATAATGCCTAATAATAATAATAATAATTAAGTTCATCATTACTTGAGGCTTTTTTATTGTTACTTATGTGATGAGTAGGTCAAGCCCACCAATTCTCATTTTGGAAGGACATCAGCAGGCAAGGACCTAAAAAAGTATACCAAAATTGTGTCTCATTTTCTTTAATTTTTGGCCGAAAATAGAGAAATAACAAACAACAGTCTTAAAGTTGCATGCTGCCTGTTTTGCACGTCTTAAATATTTTTAACATGTCAGAACATGAGCAAGCCCTCTCTTATATGCTTGATCTCAGGAACCTGAAAATGCAGAGAAAAATTTAAAAGAATAATATTAATAGGAGACTCATATAATTGAAACAAAAGATAAATAAAAAAAAAACCTTGATCTCAGAGTCAAATATTCGCAATTTATGAATTTATCTGCAATGAAACATGCCATTGAATCTGCAAGATTTTAACACCTAATCAGCTTGTTTATCACAATACAACTATATAACAGCAGCCTAAGTGGACCTTACCTAACATTAATTAAAATGGGAACTTAGGGTTCACACAAGCTCCATTGTTAACGCCATAATCAACTATGTATATATATTGGCTATTTACATGGATATTCTACCTTTTCGATTGCCTACTTTTCTAGAAAATTGTTTCTAATTAAAAAATTTTTGTCTACCACAATTTATTTAAAACAGAAAACAATTAGCTTCAATGTTCGAAATAGTCCGCTGACGTGGTGAATAAGACAAGGGAATGATACCTGAAACTTCTACCTGAAAGTTGAAACATGGTGTATAAATAGCTGTTTTCCAAACTTAAAGGATCATACTATCACTAATCAATGGCTGCTAGTTCATTCCTTAATCACCACCTCAAACTAGTAATCTTTTGTGTGTTCTTGTTGTTATGTCTCACTGGAAGAGCCTTTTCCCAGTTATCCTCCGCATATTACTCACTTTCATGTCCTCTTGCTCTTTTTACCATAGAGGCCCAAGTAGTCACAGCTGTGTCCAAGGAGACTCGCGTGGGTGCTTCCTTGCTCCGTCTACATTTTCACGACTGCTTCGTCCAGGCAAGTTTCTCTGTCATTATTTCACTCCACCTCATTATAATTTCTCACCTATTCTCAAAATTTAGTTCCTTATATAACGTAAGCATGCACTAATTCCAAGGTATTAAAACTTCAACTTGTATATATGTTGGTGTGTGTTTTTGATATGTAGGGGTGTGATGCATCAGTACTATTGGACGACACAGCAAATTTCACGGGTGAGAAAACAGCATTTCCCAACAATAATTCTCTGAGGGGCTTCGATGTTATAGATAACATCAAATCTGAACTAGAGGAATTGTGTCCCGGCATCGTCTCGTGTGCTGACATCTTGGCAGTTGCTGCCAGGGACTCTGTTTATGCTGTAAGTATCCATTGATTTTATTTGGTTATCTTCATCGTCACGACCCATTTATTCAGGGCAGGATCTGTCAGCTGCGCCCCCATATTTGGGGTCTTCCCAAATATAATTGTCATGGCTCTTTAGAATATTAAATTTTACATGAAATGGGTGACATTTTGATATCTTATGAGTAAAAAAAGAAATTGTTTTCAATTTTTTATGATTTTTCAAAGATATTTCAAAAAAATGAAGCATTTTTTTCACTTTAAGTACTTTTTCTGAAATATCTTTAAAAAATCATTAAAAAAATTGAAAACAACTCTATTTTTTGCTCATAAAATATCAAAATGTCACCCATTGCGTTTATAATCTAATGATCTATAAAAAAAACATTTAGGAAGGTCTCCAAAATGAGGCACAGTGGACACCCTCTACCCATTTATTTATATCTATAGAACTTAACAAGACTCTCACGTATAAATGAATGGGAAACATGTCAGCTGGGAGGACCATATTGGGAAGTGAAATTGGGCAGAAAAGATTCAAGAACAGCAAGTTTTAGTGAAGCGAATAAGGATTTACCTTCACCATTCCTCAATCTTAGTAGTCTCATCACTGCTTTTGTCAACAAAGGATTCACTCAACAAGAGATGGTTGCTTTGTCTGGTACGTACCTAAGACCAATTAATCTTTTCTACTTTCATAATTGCTCCACCCTTTAGTATTTATTAAGACATATTTACCTAATTTAATTAGATTAAGCTAGTTAATTAAATTAATTAATATGACATATACTCTCTCTATCCCTAAATATAAGCTTCAAATTTGAGAACGTGTCCAATCCAAAATATAAACTTCATTTTAAATTTGTCAAAGAATTTATTATGTTTTTTTCAACTTTATCCCTTAGCTGTATTTATTGTATTTATCGTTTTTCTCACTTATTTTCTTTACAAATAATGGCATAATTAAAAGAAAATACATATTTAATGCTCTTAACTAGTTTTAATTGTTTTATTGATAACTACAAATTTCTTATTTGAAGCTTATATTTAGGGACGGCGGGAGTATTTTTTAAAACACCTTAATCATCTTCTTTAATTCCTTCATTCTCTCTCCTCCTTAATTATTGTTGATGAAGCATTAATAGAGATAAATTAAGAAAAAATTGATAACTATACAAAATATGTCTTATACCAATGTCACCTCCAAAAAACGTGGAAATACTATATTAAGGCAGAGATATTTTGTTGTCATCAGGGGCTCACACAATAGGGATGGCGAGTTGCCGGACGTTCAGGAACCGGATCTACAACGACACCAACATAGACTCGTCGTTCAGAGCGTCGGAACAGGCAGTGTGTCCCGCGGCGGCGGCCGTAGGAGGCGGAGGCGACAATCTATCCTTTTTTGACGCCACCGATAATGGAAACTGTTTTGATAACTCTTACTACCAGAACTTGGTGGAACAGAAGGGTCTGTTGCACTCGGACCAAGAGCTCTTCAATGGAGGTGCCACAGACTCTGTGGTTCAAGCTTACGCCCAGGACTCTTCCCTTTTCTTCCACGACTTTGCTAATGCCATGCTTAAAATGAGTGAGCTCACTCCTCTCACTCATCCCAATGGTCAAGTTAGGACTGATTGCAGAAAACTCAATTGACTTTTAAACAAGGGCTGTTATATCTGCCATGCATGCATGTTACTCTATCTTATTTATCTGAGCCTGTTTAAGAATAATTAATGCGGTTTTTAAGAGATTCAATTATATTCATATATTTGTGTTTTAATTTCTCTTTGACAATAATTATACGTACAACTAATGTTATGAATGTGATTTATACCCTATCTAAAATAAAGATATAAGTTTGAATTATCCTGCAGTTAATAAAAGATTTTATTATTGAAAATATTTACAAGCAATTACTATATACTCCCTCTGGTATTATTTATAATCAACTTTCTCATTAATTGTGCAAAATAAACTAATAGTTAAAAGTAATAAGTGTGTCAAAAATGTCATATTTTTTCCACATATGCCCCTATTTATGAAAAGAGTATAGGAGAAAGAATAGATAAAAAGTATGAGATAATGAGTATAAGATATGAGAAAGAATGAGTATTTATTAATAATAAAATAGGAAAAAGAAGCTTACATTTTCAGACAAAAAGTCAAAGTTGCTTATAAAAAGGACCAGCCCTATGAGAGAGAAAGTTACTTATAAATAGGACCAGAGGGAATAGTATTTATATACATTAAACACATGAACCACACAATATTATATGTTCAATTATATCCAAAAATTAAACAATAAAATATGGAGTTCGATAGGGGTGTTTAAATCCGGGACCCGGACTAAGATCCCCCACTCCCGGTTCCAATCCCGGTTTGGTCCCAGTCCCGGTAATCCCGGGCAGGATCGGGATCAAACCGAGAAATCCTGATTTTTTTTAAAAAAATTAAATTTAAAATATGTTATTATATCAGTTAAATTTTCTATAATCTAATGTTTAAAGTAATTATTTAACACCTAATAAAACCATAATAACAACATAAATTGATCTAGAATTGAAGAATAACATTTTATTATTATTATTATTATTATTATTATTATTATTATTATTATTATTATTATTATTATTATTATTATTATCACCTTCATCATTTTTGTTATTATTTTTAAACATTATATAGTAGAATTAATATCACGATATATATAGTTTAACTCTAACTAAATATTTGATACACATTTTATCAAATGATAACTTAATTTATGGGATAAAAAATACAAAAATAAAATAATAACTTAGTTTTTAAGAAAAAAATTTAAAAAAAAAACAGGGACCGGGACCAGGATCACAAGGTGTGTAACCAGTCCAGGCCCCGACTCCCATAGATCCCAGTCCCGACCAGGACGAGAAATTCCCGGGATCAAAATATTCGAGATCGGGACCGGATAACTGGGATCGGGACACTTTAAACACCCTAGAGTTCGATACAACAAGCCAGGTATCTCTAATAGACTTTATTCCTATACAAATTATATATATTGTACATTATGCACTAGACTATATACTAAATTCATGATCGTTACCGTTACAAATCCCAATATTAAAATAATTTATATATATATATATATATATATATATCACATATTCGCAATGCGGCATCCCAATGTTCCTTTTTCAATGAGCGATTTGCTGTCACGTGGTCAACTTTTGGCAAAACCTTGCCAACTCTAGCAAGTGAATTCTTATATACTTTTTCCTCATGAACCTAATTTTTCGACATATATATATATATATATATATATATATATGGGTTAAGCAGCAAAAATGTCTATAAAATTTTCTAAAAAATGTATTTATTACCATAAACCTTTTTTTTTATGTGAAAGTAACCATGAACTTTCAAAAAAGGGGTAAAAGTGACATTTCCGTTAAAACTAATTAACGATGCGCACTACTACAAAAATAGAGATTAGTGGCATACCTTTTGTGGCACTTCTTAGCTTCTTTCTAGATTTTTAAATTTTTTTTTTAAAAAAAAAGCACTTTAGGTGACGCTTCCTCAAGGAAGCGTCACAACTGTTTGGTGGCATTAGGTGGCGCTTCCTTGAAGAAGCGCAACATAAGGTGTTTTTTTTTTTAAAAAAAAATGAAGTAGCAGCTGTGACGCTTGTTTAAGGAAGTGCCAAAGCTGATATGTATTTTGTGTGGCACTTGGCTTAAGAAGCGCCACACAAAGTAGTTTTTTCTTTAAAAAAATTTCAAATTATTCTCTCTCCGGCGATCTACTCCTATCACATTTATCCTCTTAGTCTCTACTTCCTATCTAACACGTGCCTCACTCCTTATCCTCTTAGTCCTCACATTTTCTCCTTCTCTTCTTTTTGTCATTCATCACCATTTCCACTTCAATCGGCACTTCATTTGTACATGTACCAAAGACGAACAATAATATTTGTGCAAAAAGATATCACCTCAGCTTTCGGTAACTACAAAACATTAAATTGGAGGATTTTCAAGAGTGCAACGGAGGATCTTTTCCAGATTTGATGGCTTCTTTGCAACGAATACAATTGGATATGAAAGCTCCAAAGGTAACACATTTAAATTATTGTTCCCAGATTTTTTTTTCAATAGATTGTGTAGCATTCAAATTTGAACGTCAAAAACATACTTTCATGCATAAAAAATTTGTCTTGTCAAGACATGAAATTTCTAAATTTTCATATATTTTCATTCAAAAAAATTGGGTTTGCGTCAACGCGCGCACACACATTCCTTTCCCAAATTATAATAGAATTTGTGAATCAAGTAAGTAGTGACCTAAAAAAGCTCTGATATATACTTTAAAAAAAAGATGCACTGTATGTTTATCAACTTCTAATGAATATAGACATTGTATACATGAGTTGAGGTACATATGGAGGGGTCCCAAAGATACTTTCAAGATCTACTATATTCAAAATCTGAATATCAGAGCATGTAAAAAACTAAGAACAATCTTCAGTGGTGTCTCAATAGCATATAAATAAAATAATTATATTTTTAACACTTGTATTTTACTTAGTAGTTATTTTGTTAATTATTTATTTGTTAATTTATATCATTTTGGAGTTATTTGATTGTAGTTTGCTTTTTTTCATTTTGTTTTGGATATGAAAATGTGTTCAAAGTGTGTTATCAACTGTAATTATAGGGTTCTTTTAATAAAAAAAAAAAATTATAGGGTTCTAAAAGAAAAATACGAAAATAATTTTTTTTAAAAAAAATAATACTTTAAGTGGCGCTTCTTTGAAGAATTGTCACAGGAGGGGGCCCTCCTATGGCTCTTGTTGACGTAAGCGCCACAGGAGACCCACCTCCTGTGGTACTTCCTCCAAAAAGCGCCACAGGAGGGTATTTTTTTAAAAAAAATTTAAATGATGTGGCGCTTTCAAGCGTCACAGCTTTTTTTAGTGGCATCCTGATATGTGGCACTTCTCTAGCACCACAACTAATGCAATTATAAGTGCTACAACTTTGCTTTTTTGTAGTAGTGGGCCGTTTACTCTAGTGCAAAATTACCAAAATACCTCTATCTAAAAAAATGTTCTGGTGGTAGACTCACTTTTGAAAAAATTATATGGGTATTTTTGCACTTTTGAAAAAATTTTAAGGGTATTTTTGCCCCTTAACCTTTTCTTTAGATAGAGGTATTTTGATAATTTTACACTGACGTTAATGGTTGTTAGTTAGTTTTAATGAAAGTGTCACTTTTGCTCCCCTTTTGAAACTTCGCATGGTTACTTTTGCACTCAAAAAAAGTTTATAGTAGTGAATGCACTTTTAAAACAAATTTATGGATATTTTTACCCCTTAACCCTATATATATCTGCAATATCAGGATTCCATATTAAATTTGTGTGGACTAATGGGGACAAACTTTGAAAGAGGATGATCAACTACATACTCAAACAGTTAAAGAGGCAAATATATAGGCCTTTCAATCTGATCAATGGATATATCGTTTTGTGGGGGCATCTATCATTAAGTGCACACCCTCATGCATATATATATATATATATATATATAAAGGCACTTGAATCAAACAACTAAAATTGACATGGGTCCGGAACCAACATATAGAGTTGCTGTTTAAAGCTTCGGTGGCCGTCGGTGGAGGGGCCATACATAATCTATCCCCTCCAGAAGCCACTCATGACGAAAGCTGTTTTAATTTTATAACTCATATACTTTAACAACTTGGTGAAGCGCGGAGCTATAAATTATATGTCATTAACATTTATGTGTTTGTGTGTGTATAATTTCTTTTCAGAAAAGCTAATCAAAATCATTTCTTAAACTATTTTTAAACTTGGACAAATATCAAAATTTTTCAAAAGTGTTGTTTTCCCCTGAATAAAAGTGATTTTTCGTAAAAATGTTGGAGCAAATTAATGGCCGCCTAAATTATATATTATGGATTAAACTACCAAAAATACCGGAATATAATATATTCATCATCATCACCATCATTGCTAACTAGCTAGTTGTGAAATTCTGTTGAGAAATTAATAGGGACAAATTGCAGGAAAGTCAAATCGAAGTAATTGAGAAATATATATATATATATATAATTTGTTCATTTCAAAAGATTTCAAGTGCTTGTTATGTACAGAAAGCACATTTGTAGTTTCTGCATGCTTTTCCATTTGGGAATATTGAAAATGATTTATTACTTGTTGTGCCCCAATATATTTCATCATTCACCCTAACATTCGATGCACCGTCAAGGTTGTCTTGGAATAGTGTTTTTATCAAGTCGTGTTGTTTTTTTTTAAGTGCATATTTAGATTAGCTTTTAGAGATCATAACTTCTACGATTTATAAGGTAAGTATGTGAGAGGAGTTTTATCTCGATTTGCAGAAAAAGAACTTCTAAAACCACAGTTTTATGGTTTCCCAAACACACACCAATAAAAGTGAAAAGACTTGAAGGTTGATTAAAAATTACAAAGAAAGAGGATGAAGCATCAGAAGCGGCTTCTCTCCTTTGCCTTTACCGTCTGTTGCCGTCCTTTTCCACAAAACTGCGCCGTTTTGGGGCAAAACACTGTGGCTAGCTTAGCTTTTTTAAAAAAAAACAGTATTCAACATCCTGATGTATTTTTTCAATACTAGTCAGTTCCCTCAAATATTTTTTCAAGATCCTAAAATAATTTTTCAGTATTATCCAGTATTTTGAAAAACACTATTCAACATCCTGAAGTATTTTTTCAATACCATTATGTTCCCTAAAATATTTTTTCAAGATCCTAAAATAATTTTTTAGTATTATCCAGTATTCCAAAGTATTTTTTTTATTGCTTGTCAGTACTCTGAAATATTTTTGGTGTTTTAGGATGTTGAATACACTAAAAGATAGTTCAGGTGCACCAAAAATATTTCAGAGTACTGATTGGCACTAAAAAAATATTTCAGGATACTGGATAATATTGAAAAATTATTTTAAGGAACTAATTGGTATTGAAAAAATACTTCAGAATGTTGAATAGTGTTTTTCAAAATACTAGATAATACTGAAAAATTATTTTAAGATCTTAAAAAAATATTTTAGGAAAGTGACTGATACTGAGAAAATACATCAGGATGTTGAATACTATTTTTCCAAAAAAAAAAAAACCTGCTTCAATGTTTTGTGCCAAAACAGTGCAGTTTTAAGGAAAAGGATTGCAGCGGACGGTAAAGGCAAAAGAGAGAAGCCGCTTCCTAAAGCATCACCTCAAACAGCCACTCACGTTTTTTTTTTTTTTTGCTACATAAATTTTAGGAAATGGGGTTAAGGCCACTCACGATCCAAGGATGGGGCTTCAAGTTGGAATGCCTCCCCCAGCGCCTCGAATAGACCACAACTAAATGAACTTCCCTAGGATCGAACCCTCTCCCATTTATGAGAGTGTCCGACCTCTTTGCCAATTGAACATAAAGACGAGGGGTAACAGCCACACACGTTGTCGGAGTTGGCTCGACGCACTTTGAATGATCAGTTACGTTTAGGCCCATGGTTAGACCCACGTCTTGATTTACATCTATTATCACAAGCCCAGAGCACATGACACTACTACAAAAAAGCAAAGCTGTGGCGCTAGAAAAGTGCCACATATCTGGACGCCACAAAAAGAAGCTGTAGCACTTGGAAGAGCCACATCATTTAAATTTTTTTTATAAAAAATATCCTCCTGTGGCGCTTGTTGGAGGAAGTGCCACAGCAGGGTATTTTTTTTTTTAAAAAAATAAATCCTCCAACAAACCTTATACCTCTTATATACCCATAAATTAAATTTTAGTTCACATATTCTGTATTATTATATGCCAACAATAAATTATGCATTTCATAATAATACTTTTCTTTTGCTAAGCATAAATATCCTCCTACTAAAGATCATCCTTAAGGCAATGTCAGGCAATTTAATTTCATACCTCATCATATAGGAATATTAGAAATAGGATATATATAAAACACGCACACACGTCTGCATAATATTTACAATTAATTTGAAATAAAAAATTACAGAAGTTATATGCCAATTAAAAAAGAAGAAGAAGCACGTTGAACTTACATCTTAATTTATCAGTGCAATGGAGTGGGGGACCACGTTACCCATTGGTGACAGTTGGAACAAAACAAAGAAGTAGATTTGATGATGAAGACATATGTGCGTGTGGGTGTGTTTTTAAGTGGGAAGATGACAGGAAATGGAGGGAGGGGCGACATCCACGGCAAAAAGATGAGAAAGGGAAAGTGAGAGAGGAGGGAATAATTAGAGTGGGAGTCAAAATAAAAGAGAAGGAGAGGCCACACGCGGGAAAGGGAAAAAAAAGATAAGGGTGGGAGTGAGGGCAATTGTAATTGGTGGGGAGTGGATTACGCTATCCACTTAAGAGGTTAAAAAAATTTTTTAATACAAGAACCAGCTGTGGTGCCTGATCAGCTGGTGTTAATTTTTTTTATATAAAACCAGCTAGTCACGTGGTGGCCAGCTGGTGAATTTTTTTTAATATATAACTAGCTGTGGCGCCTGGTTTCCCAGACGCCACATCTAGTTAACTTTTTTTTTTTTTATAATATAACTAGCTATGGTGCTTGGGAAACCAGGTGCCACAGCTAGAGTAATTTTTTTTTTATAATAGCTCCCAAGTGTGGCCCCTGTCTTGGCAGGCATCACACTTGAGCCAACTAGCTGTGGCCTTGGTCCACCAGGCGCCACAGCTGGTACCCAAAATTTAAAAACATAAAATAGAAAAGGAAAAAAAAAGGCAGCTGTGACACTTTTTTAAAGAAGGGCCACAAAATGTGCGTCACCTTTCGACTTTTTTGTAGTAGTGTGAATAATTAATATCAACTTTAATTGATGACCATATTTATCTTCATATGTGAAAAAACATAATCAAACAATACAATTATTGGATTTAGCACAAGGAGTTAGTCCTTAATGTGACGAATCAATTGGAAAGAGGTGCACACACATTTAGTGTTGGTAATAACTTGGATAGCGTTGACCCTAATAAGAGAATATGTCTACGTGCATGTGCATGCTTATGAAAAAATGACTAGCCACCAATTGGGATTAGATTTAGTGGAAGACGATAGTCCTTCACAATATAACGAACTAAGATTCGAATCTTGGTTAGAAGAGGTGCTCATATTTAGTGTCTGATAATACTTTGAACATGATGGCTTTCAATAAGAGGGTATATATGCCTAGAAAAAAAGGGGTTAAGGTGCAGATTTACCAACAAAATTTTACTCTAGAGGTTCCTAACACTAATAAGTTTTAAAGGGTAGATTTACCAACAAAGAATTAAATATGGAGCAACCAAAACAAGCCCGTTAACTTGGGTCTAACGTCTGTTTAGTGTGGATTGAATGTTGTCCAAGTAACATGTGAGAGTCATGAAAGGAAAAGACATGGCAGGTAAGAATCTTACAAAGATTTGAATGAGTAAATTAATATTCAGACCTACCTCCTTGTTGTCACTTCATTTACGTGACTAAAAACAAGGAACACATCATCGTCGATGGATTGAAGCATCGAGGAAGGAAAAGCCATATGGAAAGCAAGGTTGATGGCAGCATCTTCAGTAGTCGACCGGAAGATACAGACAAAGGGTCGTGCTTCTGTGACAACCCAGTCGTGAGGACGAATATGAACCTCCGAAGAGGTTCTATATCACCTAAGTTTTCTATACTCCTCTACAACTCTACCGTCCCCTTCAACTCCACCGTCTGCAACTCTACCATCCCCTTTAATATCAACTCCCTCATTATCATTTTATATAGAATTTCCCTCCTCTATGTTCTCACTAAGGCGTCTAATACTTTCAACTATACTAGAATGATTCCCTTTCAACTTCTCTTTATTTGTTCGAATACTTTCTTTATCCATAACAAAGACTTCACTAACCTTCTTCAGTAGCTGACCATGTTTCTCTCCAAATGACTCCTCCATTGTGCCATCCATACTATCGACCCCTTTCGTCTCTTCCTTGACATCTACTTTCTGTTCTTGATTACTCTCTATTTGCCCTGAAACAATTAAATCCTTAAATAACTCAAGGGCTTTGACGGAAAATTGTTGTTCTAACTAAAAAAACAACAATTTTTTGTCTCAATTGAAGGTTACCTATCAAGATTCCTCTTGTCTCTTTCTTTGAAACCCTATGCGAATCTTTCCACACATGCCCAAAATTAGCTCCACGACTACAGGTTGAAGATACACTACCCTTATAGACATCCCTTTTTTAAAAAGGGATGTTAAAAGGCAGAGGCGGCAGTATTTTCGTAAATAAAGATGGAAAATGGGAACATTAGGCTTCCCAAATTTGAATTGAGACGCCTAAAGTAAAGTTTAGACGTCCCAAATTAGAATTGGGACACCTAAAGATTCCCACGGGCACCAAAAATTTAAGATTAAAAATATTTGACTTACTTTAGGCATCCAAAAAATTATTTGGGATGCAGACTTCAGGCGTCCCAAATGGATTTGGGATGCCAAAAGTCAGTCCCAGGTTTAGGCGTCCCAAATACCATTTGGGATGCCTTACAGCATCTCGCATGTCACACAAGTGTCAGACATGCGTCCTCTCCACCCCCTCCTTTACTCTTTTGACCAACCAACTCCCTCCCTCCTTCATTTATTTTGACCGTCGCGTCTTCTTCTTCAACTTTACTCTTCCTCCTCCCTTCTTCCATTGTAGGCCGTTGACATACACCCTTCCTCCACACCTTCTTGCTTTTTCCTCCACCCCCTTCCATTGACGACAACACACACACCACCCCCTCCTCCACAGTGTCTTGCTTTTTTCTCCTCCACCTCCTTACTTCTATTGTCGTCGATGCACACATCCCCTCCACACACCGTCGTCTTCTTGCTTTCTCCACCATCCGGCGTACCTCCTCCACCGTGCATACACCTCTCCAATGTCTTCTTGCTACCTCTCCACCGTCCATCGTATATAACTGTCGGCTCCTCCCTTCATCAAGTTAGTTTTTTTTAAATATAAATTTACTTAAAGAATTAAATTTAAACTTGCAATGTGAAATTATTTTATATGATTCTAGTTATTGGAGCAATTTTCCCTTTTGATTGATTTTTTTTTTGTTTTTTGGCCTGAATCATATAATCGTTGTTAACTAGTACTTATGCAATATATTGTTTGTTTGATATGTTTGGAGCTTGGAAATGTTTGTTTTATGTGTTTGGAGTTTGGAAATTGAGAGGAAAAATATGTATGTATATTATTATAAATAAATGGAGCTATTGATTAATTTTGATGAAATGAACAACAATTAAACAGAGTAATTTTTGTTTCTTTAATATGGCTGGTTTTATTTTTTTTAGATTAGATTAGTATGATTATTAATGTAGTTTCCTTAATATTAGTAGTATGATTATTATTAGTGTAGTGGAGAGATAGGATTGCTTGAAATTTCAGGATGTCTTACTTTTAAGTGGAAATGCTGCCGAATTTTTTGTTGAAAAAAGTGAAAAAAGGCAATCCCATCATCATATATTATTGACAATTGTACTAAATGTGTGAGTGTTATTGAGAATGGCTTATGTGATAACAAAATGGATCACAGTTGAATGAATGCTTTGAGAACTAGTGGAAGAATATGAGAAATGGGTGAAAGAGTTTATTGAATTCGCTAGAAAAAATACTCCAGCAAAAAATAGGAAGTCTAAAGTCCCCCTGTAGAGGACTTTAGATGTCTCAAATTGAGAATTGGGATGTCTAAAGTCCCACTTTAGACGACCTATTTTTTTGGGACTTCTTTTCTAAAATATACTACCCCTCTCACATAGACGTCCCTCTGTTTTTGGACGTTAAAAGTGCCAAAATAGAAACGTTGAAACCCCTGTTTGTAGTAGTGCTCGTCCTTCTTTCACCTCTCTCTAGCTTTCTTACTTTGCCACTATTTGGCAACAAATCTCAGATTTTGTTGTCCACTATTGAGCTCCAACTCTCGTCGCCTCTCTCATCAATTCCGACTCTCTTTACCTCTCTCATCAATTTCTAGTAGGAACCCGACACATATTTTTTTCTTCGCTAGTATATCTACACCCTTTAAAACTTATTTATGCCAAGCACCCCTAGAGTAAACTTTGCTGGTAAATCTGTACCCTAACTCAAAAAAACTTTTCTCTGGAAGCATGAAAATGTTGTGGAATATTCTGAAAAATAATCAAAGGAATCATAAATATTGACAGGAATATCCTATAAAGAAGGATATAATGGCATATGTTGGAAATTCAAAAGGGCCATTGACTTTAATTAAAGGGGAGAGAGGTAGTTTGAGCAAGCACATGTTGCGGATGATGATATATGGATGTTGTGGGGATCATTTTGTCTCGAGAAGAGGATGGCTGATGAGCTTGTCATTTTTGGCTGCATTATGTACGTAGCCCGTGACAAACAAGATTGAAGCCAGAGAGCATGGGGATTTAAAAAATACACACACACACACATTATTATATTTTAATAGTTGGACGACCAAAACTGATCCATATATATATATATAGCTTCTAGAAAGAATATGGAAGATGATCGATTGATTTGGTGATAATATGGAGGCAGAATCATAAGGCTCGAGGCCTGAACATTGCAATGATGGTCTTGGCTCTCAAAGTCATATTCCCATTCCCTACCCATTATTGTTTTTGTTGAAAACTATATCCCTTCCTCATCAATATCCTTCATTAACCCTACTTTTCAATTTTTAACTTTAGTATATATTCACCAATGCCCTTAATTAGTAGGTTGAATTTTGTTAATTACCTGCCTGCGAATCATTCTTTATTCTTCTTAATTTTCATGGATTGCGCCACTTTTCATCAGCTTCTTCCTCGCAGTCTGAAAAACTTTTGGATAACAATTATGATTATAATTTACGTAAAAAAAAGTAGCTAGTCAAAATCTTTCTTTATCAACTCCATTGCATTGATCTGAGCGAAATTTAAGCACAGCTATGTAAGCGTTGGAAGCTTATCACCAATTCTGAAGTTGCTTCCATCCTCTGTGACTGGAATCCAAAGTCTCCCATATTGCCCTAACTAATCAACTTGTGATGAGTGACTGTGACTTGACTCTGTTCACGACATTTTTTTTTTAATCTTTTACTGTTTAATCGTTATATATTCTGCATATAGCCTTGCCTTAGAAAGAAGAAAGCGACCACCCTCCAAAAAATATTAATAAAGCACCCAATTTTACAATAATACCTCCCACACACACAGAGATCACTAGTTCGTGTGTGTGTACAGACACTTACTTCCCAAACAAATCAATACAAGCTAGCTATAGCTTCTTCGATCTTCCTTCGTTCATTTGTCTACACATTTTTCCTCCTTAGAGTTTGAAATTTAAGGGATTCCAACCCCCAAATACCTGAACCTATGTGGGCGTAGACTTTTGGCTTAATAAAGCAACAAAATAAAAAAGGATTAATACTTATTTCAAGAGCTCCATGTGTACATACATATATACTTATATATTCTAATTAAGAGACAAAACCCTCTAATTAATTTGCTGGTTAGGTGATTAATAATGTCATAGAAGTTGAATTTTTGTGATATGTGATGTCATCCATCATAGGATCCTCCAAATTCTGGTGCCCATTATTCTTATTTATGGTGTAGTTGATATTAGTAATGTAATAATAAATTAACGGTTAGAGGGGGTTGAACTAAACCCATAATATCTAGTAAGTGTGGTAGGAAAAGGAATCAAAACTGGTAGGGGAAAAAGGACATGTTTAGCTACGTACATAAATTAAACATTGGGTATATTAAAACAAATTAAGAAGGAAAACCGTTGGCAAACTCCTGTCATGCGTTTGTGTGCGTCGTACTAGTATTTGTTTTAAGGATTAACAATTTCCTCAGCTTAATTGCAGAACAACAATCTATTCTGGAATATTAATGTTGTTTCATTTCTTCTTCGATCAATAATTAATTAACTTAAAACGTATAATTAATAAAAGTGCAAAAAGGAATGAAAATCTACGTATGCCTTGGAAATAGAAGTGATGATGAAAACGGAAGAGTTGAAGGGGAAAAAGAAAAAAGGAAAATTAATGAATATAGTTGATGGATGTAGATCTTGTGATAAAGTCAAACTTTTGGAACCTTTTAGAACAAAAGTGGTTCAATTGCTTGCAACCGAAACAAAGCATCCTATATATAAGTTAGTCATGATGATCAAGATGTACCAACCGGCTAGCTATAGCTAGAAGAGACTCAAACATAAAATTATTATTATTATTTATTATTTTTTTGTTTTGCCATCCAAACATAAAACTAACTAATTAATGATATCTAGCCAGCGTGTTGAGTAAAAATGGTCCCCAGCAGCCAAATCATCACGTGCTTACCTGCATCAAAGTCCGCATATATGACACAGAAAAAGCAATATTCATTCATTATTAAACAACCGCATAATAATGATAAGAGATTCAGATTTCAAATTAAGCTGGATATTTACCTTACATTTTTTTTTTCTTAGATCAAGGTTTTCCCTTATGTCTTAGAGAGCAAAATGATCTCATCTTTCTCAACAATTAACTAAACTTATCGAAATTTGAATTTGTGTTTTCCTCCTTACTCTTTATGAAGGTGAGACCTCACCACATCAACCAACAGTATATTACTTATATTACATTTGTTACGGCTTTTGCTCCTTTCTCAAATTATATTCAAATTTATAGACTATAAAATAAAAAAATAATTTTTTTTTGTTCCAATAATGTGCACTCAATTGTAATTTAACGTACAGTTCAATTTTGACTGATAAAATAATAGCATCATTCTCAGCCATATGTAAATATTTGTATAATTAAGATCGTGGTTTTAATTTTAACTTATGTTTCTTTCTCGTTTTAGAAAAAATTAACCTTTTAGTCTTTAAGTTTGATAAGATATATAATTTTAATTTTTAAAATATAGAAACTTATATTTTAAATGCTTATACTAGAGGTAACGATTCAGTTAGATCAAGTCAAAGTTTAAAAACGGAATTACAACCGAATTAAAATAATAGAGACTGAAATTATATAAAATTAAAGTTTAGAAATCAAGTTACAACCCAGACAAACTATAAAGATAAAAGGTTAAAGTATATTCTAAGTCCTTTAAGTTTTACATGAGGTAAATTTTTAGTCTTATATTTCTAACACTGTTAATGTTGCTAACGGAAATGTTGAGGTAGCAAACTCAAGTGATAATTGTGCAGCTGATGAAACATATTTAATTTTTATATTTTTAATATAATATATTTAGATTATTAAACAAAATAAACTTACAATCGCTGCAAATGAAGTCGAGGTTTTGATATTTATATTATTAAAATATATATTTAGATTATTAAACTAAAAGTTTTTAATGCAATCAAGGTTCTGAAATTGACTGCTTTATTAGGTTTTTAGATATTTTTTAATTTACATATATATTAAACTAAAATTAATAACACTTAATTACACAATCACTACTTAAGTTTGCTGTGTCAACATTTTTTGTTAAAAACATTAACGGTGTTAGAATTATAAGACCAAAAATATACTTTATAAAATTAAGGAACTAAAAATATACTTCATGTAAACTTAAAAGACTAAAACTATATTTTAACTAAGATAAAAAGATTATTTTTTTCCTTTAAGGAGGAAAGAAACATAAGATAAAATTAAAATACTTAATGTTTGTTTGGGCTAGCTTATTTTTTACTTATAAGTACTTATAAATCGTGATTTATGGTATAAGATAAATATATGAAAGGAGTTTTATCTCGACTTATATAATAAACATTTATTTTCCAAAAAAACGCTATTACAAACATAACTTTATACAAATATTTGCACTGGAACGATGCTATCATGCTATTATTATATATTAGATAATTCTCAATTTTTTTATTAAAAAAAATCATTACCAGGGATACTATTTCCGAAACATAGCATATGCAGAAAAGTACAAGCAAAGTGATATATGATGATTATATTCTATAATCCCATTTGTGGGATCTCCATAACCAACCCTCCAACCTCTCTTCACTTTTCATCTCCTTCTCTCTCATCACCATCTTCCTCTGAATCATTCATAGCCCCATGTACCCAAATATCGAGCACATTTTCTTCTCAACCATGCCACCGGATTCAGACCTCTTTCTAGCAAAGGAGAACCCCAATGAAGATGTCAGTATAAAACCCGATTTCCATTTTCAAAATCATCACTCCCATGAAACAAGTGTCCCAAACTGTTCCAAATCTTCGGCGATTTCTGACTTGGTGGTATTAGAATCGTCGACCAGACTAGAGAATAATCCAATTTCAGATCTCAATCGTCAGAGCTGGTTTACCCGAAGAAACAGTTCCCAAAAAGAAAAGAAGAAAGAAGGAGGGGAAGGTTATGAAGCAGCTGGTCCCTTATTATTATTATTATCAAAAGAGAATTCTAAGCTTAAGGTAGAAGAACAAGAGGAGGAGGAGGAGGAGGAGGAGGAAGATGGGTTCAGAACTCCAACTTCTTTGGATCACAGAATTCCAGAGGTTGAAAAGTGCCCACCTGCACCCATAAAACCCAAGGCACCTCTGAAAAGAAAAGCGCTTCACATACAAAATAGTACTCCACTTTGTCTTTCATCAAAAGACCTTCAACTATTGTTCCCAGTTCAACACAACCCACTTTCCGATTGCCACAGAATCATCAAGAAAGTTCGAAGAGATGACTCCAAGCACTGATCTGATTTGCCTCAAAAATTACATGTTCCAATAGTTTCCATGTGTGTATTAATAAGGTGCAAGTGCAGAATATTTTTCTTATTAGCTTTCTTTTTTGTTCTTTTACCCTTTTTTATCTGCCATTATTGGCGGTTTGAAGGTTAGATGTCTGTATAACTCTCCTGGATGGACTTGTGATGTTTAATAAATTATATGACGTGCGCTTGGTGATCGGCATGTGCATGACAAAGAGTTGCGCTGAAATTAATAACTATCAGGGGAATGGTCAGGAGTCTAATTTGTATCCCCAAACTGAAGCTGGGTTGAACATTATATATTTGTTAAACATCTCATCTCCAGAGAGTTTTGATTACCTTTATTGTTTTATTGTGTTGCTTTACTAATTGGCAATTTGATAGGAATGATGTAAAGTCGAAGATTTGCCAAAGATAAAATGTGGAAGGGGGGATTGTCTGTGTGATTTTAGTAATTTCAAGCTTAATTTTATCATTAGTAGCTTCTTTTGTTGTAATTATTAAGGTGCTATTGCTATATATTATGCATGCATATACATACGTACATACATATATATCTGCTATACACATACACACACTAGATATAAAGGAAGAGATCAACTTATTCTGATGTGTATATATTTAACATGCCATGATTTTCAGGCCTTCAGAATCTTGCTTTCTTTATGAAAACTGACAGATTCTTTCTTCGATTTGACGCCATATACGTAAGGTAGTGTTCAGATTCTAGGGAAGAAATAAAACGATATAGCTAGATAAGAAGCACAAGAAGTTTGCGGCATTAATGTGTCATGTGCCTGGCCTTTATTAAAGTTAGTGTACAATATCATACTTGTTAAGTTGATAATCAGTTTTATTGCAATAATACACTGCCTTATTCCTTAATATAAGATATATTTATTTAATTTAATTATATTAAGAAAGTTAGTTAAGTTATTTAATCTGACATATATTTTTTATAAACTAAAATATCATATCATCTTCCTTAATTCTTTCTTTCTCTCTCTACCTTAATTATTTTGAGGGGTAGTATTAATAGATATAAATTAAAAAAAATAAAAAATATAACTTATATTTAAAATAAATATTAATTTTCTAAATATATTCTATATTCAGCATCTATGTACACATGTGACGGCAAAAGATCTTCCAAGTCATCATCCTCCTTGTTGAGAAACCTTAATTGCCCGTACCAAAAGTCAACCCGTTCTGAAACCTTCCCTGTCAACATTTTATCTCGCCCATTAACTTGGCATCATGATGCGTAGGGGTGTTCATCAATTTTCCGTCTCGATCTTTTCATCTCAATCCCGAGTAAATTGGGAGGAGAAAATCCCGTCTCGAAAATTTCGGGATCGGGAATGTGATTTCTGGATCGGGATCGGAATCGGGAATGGGACTTCCCGATCCCAACTTTTTCCCGATCCCGAAAATATATATATACACATATATATATATATATATATATTTTTAAAAATATTTAAGAAAATAAGACCAAATATAAAATAAAATGTGAAAATCCCTAACACCTTAAGGTAATATCTATTCTTTTAGTGTAGTTAGTTACTTTCATTTATTATTTATTAAATAATTCTAATTTTTTGTTCTTGTCTTTTTTCTTTTTACAGCTAAATCGACAACTTTAAGCATGTATTAGACTAATTATATATTTATATTAGACTTATTTGGTACAATATGATATTAGACAAATTATATATTTATATTAGACTAAGGGAAACACAACAAAAAATTCAATATAGAGATTTTTTTTTTAAAAAAGAAAATCCAGGATCGGGAAATTCCAGATCTCGATCCCAAAATTTCCTGATTTTCGGGATCGGGATCGGGAATGGCATTTCCCGATCCCAAACACCCCTAATGATGCAAGTGATTGAGACATTTTCATGGCACTCCTAAGTAGGCTTAGAAATAAGTTAGGTTATATTTAAATAGGTCTAGATCTGAAATAAAGATTTAAAGTTTGAGCTAGCCTAGGCCTGAATTTGTATGTAAGTATTTTATTAGGCCTGAGCTTGAGTCTTCAAAAGACCTGATAAGGCCTAAAACATGTTTAAAGGCCTACTTAAAATGTAGGCTTTAAATAGTTTAAAGGCTTACTTAAAATGTAGGCCTTTAAATAGATTTTAAATCATATACCTTCAAATTCATATATAACCCTTCATGCTTATTTCTAATTATATATTATATATGTCTTAAAAGCTTAACGTGCATTTTCGTCGTAATATTATGGCTTAGTAAGAAAAATAAAAGAATGTCTAGTGGCAACAATTGTCAATAAATATGACTAAGAAAAACTAATTGTCTGTTGAACCCCACATTATTGCTTTAGTAGATTATGCAAATCAAGAGAGGGGGAGTGAGTTAGCGTTGTCATCTCTAGCAATTTAAGAAAAGAGATGTAAGGTAAATAATTGGGTGTAATGATTATGATATGTGAAATTTGGAATTAAGCTTATGTTAGTAAATTTATAAAATTATTTGGATGATATTATTTATACTTATATAATAATATAAATTAAAAGAAAATTAGATACGTTAAGCCTGTAGGCTTATAGGTTAAGCTATATGAAAATAGTTCTTGCCTATTTACTAAATAGGTTAGATTAGATCATAAGCCCCTATTAGAGACTTAACCTATTTTCATCCCTACTCTTAAGACAAGAATTTTGAGATACTACCTTTAATATAAGTGTGTGTGTTTGGATTAGCTTTTGAGAATAACTTTTACGATTTACGAGATAAGTTTGTGAGAGGGGTTTTGTCTCAGGTTTCTCAAACCTAGGTTTGGAATCTTCCCAAACACTCACTAAGACTCGATCAGTTGACTTTTTTTTATTGGAAGAGATCATATGAAGAAAGTTAAATAAATTATTTTAAAGTATTTATATTTATCTTTTTTATACCAAACTAATTTATTTGACTTATAAACTGATATATAATTTAATAATATGTAAAATATGTTATTATATTAAACAACTTATTTAACTTCCTTAATCTTCTTAAAAAAAGGTAAAGCGTGTTCTAAATTAAGCACTAAAGGTAATATAAAAGGAAATAAATCTCAACCAAGCGTGGTTAGCGTAGTCGTAACCTCACTTCGCCGTTTAACCAAAGGTCTCGAGTTCGAGTCCTGGGAATGTAGCTTGCCACTTGGCCAGCACTTTGCCCTTAAGTGAAGGTCCCCGGTGCGGATTTGGATTAGTCTGGGCCTGTTAAGTTCCCTGTGATATAGGGGCTGACCCAGGATACCGGATTAAAAACTCCAACAACAAAAAAAAGGGAATAAATCTCCTCCCTTGGAAAGACTTATATCTATACACATATACATATATTTCCTGTAAATTGAAGAATCCATGGAAGAGAGAGAATTCAAAAGAAGCCATTGCTGATCCTTTTAGGCAACCCAAAATTCTGGTAGCACCTAATTTCACCTCCAATGCTGGCCGTCGCAATCACCAAGCCCCATGCCACAGGATAACCTGATGATGATGATGCGGCGGTTTGACTATTATCAGCGAGTGAGCGAGACGACGACGAAGACCTCGAAGACAACGACGTCGAATTGGTGGCAGAGATAGCGGAAGGATCATTATCCTGCCTCGTGAAGCCGGTAGCCGAATCTGAAGCCAAAGACCCTGTTCGCGCTATGGCCGCGGGGTCCACTTCTTGCTGGTCACTGGAATTACCACTTTCAGTGGCGGCCGAGCTGGTATTTTCGTTAACGTTGTTATCACTTGTTTCAGCAGCGTCGTCGGTGGTGTTTTCCTTAGTAGGAAGAGGCGTGGTCGTGGCGGTGGAGTCGTTGGGTGGTGAATCGTCATCGGCGGCGGCGGCGGCAGGGGAAGGATCGGGTTCCTTCTTCTTGGGAAGAGGGGGAAGTTGACTAGTTTTCTTCTTGGTGGGGGCTTGAGGAGGATCACCCTTGATGGTGAACGGCCATGGTGCTGCCACTGAAACATCCTTACAGGGAAAGCTCTCAAAAGCTCTGGTCATTACTAAAGCTCTTGCTTTTGCATTATTGCCTCCTTGTCGAGGCTCTTCATATTTCCACACGTATACTTGAGAATCTTCGCTTGCACTTATCACGTGCCTTCCACTTGGACTGAATGATGCTGCTATTTGACTGTTTGAATTTCGGAAGCCTGTTCACAAAATCCCTAGTTACTTGACATTCATATGTTCTTAAGTCAAGTCAAACTAAACAGACTATAACTAGTGATTGGTTCAGGGTTAGTGATGGCACGCACCTTGGAACTTATGAACAACTTTGGTGCCTCCTACTATTTTAATCCTGGAGTCAGCTGAAGTGACAAGCACTTCTGATGGATTACTCGGTGCAAACTGAAAGCCGGTGATTTTTTTCTGGGGAGCTTTCTTTCTCTGTTGTAAGTCAATCGTGCTTGTCTGACTTAATTTGGAATCTAAATTAAATATAATTTTAGGAATCCATTAATTACCTTAAGTTAATTAGGATATGGTGATGCATATATTTATTTGGAGCAATTATAAGTCGGCAGGTAGTACCTTCTGTGCCATACATACAACAAGTGCCATTATGTGTACCTACAAGAGCAGCCTACAGTGTACATTAGTGAAGCTATTAAGATTATATGAGTATTGGAGAGAACAAAACAAGAGGTTAGTGAAGAAGGTCCACCTGACCATCGGGAGTGTAAGAAACGGCGGTGACCATTTCATGCACATCGGCCCAATCCACGACTGATCGTTGAGGAATGCTCCATATTCTAATCTTAGCATCCAGGGACCCACTTATGAAATAATCTTCCTCTATTGGATTAAAATGTACGCATGTTACTGTGCCACAACATATATAAACACATCAGCCAATTCATATCACATTTGAATAGAAAGTTATTTGGCCAATACATAACAACCTTACCATAGTCATTGTGAGTGAACACCTTCAAGCAAGTCTTTAATTCCAAGTCCCATAGTCTCACTGTTTTATCCATTGAAGACGAGAGAAGTAACTGCATGCATGCAATTACCACAAAAGAAAGTAAATCATAGTGTACTTTCTCATAGTTCAGCTTATTAGACGTTTTAAAGTGATGACTGGTTCTGTTAATTCATCCAGTTTTATCTAATCTAAACTTTGGCCATTGGTTTAAAAAAAGAACAGGTTTCGTTGCGAAGCCATTTGTTTAGCAGGGAGAGCTAATAGGCAAACCTGGATCCAGATATGCTTAGCTCTCCCAGCTCCTAAGGAAAATGCTTAGTAGAAAAAACAGTCCGGTTAAAACACGCAAGAATGTCTTTAATTAAGAATTGAAAAAATAAGTGATAGAGTGGGCTGACCTGACATTTGGACCAAGACAAGTCCAAAACGTCTTCAGAGTGACCTTTAAAAGTGCAAAAGGGTTTATCAGAGAGGGAGAACACAGTCTCCGGCACATGGACGTGGTCCGGGACCTTATCATCCTTTTTATTCCCAGCTTTGCCCTTCTTCTTGGCCGCCGCAGCCGCATCCTCCTCAGCCGCCGCGTCCTCATTGGTGGCCGACGAAGCAAGCAGCGAAGGGTGAAGCGGAGTAAGATTGGTTTCTTCCGACGACGTCAACGACATCAGCTCACACTCCTGCACTTCCCACACATGAATCACCTTATCCTCCCCGCCACTCGCCAAATAATGGCCGTCCCAACTAAACTTGATGGTCCAAATACCACCCTCGTGAGCCTGAAATTCTTGACACATGTGTAGCGCTGAAAGCTCTTTGTGAGTTTTCCCGCTCTGCCTAACCCTGACCCATTCGTTGTTCTTACTCTGTTTCTGATTCGGATCTGTGTTCGCGGGTTGTGGTGCAGACGGAGGCAGAGGAGGCAAATTAGCAGGAGGCGTTGGTTCTTTAGTACTCTGTGACCTCTCTCTTTCTCCTTTGAACCCACTTGCCACACCCTTTATGTTCTTCAACAGAGCAGCCCCTGTTTTCTTACTCATTCTCAAGCTCTTGTTCAGGAGGTAGTTGGCACCCGCGGGCTTATTACTCTCGTCGTTTTTGTCTCTCCCTCGTCGCATAAGCTCTTTAACGATTGGGGAGTGTCCGACGGATTTCTCGAACTCTTCCATCGTTAGTTTTTTCCCTGTTTGTATGTCGTTTAGACTGCCCCATGTGCCGTCATTGCCCGGGTCCTTCCCCGTGACGATGAACTCTTTCCCGGTGTCGAGATTCTTGATGAGGAAGAAAGAAGCGAATTTGGTGTTTGAGATGATCGTGGTCAGCTTACGGCCGTGTTGGCGGCTTGATTGTTGATCCCCTGAACCGGCGGTGTCGTCTTTGGCCGCCGCGGCCGGCCTCCAGTATGTGTAGGGGCACATTCGAGGACGGGCGAGGATGATCTCTGATGACGTTCTTGTCAGACGCTGCTTTGAGACCTTACCTGTAAACAGCAATCAAGGGAGGCAATCAGCACTGCAAATAAAATAGTTTTTAATTAATATAAGAGGTAGTAGAATTAGATAACTAATTAATTAACCATATTAAGAGAATTAGTCAATTTTGTTATTTGTAATAGATTTTATGTTGATTTTCTTACACTACTACTCCCTCCGGTCTTTAATATCAGATATTTAGGGCTTTGATTTTGGTCATAAATAAGACATGATTTTTATATTCATTAACATTTCTCTAATTTATTTTTATTGATGCTCTCCCAACAATAATCAAAGAAAAAATGAAATGAAAGAATTAAAGAAGATGATTAAGGTACATGCATATTATATTAATTAACCTAACTAACTTCTTTAATCTAATCAAATTAGTAAATATATCTTATATGATACTTAAGTAAATATACTGGCTCTGGTCCTAATATAAAACAAAGTTGATTTTTTTGGAGAGATTAAGAAAGTTGATTAAATTACTAGAGTATTTATATTTTTATTTTTTTCTCCAAACTAATTAGTTTGACTAATAAATTAATATATAATCTAAGGATACATAATATATGATATGATTAAATAACTTATTTAGCTTCCTTAATCTCTCCAAAAAAATCAACTATGTTTTATATTTAGAGCCAAAGGAAGTATCTTACATTAAAGATTGTAAAGAATATTTCTAATTATGTACATTGCAATCATGCCTTGATGAAAACTATGTGCAATCATTTTGAAATGTTTTGGAGAAATTATATATTTAAAAGGTAAAAGTGGATTGAGTGGTTATATTTAAAATCAAATAAACCACTTTTCTATATTCTATACTTAAGAGGGAGATAATACTCCAAAGAAGAAAAAATAAGGTCAAAGAAGATGGCAATTAGAATAGTAACTTTCTGTGAAGAGAAAGATGGTTATGGAATTAATAATTTAAAAGTGATTCAAGTTTTTGGGAACGAAGTGTCGAAAATTATTATTTTTATATGATATTTCGGGAAAAAGTAGTGGTTTCAAGTAATTTTGCGAAGGATGAAGTAAAATTGTGAAAACTGCTTTATTTTGTAGAGCATAACTTGAGATTAGTACCCAAGGGAATGAAATATGGTTTTAGTAACCATACCTATGAGTTCCTCCTTCCTCATTTTGGGCAAGGAATACGCATCGGAATCTACGTCTCCGTCGGAACGCGACCTGACGAGAACGAATGGAACAGGAACAGGGAATTGCTCTGTTTTTTGCTCATCCGGCGGCGGTGGTGCAGACTCTGCTTTTTGCTGATCACATGATGCAGTAGTATCAGCAGCCTCTGTTTTATTCTGATCACATGACGCAGCGGCGTCAACAACAGCTGCATCACGAGGATCAAGAACCTTCGTCTCTTTGGGCTTATCGGGCGAAGGAGACAGAGGCGGGGCATTATTCTCGAACTTCCTCGTCATTGCACGGCCGATTGCTATGCTCGCCAGCTTCAAGCTCTCCTTGTTTTCATTTAGGCCCATTCCATAAAGCAGCCGCTTCCTCCGTTCAGTGATCGATCCCGGTGCCTCCATCCACATGTCGTAGTCGAAGTCAGGGATCGCCACTGCCATTGGTGCCGTCGACCTTTTTCTTGTCATGATTCTGAATCTTTGAGAATTTGCCGAGAATGACATGCGGCTTTCTTGGAATTCCTCATCGTCGGATGACGAAGCGCCGTCCAAGCTCTCGAAGAAGGACTCCTCGTCGTCGTCGTCATCGATACCTTTCCAATTCATTGTCATTGTTTTCTTGCGTTCCATCTTAAACGAAGAGACTTTAATTCTGTTGCAGGCAGATAGAAGATGGAGAAATCTCACATAAACAATCCAATGCAACAGAACGTTGAATTTGTTGAAAAGATCAGTGAGGAAGAAAGAGGACAGGGAGAGAAAGGTATCGGATATTGTAATTTTTTTCCTTTTTCTTTTTCAATTTTGGTTGATCTTCGAAAGAGGTATCCGGACTGAGAAAGAAGTGGAAGAGAGGAAATGAGGGACGAAGAGGTTCGTTTAGCTCCTGAATTTTGGAGGTAAAGAAACTGTCAACGGTTTTCTTTTTCTTTTGCCAAGTATTTTCTTGGCACCTTTTTCTTATTTGATCATTGTTACATTTTTTCATTAATATGCTGGTTTCAAACTTTATATTTTATTTCCAAATATTGAAGCAGCGTTTTAAAAGTTAATTTGGTGATATAATAATAAAATAAAAAATTTGTACATATATATAAACATATGCTTAACAAATAAAATAGCAAAATGTTAAATAACACCCCGATATGTCAAATTATCAATACGGTAACACACGCCCACAATATTAATTTTATCTTAACTATTTATATAAAAAGTTAACAATAACAAAAAAAAATATAAAAATAAAAATAACAATATAAAAAAGTGGTACATGTATATAGTTGAGTTTTGACTGTATAAAAATCTAAAGACATGATAAAGGAAATTAGAAGAAAGTCAAAAACACGGATATAGGAAGTAAACAAAAAAAAAAAAAAAAAGTAAACAAACAAATATGATTCTGCCAGCGGACGACGCCGTTTAGACTAGAGATCCTTCCCAGACGTAGCCTTTTGAATTCAAATAACCCGCGCATCTTCCGATCTTCGGATCGGAGTGGTAAAAGAATGGGATTCCCATGTTCGCAGTCGTGAAGCCTCGTCTTCCTTGATTAATTCATTCGTTCATCTGAGTCTCGCTATGAAACTCGAACATTTTCTCTCTTCCTCTAGCTCTGAGCTTCTCAATCGAAATCCCTGCTCTTAATTACCCCCAACTTCAGAAAATGGCCTCCTCCATAGCTTACACCCAAATCGACGACAAGGACCTTGACGACGCCGCTTTGTGGGCTGTCATCGATTCCGCCACCGCCTCCCATTCCGCAACCAAGTGTAAATCCCTTGCCATCAAAAACAATAATAGCACGTCCCCATCTCCGATCTCAAAACCCTTGCCGCCGACCAAGTTCCAGAGAATCTCGAGGGATTCCCCTTCGGCTTCAATTGAATCCAAGGCTACAGGCGACGGCGAAGTGGAGCATGAGCCTTGGTCATTTCGGCCTCCTAGGAAGGTTGCCAGGGTTTGTTCTTCGGAGACGAGCGAGATTAGTCCTCTGGCTCTGGTGAAAAATGGGCAGCGAACGCCATCGGCCACTGCCTTTTATTCGTCGCCTGAGTCGCATTTATCGCCTGAGATAGGGAGGCTTCGAGTGCAAGCGATTAGTCCTTATACAGAGGTCTCTCCGGGGCATAGTGACAGGGCCGATGAAAAGGAGATCACGATGCATGGCTTTTCTGGGAAGTTCTCTTCAGTTTCATTGTTCAAGGAATACCAAAATACAGCTATGACGGTAACTATTCCTATATACTTGTTAGTATGTTTAATTCAGTATTGGTCTTTGCTGGACACCTTTGGACAATTACCGATGTGATGTTAGTTCTTCTTACTCCCAATATCCTGGTTAATGATTTAGTTAGCGATGAACGCAAAATTTGAACCTCAGAAAAATGCTTCATAGTTATAGAACGGAAGAAATACGTGAATTATATACTTGACACAGAAACATTGGGAGGTCTGTAGTTAGGATTAGTGTAGTATATCTATTGTTCTATTAGAGCAATAGAGCAATGCTCCTAAGAAATCATAATTCTTGCTATCATTTCCATCTTTTCAATGTATTCTCTTGTGAGGTTTATTCAGCTGCCATCAATCAGGCAGCTTGGTGACGGTATTTTTTCCCTCCTAACCCTGTGATTCTGATTTAATAATTTCACATCTAAGCTGCGTTCTTATATCCTCACTGATTGAAACCATATTTTCTTGGCAACCATAACTTATTCTAAGCTTGCTTGAGTTGATATGCTTGAGGGCTTTGATTTTGGTAATAATACTTGTAGCCAAAGGTATGCTTTGAGATGTGGCTAGGCGATAAAATTTATGTTCGTCCATCTTCCTGCATGTGGTATTACACATGTATCGTCACAAGAAGTAATGCAAGTACCCATTGTTGATTTATTGTTATTTGCAAGCATTTAGTGTAGGTACAGGAGTTTAGTGGTGGCAATTTTGTTCTCTTAGCTGCTATATTTTTTTTGGGCTCGGCTCTTAGCGCGGATTTGCCTAACCAATCTATTGCCGATTTCTTGTGCCTTAAATGGGCAGATTTTGGAGAAGACCGATTATACATTGATTTCGGGGAAGCCTTTCATAAAAAAGTCAGGTAAACGAGGTTTCTTCTTTGTTCAGTGAACATAGCATATCAGGTCAGATTTAATATGCTAAAAGTGTTTCCTACAGGTTGGAGGAAGATATCTTGCTTCTTCAATGTTTCTTTTGAAATTAGAGACAAGAGTATTGAATTTGATGAGAACCGTAACGTTCAACGCGCTGAGTTTGTGGTTCGGGCATACATGCAGTATGTTTCTTGTTCGTTGGTTGCAATTCACGTTACTTCTCTAATTTGTTTTCATTTTCACTACAATCACGTTGCTATTTTGTGGTTAACCCCATCAATATCAGGGGAGGCAGGTTCTCAGATGGATGGGGCTCTTGTGAGCGGCGCGAGAAGCGCTTTCAGAAACCAAATCATGACGTAGCAAGCACGGCAGAGACTAGAGCCAAAAACAAAGCATGTCAAGTAGGCCATCTTTATCAATGTCGTAAATTTCCCAATTTATACTTGAAGTTATTCATTACTATTTAGCTTTTGTAGCTTTCCCCCCTACTAAATACTTCAAATGATTTAAAAGTTCATATAATCATCTCAAATTCACTTGTACGTTATGTTGCTGCATGGTCACCTTGCCAGCCAATATATGCTAACCTCGGATCATCTAATAAAACTTGGTTTTGCTAATGTTACTTCATATTCGGGTTCCTGTTGCTTTAAATTCTTTTAGCAACAAATCCACATTCCCCACTTTATGCTGCTTGTTAATATGACTTTTTGTTTGTTTGTTTGTTTTTTCTTTTTTTTTTTTTGAAAAACTAACTTGCTCTGTCTGTTTTGTCGTATACATTATTATGTCTACCTTAAAAATTTAATGTTTGCACTTACCAGATTCAAATGGCCATTTATTTTACTAATTCCCGGTCTGATTATACTTTTCCAGGACTTGTTAGGAATTGGAGAATACCGATCTGGTGATGGTGCAGGCTAAGTTGGTTGTTGATATTATAATATTACAGATACAGATTACAGATGACTGTTGATTGTAACGATTTTTTTCCTAGACCTGATCTTTAACATTTTTTTACTTTGCCCTGAAGTTTTGTCAGGGTTGGCCACAACTTGAGTTAAACAAAAAATTGTGTGTAAAGCTATAATATTCTACAATGGTGTCGCATATATGAAAATATTGAATCTATAATGCTTATACAATGGTTTTTTTTTTTTTTTCTTTTTTCCCCGTTACATATTCTGTTCTATTATAATGTATTGATATTTTTTCCTATCTCTCTAGAAAGGCATCTGAGTTACATGATTTTTTTTTTAAAATTTATACACAAATTTTCTTGAAATGCAAGTATAGCCAAAGTTATTACCGAAAAAAAGTATAGCCAAAGTTATTACCGAAAAAAAGTATAGCCCAAGTTTGTTCAATAACGATTCTGATACCGTATATATTTAACAACTCAGGTATACGAATAGGATTAATATAGATAAGTAATGGTATAAATTAATTTTCTCCCAAATAAATCTATACAATAATCAGAACAGCATATGAATAAACGCACTTAAGGAATTAAATTTAAGAACTAACATTTATTTGGGGGCAGGGGCATTAATATGTGTACCGAAATTGCTCTAACTCGCGCTGCTTCCACCAACTTCTGTCCCCCAAAAGCGAGTGAATTTTGGTAGGAAGTCATTTTCTCAGTTCTCTCTCTCTCTGACTTTGTGGTCTTCACTATTCAGAGGAAACGCTGTTGAATTTGTTTTGATTTGGAGCCAGAGAGCTCCTGTGTCTATTTATATTGCAGTTTTTAGTATCCCAAAATTTACACTATTGCTGTTGAATATGGTCCCCTTTTGGTTTTATGAATTCAACCTGTTTGGTGTTATGTCTCTGAGAATGTAAGATGTGAAAGTGACACTAATTTATTGCTTTGAACCCGCTTTCCTTCACTCTTCCCTCTATTTCATTCAAATCTCGCCTCAGCAAATCCTTCAGCAAACGCACTAATCATGGCTCTACAGGTACCATCTCCTTAATTATGCGTTTTTTAGTTTCTTTACTTTGAATCATTTGGAGGGTTTCTGAAATATGTAGAAAGGAAGTTTGAGGATGTTTTCCTTATTGTTTTACCCATTTTGGGGTGGGTGATGGCCAGAATTTAAGTGCTTGAAACTGCAAAAGCTACAGTTTTTTCGGATATAAATCATATTTACGGACTTCAGAACTATAGATTTTGGTTCAAAATATTTAAATACTAATTTTGAATTTGCTAATATAGGATTCGTCTAGTCTCTTCATCGTCAGTTTTGAATTGCGAACAATGATGATGCAGGAAGAAGGGTGGCCCTTGGGATTACTGAATGGGAGGATTGGGTTGATAGAAACTGGTAGTGATGTCTCTGGATCAATACTCACTGCTTCTCCCACTTCTTTCACTCATTCTTCTTCGGATATTGAATCCCAGGTTGGTATTCTTTTATGATAGCATGAGCTTCTAATGAAGTGAAACCAATTCATGATGGTTACTCTGTTTGTGCTTCTCTTTATTATTATTATTATTATGGCTTAGTCACTATTTTAATGTTCATGGTGTTAGTATTTATCAATTTGATCATAGTAATATCTTGACCATTTTCAACAATGATTGAGGCTTGCGAGGCTGGATTCTTCATGTTCATGGTAGTTTTCAACAAGTGGTTTTATTTTATCAGCCTTGCTTCATATGTGTCTTTTGTGTGTTTTAGTCCCCAGGATCGTTGTTCCATGAAAAGACCACCACACTTGGAACCCTCGTTGGTGATTCAGATTCTAGCCTCTTGGAACTCTCACAGAGATCTAGTAAGGGAAGAATAGTGGTGGACCCCACAAAGGACAAACACAAGAAGAGTCACAAGATGAAGCCATGGATGCTCTCATTGTGTTCAAAGCAAACCACTGATGCAGTGAGTGTGAAGAAGGATGGTCCTTCTCTTGGTCACTACCTTGAAGCAGAGAGGAGAGCTGCAACTTCTTGCAGATTTAACCATTCCATCCATGCTGCTTCTCATTTTTCCCCAATTAAACGCTCAAATTCTCTATCATGATTACTATGCATTCTCAGAGTTCAGAATCTGTGAAATTCATCTGAATTTTATTTCTTTTAGTTTTTTCCTTTTTTTTCTTTATTCATGTTTTGTAAAATATAAAAAACTTTACCCTCCATTCGAAAAGAACAATACTTTAAGAAATTCATGGATCCTCTTGTTATCCCTCTATCACATGTTGCATTGGGTAGAACAATGGTTATGCAGAATTGCAGATAGCTAAGTAATGGCTTCTTCTTACTGGTTTACTTTAATGTGAGATTTAGCTATCCAAAAGTACATTTGCTCTTATGCTTCGTTCAAGTTTGAAATATTTCATCTAAGTTTAGTATTCATAATTGGGAAAATATCATTAAGGTCCAACTATGAAATATAATATCAAAAAAATTCCGATACTGCAAAAGTTCCTATCCTTGAAAGAAAAGGGTCGGTCAGCAAAGATAGGAACTAGGAAAAAACAGAGCTTGCGAGAAACCATTGCAGTGACCCCTAGAACACAAATGGAACAGTCCTTGGACGTTCCATTGGTGTCAAAGGGGGAAAGAACCCCATTAACAGAAGACAACCTCATGAGCAAGAGAGTTAAGACGCAAGATGAAGGAACTACCGAAGACATGGAAACAGAGGGCAATGATGAACCGGAAACTCAGAACGTGGATCAGGTTCGGAAGCAACTACTCTTTAAGACTGTCGTGGAGGAAGAAAACCAAAAAGCTCAAGCTCCAGAAGAAAGCCCTGTCAATGCCATGGAGGAAATAGAGCAGCCAAAGAAGATGGTCGGAGGTGTCCCCACTTCTAAGGAAAAACTTTTAAATGTCGAAGCGTCATCTGCAACGTTAGAACATGAAGCAACAGAGGACCTAGGATTGATCAAGAAGATTTCTCAATAGCAATGGAAGGCCAGATTCCTACTATCACTTTCTCCCAAAAAGTAAAAAACTATATGCATCAATGCATGAAGAAGGCAGCTATTGTAAAACTACTGGGACGTTTTATAAGGCAGGACATTCTCCTCTCTAAGATCCTAGCAATGTGGAAGCCTACAGGTAGAATCAAACTCACAAAACTTGATGGAGGATGCTACATGGTTAAATTCACCGAGGAACCAGACTATCAAAATGCCTTACTTGGAGGTCCCTGGGTCATCCAAGGTCACTATCTCACAGTGCACCCATGGAGTCCCAACCTCTCCCCTTCTAACTTAGAGATAAAACAAGTTTTCGAATGGGTTCATCTTCCCGGTTTGCCATATCACTATTATCATAAGAGCGTTTTACGAGCAATTGGAGGAGTAATTGGGGAAGTCCTGAAAATAGACTATAATACTGTTGGTGTCGAAAAAGCTAGATTTGCTAGACTAGCAGTGAAGATTGACCTCACCAAACCTCTGGTTTCCAGAACCCGACTGGACGGAATCACGCAGCTAGTGGAATATGAAGGACTGCCAACTATATGCTATCATTGTGGTAGATATGGCCATTTAGAAGCTACTTGTCCCCTAAAAACGCATCAACACCAAGCAAGTGGCAGTTTCTCAAATGGACTAAGCACCACCATGGATACATCCCAGGTACCACAGCCACGGCCGATAACCACAGCAGACCACCTAGCGCGTGAAACACAAATTCCGACTGAACAACTGTTTGGAGCGTGGATGCAAGCTCCTTCTCGGGGATGGCGCGGACGGAATAGCAGGAAAATCGATGACCCCAACATCCAAATGAAAGGAAAGGATGGGAATATATTTTCCCTCTTAGCAATGAAGGAGGGTCAGAATGATCACCAAGAAGGAAATATGGTTGAAATCAAGTATCAATAAATCATATCGCTACCATCCTCAAGTCACACCAAGGAAGACACCCCAAGTATTAGACAAAAGTCAAGGTCTGCAAGAGAGACAAAATCTAGAAGAGTTACAAGTCCAATCCGAACTTCCCCACGTAAGTCATTAAATGTCACTATCTTTGACTCCCAAGTATTTAAAGAGACTCAGCTACATGCTTCCCTAAATCCTGCCAAGCACTCTGCGGTGGTATTATGTAACCCAAGGCAAGCCCTAAAGCATGTTGAAGGTGCACCCAAGAATTCAAGCGGACCCAAGCCTATTACAAGCACAAAAGCCGGAAAAGAAAATCTGCTCCCTAAACCACCAATTAAAAGCCTAATAAAGAGAGGCCTTAAAATGCAACCCCACGCTAAATTTAAGGCAGTAAAGACCAAGTATAAGGGAGAGATCGGGTCACATGCGGAAGAACTCACCAAAGCATTAACAGAAGCCTTGGGGACAACTCTCACCTTAGATGACGAAAAAGTTTTTTTAGAAGCTTCAGAATCGAGACTTGAAGATGACACAGATTCGGAGAGATCCGAAATGGAATACTAGTTTTATGGATAAGTCAATTTTCATCTGGACTGCCAAGGGGCAGCATCTAGCAAATTCCATTGAGTAATTAAATCCCTTTTACAGGGCTACAAACCAGCTATCGTTGCTTTGGTAGAACCAAGAATTTTAGGTTTTGTAGCTGACAAGGTTATTAGAAAACTTGGGTATCCTAATTCTCATCGAGTAGAGGCAAGGGGATTCTTGGGTGGCATATAGCTTATGTGGATAAACGAAATGTGATTAAAGATATTGGCAGACCACCAGTAGTACATCCATGTTGAGGTCAGTGATGAAATTAAATCCAAGAAAATGTTATTTACAGCAATCTACGCTAGCCCAACACCATCCATTCATAAGAAGCTATGGAGAGATCTAAGTAGACTGAATGTTGGGGATGAAGTCCCATGGTTCTTAGTAGGCGATTTCAACGCCACATTATCCATGGAAGATCGCAGAGGAGGGGCGTTACACAGACAATCAGGCTGTCATAAATTTCGAAGCTTTATGGCTAACAAAGGTCTGATAGATCTAGTCTACTTAAGACCACAATACACGTGGCAACGAGGAGAATTGATGGTCCGTTTAGATCGAGCTATCAGAAATAGCAAATGGGTTGAAACCAAGCCCAGTACTGTTGTTATGCACCTTCCCCGGCTTTGTAGTGATCACAGACCGCTGCTTGTTAAACCAAAAGGTGAAAGTACCTAACCCATAAAGCCTTTTTGATTCTTGGCGTCTTGGCTACTCCACCCAGATTTTGGAAAATTAGTTCATGAAACCTGGAAAAGCAATCTAACTATATCCGACAACATATCAAGTTTCACCAAAGCGGCCGATTCGTGGAACAAAAATATCTTTGGAGAAATAGGCAAGCAAAAACGCAAGCTCAGAGTGAGGTTGAATGGAGTGTAAAAGGCTCTAGAATGTTACCCATGTCTAATTCACCTATTAGACATAGAACGCAGTATCGTGGCTGAATATGAAAACATGTGTCTCCGGGAGGAGATCTTTTGGATGCCGAAATCCCGAAGTCGTTGGATTTGTGAAGGGGATCGCAACACACACTACTACCACACAAAGGCCCTAATTCAAAGATGAAGTAATAGGGTGTTAATGTTGAAGAATAGTGATGGAGAATGGGAATCAGAACCAGATAAGTTACGAAAGCTAGCGTCAGACTATTTTCAAGGGCTATATACACTAGATGGAGAGTATGAAGTAAAATATGCTCATACAGGTTTGTTCCCCAAACTATCTGACACTTGGATTTCCTTTTTAAATAGCCCAATCACTAAAGAAGAAACTAAGAAAGCTCTCTTTGAAATGTCGGCTCTCAAATCACCCGGAGTGGATGGATTACATGCTCTCTTCTTTCAGTCACAGTGGGAAATAGTGGGTGACACCCTTTTCCATGAAATAAAACAAATATTTGAAGGAGGTGATCTAGATCCCAGGTTAAATCAAACAATGATAGCTTTGATCCCAAAAGTTGAGAGCCCATATAGTATAAAAGAATTCAAACCCATAAGCCTCTATACCACAATCTACAAGTTGACCACAAAGATTGTGGCTAACTGATTGAAGTGTGTAATGCCAATTCTGTGTACACCCCATCAATCCAGCTTTATAAAGGGCAGAAGCATTATTGATAACATAGTTGTAGCACAAGAAGCTATCCACTCAATGAGAAGAAAAACTGGTAAAGTTGAATGGATGGCTATCAAAGTAGACCTTGAGAAGACTTTTGACAAAATTAGTTGGGGCTTTATCACAGACACAGTGAAAGAAGCATGTATCCCAGATATGTTAATATAGTTAATCCTCAAATGCATATCATCTTCCTCAATGCAAGTCATTTGGAATGGTGTTCCTTCTGCAAGCTTCATGCCCGCCTTAGGAGTCAGACAAGGAGACCCTCTTTCGCCTTACTTGTTTGTCCTATGTATGGAAAGATTGTCTCAAACAATTTGTAGCAAAGTGAATAACAAGACTTAGTAGCCAATCCAAATGGGATGGAAGGGACCCCCGCTATCCAATCTTTTTTTCACAGACGATCTAATTTTATTTAGCAATACCAAGCTTTCACAGGTGGACCTTATCAAAAACACATTAGCAGAATTTTGCTTGGCTTCGGGACAAAGGATCAACGAGGAAAAGCAAGAATATTCTTCTCCAAGAATGTTTCCACCCAAGAAGCACAAAGCATTTGCCAAGATTTGGGATACAAGCAAACAACTTTACTTGGCAAATACTTGGGTGTGCCCTTAATTCAAGGAAGAGTAACTAGGGCTTCATATCAATACATTGAGGAAAGAGTACAAAATAAATTGGCTAGATGGAAAGCAAGATCCCTCTCACTCGCTGGAAGAATCACGCTAGCACAATCAATATTGACAAGCATCCCCTTATATGCCATGCAGTCAACCAAGCTATCAGAGAGCACATGTGCCAGAATACACTCTCTCATTAGGAAATTTGTCTAGGGCACAACCAATCAGTAAAAAAGCAACCACCTTCTCAAATGGGACAATATGTGTCAACCAAAGAAACATGGAGGAAATGGTCTTAAAGACATCAAAGGTATGAATCTGGCCTTCTTAATGAAACTTGCTTATACAATAGCCACTGAACCAACAGCCTTTTGGGTGCAAATAATGCGATCTACGTATGGCTGACAGAATAATAGAAAAGGAAAAGCAAGAACGAAGAACGTCTCTCACCTATGGAGAAATCTTGAAAAAATATGGGAAGACATGGAGCTGGGGTTTTGGAATATCAAGAATGGGGAGACAATTCGATTTTGGAAAGACTCATGGGTTGGTGATCTAGGTCCACTCTATTTATTATCCTTTAGCCGTATTAATGAAGGTGAATCATCCAAGCCAATCAAGCTATTCACGACAGAGGCGGGGCAATGGAAGTGGGAAAGTTTGCAACACCTGCTCCCATAAGAGATTTTAAATCAGATAGCAAAGATCAACCCACCAACATCAACTGACCAGCAAGATTTCTGTCACTGGAACTTGAGTGGCTCAAGAAAATTTACGATCCAATCAGCATATGAGTCCATTAAAAATGAGAATTGGAATGAGAAGAATTCTCAATGGGATCTAGCATGGCATTGGACTGGCCCTCAAAGAGTTCGAACCTTTCTATGGCTTGTTTTACATAACAAGCTCCTTACCAACAACGAAAGACTCAGGAGAAACATGACCGACAATGAGCATTGTCTAATCTGTAGATATAACATAGAGGATCTTAATCATATCTTCAGGGGATGCAGAATAGCCAAGGCCTACTGGGACTTGATTTTACCGAACCAAGTACAAGCACGATTTGTTGGGATGCCTTATGGCCGATGGCTCAAGGAAAATCTCAAACCTGGTCCAAATAGCTCCTCTTAGACCATTAGATTTGTCATCCTATGTTGGAAATTATGGGAAGTGAGGAACAATCAGATATTCAATGACAAAAGCACAGAGCCACACCGACTTGTAAATGAAGTGCTTTCCCTCTCTAGCCATACAAGCAAAGCAAAGGAAGCTCTAGCCTTTTTGAATATGCATTAAATGAACATCTCACTTTAAATTTAGTTTGTACTTAGTCTTAGATTCTTAGCTAGCCTTTCTGTCTTATTCTAGTTACTGATGTACATATTGCATTATCAATAAATTTCATCTTCCCATTCAAAAAAAATATCAAAAAAATTCCTATTGAAAAATAAAAGAGTTACCATTAATAAGTTATGAGACTTGTCAATACATTATTTCTCTTGATTAGAATAAATATAAATGCTATCTGACACATCATCTTAACACTAAACCTTAATTCCATTATATCACAAGTCTTTCCACTTATATACCTAAGCAAAAGGGTGTCGATATGGTGTTTCTTTATGCAACGCATGTGTGTGTGTGTGTAAGCTATTGTGTGTATTCTGAGAATAACATTTGTGAAATTATGAGTTTCATTAGTGTAAAATAGAGAACAAAAAATCGGACCGGACCGGCCGGTTCGACAAAACCGGTCCATAGTCCGGTTTGGTTTGCTAATAAACCGTCAAACCGGTTACCGGTTGGACCGGTCAGAAACGGTAAAACCGATGGTCGAACCGATTTCATTTTTTTTTAATTTTACAAATTTTAAATTTGTGCTTTTTGAGGGGAAAATGGAAGGCTGAAGATTAAAATGAAGAGAGAAATATGTAAAGAAAGAACAAATCTAAAAAAAATGAAGAAGATAATGAAAAAAATTATTTAAAAAGATATAATAATTATAAGAAATGAAATATAATTGCATAAGTATAGGCATTATAATTAATACTAATAGATTTTAAGCTTTTTTTTTTTCCTAAAAATCTTTATTTTTATCTATAGAAGTTTAAAAATATATTAATGTATATTATTACTAATAAATTATAATATTTTAATATGACCGGTTATGACCAGTTCAGCTACCGGTTAGACCCCGGTTGACCCATTAACCCTTGAACTTGTATTGTCACCGGTTCATTGCCCAGTCTGATTTTTCGTTCCTTGGTGTAAAATGATTTCATTATGGTAAAAAGATTAAATCGTTACGGTAGGTTTAAATTACATGTGTGTCAGGTAAAAAAAAAATACATGCGCGCGCGCGAGAAATTTGTGAAGGACGTAGAGGAAAGGTTATTATATGAGAGGGGGAACAAACACAAGATAGATTAAAAGAAGACAGGACAATAGTCTTATAATTTAGTGGCATAAAAACTTTTTAACAAGTGAAATTTGGATAAGTATTTTTTGATTTGACTAAAAAAACAAAAAATTGTGTTTGGAGAACCAAATAACCCACTTAATAATATTACCTCCAGTTTTTAATAAAAGATTTTGTAGCAAATCTTATATTAAGAATTGAAGGTGTTACATGCACATCTCATATGAAAACATTTTTAATTAAAGATATATATCTACTTGGTTGAGTTTAATACTCTCTTATCTTTATTCTACTTCCTTCCCAAGTCAACAAGGCTTGCCCTCCAAACCTACAAGAGGCTTTCTTTCCAAATTTCGCTTAATAGTGACTTTTCTTGCAAGACTCCTAAAGACCTATAAATAAAGGTCTTATGCAAGTATTGTGAAATGCACACAAAATTGAATGAGAATTGCTCTACATTTTCTCTCTTGAATTTTCTCTTCTCTTACCTCTTGCTCTCTTATTTCATATATATCTTTATTTTTATAACACATTATCAGCACAATAACTCTAATAAAGGTATACTTCTCTCAGAGTTACTTTAACATTTTTCTCTACTTTTTTTTTTACCATATCTTTATTTGATCTTGATATATCAAGGATAATATAAACCACTATATAGAATTAAAGAGACTCTTTTATCAATTGTTTAAAACATCGGGTTCTATAGCAAAGATTGAATATTGTTATTGTTTTTATACCTTATTTTAATCTTCTTTACAAGTTCTTCTATATTATTGATATTGTTATTTTACTATAGCTAGTCAGTCAGAAACCATACACCTCTGAATTCATATTATGAAATTATATGGCTAGAAGTCATATTACTCTGATTTCATATTCTAAAATTATATGGCTAAAAGCCATATTGCTCTAATCTCCTACTCTGAAAATATATGACCTGGAGTCATGTTGATTTGATTTTCTATTATATGGCCAGAAGTCATATTCCTTTTATTTCTATTTTGAGATTATATGACCAAAAGTCATATTATTTTGACTTCTTATTTTGATATATTATGGCCAAAAACTATATTCCTTTGATTTCTATCTTGATATTATATGACAAGGAGTCATGTACCTTTTTCTATCTTACAATATGGTAGAAGCCATATTCATTTGATCCCTTATTATATGACTAGAAGTCATATACTTTTTTGTTTTCTATTTTATTGATGACTAGAAACCATATAACTTTATTTATCCTGAAGATAAAAGGCCAGAAACCATATAATTTTTTTTATCTTGAAGATAAAAGACCGAAAGCCATATAATTCTAATTTCTCATCTTCAAATTAATGGTCTTGAAGCCATAAGAACTAAATGGTCTGAAGCTATAAAGTTATAATTTTGTTGTAATATTTTACTTTATGAATTATTTGTTGTCTTTACAAATTTTCTGTTATTATCGTTTGTGTTATTATATTGTGTTTTTAAATTTCATATTTTAAGAATTTTCTTTTATTACATTAGTATGAACTACGTTAAATCTTATGAAATTTGAATTTATGGCTCTTGTTATTACCAGAAAGAACTAATTTATCTTGCCTGATCCATGCTATGCCACCATTTTATATGAAAGTCTCAAAACTGAATATTTGTCCTACTGGATTTTTCTAGAAAGGTTTTTAATAAGACAGCATGGATAGTGTATCAATGAATAATGTACTATTTTCTTTGGCTAGTTTTTTGTCCTACTGAATTTTTTCTAGTTAAAGTTTTTAATGAGGCACATTTATAATAAACATCTAAGGGGAGTGTTATGAATATGAATTATGTGGATATTCATTAACTCATATCCTAGTTAATATCTACTTGGCTATGTTTAATATTATCTTATCTTTATTCTACTTCCTTCACAAGCCAACAAGAGTTACTCACCAAGCCAACAAGAGGCTTGCTCTCCAAATTTTGCTTAACAATGACTTCTCCTGCAAGACTCCTGAAGGATTATAAATAAAGGCCTTGTGCGAGCACTATAAAATACACAAGAAATTAAATAAGAATTGCTATCCACTCCCTCTCTTAAATTTTCTTTTCTCTTACCTCTTACTCTCTCGTATCTTATGTATATCTTTATTTTAACAACATTACTTTCATTTTTCAAAGCTAAAAAATACAACGACTGTTATAACTGTTGTAAAAGGAATTGCTAGTTTAAATTTTAAGGGCCTGTTTAATATGAGGGATTTGGAAGGAAATGGAAGAAATGAAAAATTTTTATGAGTTGAATTTAAAAAAAAAAAATAGAAAAGTGGGGTCACAAAATTTTAATATAAAGAATATATAAGATAAAAAAAATAAGAAAATTTAATTAAAAACTTCATACCTGTTATAAAAACAAGAAAGTATAAGAGATTGAGATGAAGGGAATGAAGAAATACAAGAGAGAAATAGAGAGTAAGGAGGGAGTGATTCTTATTCAAGGGGGAGTGATTCTTATTCTTATTAATTTTTTTATGGACATCCAAAGGGGAGTGTTGTAAAATACTAATTAAGGTGGATGTCCATGAGCTCCCAACTCTTGACCTTTCATTTTCTACATCCTATAACCTCTCCAATGAATTATCTTTAGGAGTTTTCATACACATAACTCAAAGGTTACAATGTGTGCACTCATGAGGATTAAAGTTTGCCATTTACTTTGTGTAACTCTTAGTTGTGGTTAAGGGCCTATAAATAGAGCACTATGTACTACACTTTGTTGGCATCCAAATGAATAAGAATCACTCCCTCTTTGCTCTCTATTTCTCTCTTGTATTTCTTCATTCCCTCCATCTCAATCTCTTATACTTTCTTGTTTTTATAACAATACCCCATTTTTCTCATTTATTTTTAATTCAACTCAAATGTTTTTTTCCCTTTATTCCCCTCCCCTCGTAGCAAACAAGCAGGAAAGGCTCACGCTGGATAAAGGGATGAAGTGCCCAACTTCAATTTCCCCACTTGATGGCCGATGCGACTTTCAAACTAAAATCGCAGCAGCTTCTGCCCTCTGGTGGTATCTCACCATCGTCCTCTCCTTTCTTTCATCCGTAAGAACAACAGTCATACCAAAAATGCACTACCCGACTTCTGATCTCACACGAATCCTCATGCTCTTGCCAACTCTCACATTTAGAAACACATCTCACGACCCTATATACTCTTTTATATCCTAAATTCCCAGTCTTCGACCCCAGTCGATGATGAAACGAAATCACATTCCCCCTTATCATTCAGATCGGAAGTGGTTTATGCCCACCATTATTGGTTTTTTTCTTCTTTTCATCCTCCTGCTTACCTTTCGTGGGCTTAGCAAATCTTCTCCGGCTTCTGGATCTTCCTACGATCAACCCAATCTCACCCGTTTCGATCCCAACGACGCATTGGGGCTTCCGATTTTGCCCAGATTTGCGTACTTGATAACAGGTACCAAAGGAGATGGACCACAACTCAAGAGGATTCTTCAAGCAGCGTATCACCCCAGGAACTACTATATGCTGCATCTTGATCTCGAAGCTTTGGATGCTGAGAGGCTTGAGCTTGCCAAGTATGTGAAATCTGAAGCTGTTTTTATCGAGTTTAGGAATGTGATGGTGGTAGGTAAGGGAGACTTGGTTACTTACAAGGGTCCGACAATGATTGCTTCTACCCTTCATGGGATTGCAATGCTTCTGAAGATGAGGAAGGATTGGGATTGGTTTGTTAATCTAAGCGCGTCTGATTATCCTCTCATGTCACAGGATGGTGAGTTTTCTGATACAGATTACTCTCTTTTGCTAACTTTGCTCATATTATTGTCATCGTGATGGTGGATGATAAAGCGAATATGTGAGGACTTGTGACGGACACTTGCTGTTCTTGAGCTTCATATGCTGATGATATCGATTATTGTGCACGGTTCAGCTATGCTTTTAATGATTGAACTATAAAGAATACATTATTGCAACAATTAATGTCATTTTCCCCCTCAAAAGATTCTTTACAATTGATATATTGGCAGTTATCATTCAAGGTGGATACCGTTCTCGGACTTGAGCCCGCCAAAGGAGATACCTTAACCATAGGAGTCCATAAATCTAAAAGAGGTTACTTAGTTGCGCTTGGTCATAGTAGAAAATCATCGGTGCGATGCCTACAACCGGTTCCCATTTGTTAATATGTTTCTAATTGATATGGATAAACGTTCTTCCTTAGGGTTTAAGCTTTCTAATCATGTAAAAGGAATATGTATTTAGTTGTTTTCTCTGTTTCGATACTGCAGACAGGAACAATGCAACGATCTTGTTTGATAATTTTCATTTTGTCCTTAAATATTCTAGTTTAGCTTAACTTTGGCATCTGGAAATATATCAATATGTACTTTCTTGTGTTTTGTGGCTCTTAAATAAATTCAAGTTTGTGATATTTTCCATTTGCTGACCAGTTTATATCATTTCTTGCTTCAGATCTTCTGCATATATTTTCATTCATCCCCAGGGATCTAAACTTCATAGAGCACACAAGTAGTATTGGCTGGAAGGAGTGAGCATAATAGTCATTACCTTATCGTTGTTTCAGTTTGTTTTAGAACTTATTGGTTTAAATTTTACAGATTGCTTATAATTGTATACTTGTAATTGTTATTGCAGGAGTCAAAGAGCTATGCCCATCATTATAGATCCAGGCTTGTATCATTCAAAGAAATCTGGTGTTTATTGGGCTAAGGAAAAAAGATCTGTCCCATCTTCTTTCAAGTTATTCACAGGTATTAATTTAAACTTACTTTTAAGCTTTAGATGAATTCTGTTGTCTCTTGAATAGTTGAATTATCTGAGCACACTCTTCTTTTGGTCAAGTCTATCTAAATATTTATCCAATTCTTTCATAATTGGTTTCTCGTAACCTATGACATAGATATAGAATTATAGATCAGTAACACTACCATGATATGGCTCTGTTTGGATTTGTTGAGCGCAGAAGTCTTTTGTACATGTTATTCATTATAACTTCCAATTACTGTTAAGTTGCTGTGAGATTGATAATCTCATTAGATGTTGCATTGTTTAAGTTGAAGCAAAAACTTGAAGATCTTTTCCGAAACAAATGTTGGCATATTGTTCTGTGTGGTGCTTAAAATATCTCTAAATTGGTTTTGTACTTTTCACGGGCCAACTGCAACGGCGCAATCACTCTTTAACTCATAACTATATCTCTGCATGGTTTCACTACTGCTTATCAAGTGCTTGTTTCAGAACCATTGTTAATTTCATGAAGCCATTGCATAAGAGAGGAAACGTGTCAAACCCCAAATTTGGTTTTGAACAAGAACTGGCTAGATAACCACATCAGTAGAACACTAGGAAGAAAATTATGGTTGCGTTTCTATCTGGTTTTACTCACACTTGGAAGTTTTATATGTTGTTTTAATGTTATGTGCTCAGGTTCTGAATGGGTTGTCCTGACAAGATCGTTTCTGGAGTTTTGCGTTTGGGGTTGGGATAATCTTCCTCGCACTCTTCTGATGTATTATACAAATTTTGTGTCCTCCCCTGAGGGCTACTTCCATTCTGTCATCTGCAATCATAAGGACTACCAGAACACCTCTGTAAATCATGACCTGCATTACATAAAATGGGACAATCCTCCAAAACAGCATCCTATGTTGTTGAAATTGGAACATTTTGATGAAATGGTCCAAAGTGGTGCACCTTTTGCTCGTAAGTTCGCCAAAGACGATCCTGTTCTCGACAAAATTGACACAGAGATCTTGAAGAGATCAGCTGCACATTTCACACCTGGGGGTTGGTGTGTGGGCTACTCTGTGCTGGGAAAGGATCCTTGTGCAGTTTATGGCAATCCAGTTGCAGCTAAACCCACTTCAAGTTCAAAGAGGCTTGAGAAACTATTGGTGAAACTATTAGATCCTGAAAATTTTAGGTCCAAACAGTGTAAATAACTTTGGAAAGAAATTAACTTTTTATACCCATATCCTGGACGAGATCTTTTGAGAGATGAGCTTATGAATGAAATTCTCAAGAAAATGGTCTCCATGGGAGATTCCAAGAATGTAATTTAAGTGCGACTGAGTGTATGTTTAGATTAGTTTTTAGAGAACAGTTTTTTTTTATTTATAAGGTAAGTATGTGAGATAAATTTTGTCTCGACTTGTGGAAAAATGGCTTCTGAAACTATAGTTTCAGTGTGTGTTTGGAACAATGAGTATAAAAATGGTTTTTTTCAATTTGATTTTTTACAATCTTATTTTTGGTAACAATCAAATTGTGTAATGTGATTTATGTTTGGATTAGCAGTTGTATAAATGACTCTTATAAAAGTAAAATTTGTTTGGATTGGTTTAAACATAAGTGACTTTTGTGATAATAGTTTGAGAAAGCAGGTGGAAAAATATTTAACAAATCAAGTAAATATTTAAAAATTATTTTAAAATATTAGGTGCTACTAAAAAAATATTTTAGAGTTGGTGGAAATCAATATATCAGTATTCTAAGTTTTAGGTGCTCTTTACTACTAAAAAAAAAAATACATTGAAGGTAAAATTGTAGTCAGTCTCCTAAGATTGAGTATAACTGAAAAAATATTTTAAAGGGTTAAAAGCACAAAAAAGTATTTTACAGTAATTTTTAGAGGTAAAAAAGTATATTAAGGATAAATTTGCAATCAGTCTGATAACATATTGGGTACAACTGGGAAAATATTTTAAAGTAATTTTTGGAGCTGAAAAAGTACATTAAGAGTAAAATTGCAATAAGTCTGATAGCACACTGGGTACAACTGAAAAAATATTTTAAGAGGTTAAAAACATTAAAAAATATTTTAGTTAAAGATACACACACAGACACGCAACCATTCATATCTCAATCCTTTTCCTCCTATATAGATATGCTCGTGTGATGGAAATGATGCCACACTTTAAGCTCCTTAACAGTGTAGGAAAAGCTACCAGGTCGAGCTTTTTCCAAAAAGTCCTTAACAAAGCTTAAGCCCATCAACTCACTTTAAACTCACCCAAACACTCACCTTAAGTTAATTGCTGTCCAATTGGGTTTATGCATATCTAATCGGGTTTAAGGGCTGCCAAAAGCCCTCCCCAAACACACACTCACAGGTTACCCAGACAAGCACCGAAACAACTGGGGTGAAGTTGAGCTCCAGCTGAACCAAATTCAAAATTGATTATTTCTTTTGTGAAAATGATGGGCCCATCATGAATGGGCTGCATGTGTATCTAAACCATGGTCTGAAAAGATTATGTATTATGGTTCATTTTTTTAAACAACGTTTGTTTAAGCCACTACATGCTTGTACTTTGTGGATTATTTTCTGTGTTTCGATAAAAATTCTGGATTGGGTTCCATTAGAAAACGAGCTGTATAAATGATATAGATGATTATTCCCTCCCTATATACACATCAACTAAACTATATTCATGGATGTGGGAAAATACTTTGGGGAACAATGATGGTTAAACCAAATTAAGGACCAGAGGAGTATTATATTAGGAGAGTCACTCTCAATCAGACTCAATAATGCTTAGTCGGATAGGAAAAAGTGAAACTTTGGGGAATTCACATCAAATTATAAAATCATTTTGGAAGGGGTTCTCAAATGTTAATGCCAATAATGGAGAAGTAATGATTGAAAAGTCAATATAATTTTTTTGACTAAAATTTAATCCTTTCATTTCTATGGTTGTTGGAATATAAGTCGTCTTCCTTATGTCTTAAGGCTTCCCACTATGTGTCCAATAATTTGTGGATTGCACAGGGCTCCAGGGGACTCAGCTATTCACATTTTCTGTATTCAATACATAAATAAGTAACCAACGGGGTTGGTCCAAGTGGTAAACGGCTCGGCTCCGCTCAAGCAAGGTCTCGGGTTCGAAACCTGGTGAATGCATAAAACCCCAACTGGGAGACTCACCCACCATGTAAGGTGCGTGACGCGGGTTGGATCCGGATTAGTCAGGGTGAAGCTCTAGATACCAGGTGGGCTACCAAAAAAAAAAAAAGTAAATAATATTTACAATAAATAAACATGATCTATTCATTTATATAGGCATGTGTATTTTCTTATAGGAGGCAATTATGTTAGAGATACTGTTGTGTATTACTCATCCGGTCCTTAATATAAGACATATTTACCTAATTTGATTAGATTAAGGAAATTAGTTGAGATAGTTAATATGACATGTTTTCTAAAACATTAGTCATCCTCCTTAATTCTCTCGTTCTCTCTCCTCCTTAGTTATTGTTGAGATAGTATCAATATGAGGTAAATTAAGAAAAGATTGACAAATATGAAATTTATGTCTTGTTTTTAGGACCAAGATCAACTTCCCAAATATATCTTATATTAAAGACCGGAGAGAGTAAATGTGAACACTTTTCTTAGTAGGAATTCGAACTTTAATTTACCACATTGTGAGGTACTAACCCCTTTATTTTATTCTAATGTAATGTTATTTGGCAATGATGTATTGCTGCATAAGTAACTGGGTTACTTAATTTAGCACAATATTGACACTTTTTAGAAAACTTTTGACTCATGCCAATATTCTTCGGAGATCCGTATCTTTAAGTGATACGAAAGAAAAGAGTTTGTCTTTCGTTTTTTTGGTTCTTATCCTCCATCAAAATTTACATTTTAGCCTTAATGGAATTAATAATTACATTTAGAAAGTAATTTTTTGAATGCAAGAGAGATGGCTGAACTTGCAATTCATGACACATGCACACTCCTAATTGTCGTTATCTGCTCTACTCTTTTCTCCATAAATGAAGTGCATTTTTCTCTGAAAAAAGATTTATCCAGTAAATGTTTGCTTTAATTTCATTCATTTTGTTTTTTTTTTGAAGTGCTCGTTAAATATTTATTTAAACAATTTTAAAAATCGTCGGGGCACAAAAAACTTTCACTCTAGCTAACTGCTTTGTTTCCTTCATTTTCTCTGATTAACATACATATTGAATGTCATGCAATTTGCTAACAACTAGGGTTAGAATTTGGATTGTTTCCCAATCTCTAGTGTGTGACGTAATTGAGCTAACGTAGTTATAAAATAATTAAAAGAGAGATAGTAAAAATGAAAAGCTGAGAAATTGAAACTCATTCGTAATTTTCAGTATATTTTGGTATATCAGTCATTCTTTTTATGTCGGGGGAGAATAAGGGAATATAAAACATTAAAACAAGAGATGGGGAGATGATAGTGTAGTTAAGGGCCTGTTTGGTATGAGGGATTTGGAGGGGAGGTGAAATTTTTTTTAGGGGTTGAATTCAAAAAAAAAAAAAATTGAACAATTGGAGTTATAAAATTTTAATAAACGGAATATGTAATATAAATGCTCAATTGTCTAATTTTTTTGAATCTAAATCAAAATTTTTTTCCCTATGCTCATTTTCCTTCCCCTTCCCTCATACCAAACAGCCCCTTAAACATGCATGGGGCCGGGGCAATACTTGTGTTGATTTGATTAAGAAATAATGGTTTGTTTGACCAAAACAGAAACAATGGTTTGTAATAGCCCCATTCATAAATTCCAAGAACGCAGAGGCTCATGCATAAACAAAGATAATGGGACTATACAAACTCTTGTCGGCTAACTACGTACGTACCTAGTATTTTCACTAAGTACTTTACTGGTGATGATTATCCCTTGCATGCAAGTTTTTTCTTTAATTGTTTTTCATCAATCTATTTTGATATCAGGGAAAAAACAACAGTGGTTGTCCTGATGAAAGTGGTTAGGATTGTTTACGGATGAGATCAAACCCACAATTTTCTACTTATAAGAAAGTTTTCATGTCCCGAAGCTATAATAACTTTTGCTATACATATCACTATGATTCTATTCATAAGTCCAAATTACCTAATTTTTACATACCAATAAAAGTTAGTTAACTTAATAAATATAGACTAAATTGATTTTTTTTTTTCAATTTTTTCTTATTAATGAATGAGTATTTTTCACCTCTTTATTGCTTTGAGAGTGAATTTATAATAAGAACCAAACATTTTTTTAAACCGAATTAATAAATAAGATCAGAATGGTATATATGTGTGGAGAGAGAGAGTGTGTGTGTGGCAAAGAGGGCGCGTGAAGGGGAAAACAGAGGGGGGGAAGGCACGGAAGGCAAAAGCCAGAAAGAAAGAAAAGGGTGGGGAAGGCAAGAAGAGACCACACCCCACAAAAAGGTTCACTCTCTCACTATTCTATTAAAGCACCAATCCTCTCCTTTGGCTTTGCCTTTTTATTTTATCATATTCTTCACTTCTTTCCTTATTATTATTATTTCATTATCATTTCCCCAGTTTTCATATTATAATATCATCATCATCATCATAATTAAAGTTTCATTTGCGCTGGCCATTCTACCCTCCTCCTCTGTCCTCTGCGCTTGCCCTTTCATTTCTTCATGCAAAGCACAGAGATACACTTCAATAATTAATTCATAATGCTAATAATTAATCCCATTTCTTTTCCTGAGAGCATCAAAAAGAAGCTTATGGGTTAAGAAACACCCACCTTCTCAAAAACCCTAAAAAGCAATAAAACAAAAAGAGGCCCATGGTTATGCGACAATGAACAACAAACTGGAAAATTTATATATATATAAATACTTTAAGACCCGCTTCTTTATTTTTGCTTCCCATTCATTCCCTCCCCTCTTGTTGATGTGATTCTCTCCACTCTGTGATCCATCTTTACAAAAGAAAGGCGCCGAGAGAGAGAGGAAACTCAAGAGCCATGGTTTTTCCTTCCATGCATCCTTATCTTGATCCGGCCAACTGGCAACAACAGGTAAAATTAAAGTTTGTTTTTCTCTTCAATTTCTCTTCATCTTAATTCTCTCTTTCTCCAAAAGGCAATATTCTTCTAACTTTTGTTTACCTGCTTCCTGAATATACCCACATATTATTTAACACTATTAATTCTTCTTCTTCCTCTTCTATGTTCTTGCAGCAACCCAATAATCATCAGATTGGAAGTAGCAGTACCGGCTCAGGCTCTCAGTTTCTTCCTCCTCCGCCTCCGCCACTGCCAACTGTTCAGTCTCATGGCGGAGCAAGTGGCTCCGGCTCCATCAGGCCGGGTTCCATGGTTGATAGGGCCCGGATGGCCAACATACCGATGCCGGAGCCGGCGCAGAAATGCCCTCGCTGCGATTCAACCAATACTAAGTTTTGCTACTTCAACAACTACAGCCTCTCTCAGCCTCGCCACTTCTGCAAGACGTGTAGAAGGTACTGGACCCGAGGTGGGGCCCTGCGAAGTGTCCCCGTCGGCGGGGGATGCCGGAGGAACAAGAGAAGTAGCAAAGGAAGCAGCTCAAAGTCACCGCCAGTGAGCTCAGATCGCCAGACAGGCAGTGCTAATTCAACCAACTCTTCCAACACTTCATCTGCCGCAGCAGATATGGTAGGCCTGTCGCCTCAGGTTCCATCTCTGAGGTTCACCCCTCCTTTGCATCAACTAACTGAGTTCGGATCTGGAGAGATGGGATTGAGCTATGGTTATTATAGCGCAGCAGGAGGAGTAGGTGACTTAGGTTTCCATATAGGAACCGCTTTGGCCGGAGGAGCAAGCGGCAGCGGCAGCTCCGTTGTCTTATCCGCGGCTGGGTTGGAGCAGTGGCGGATGCCACAAACACAACAATTTCCCTTCTTAACTGGTTTGGAAGCTTCGCCTCAACTGTACCAATTTGAAAGTGGATCGGCTGCAGTGCCGGGATATGGCGGCGGCGCAAGTCAACTCCGGCCAAAGGGGCCAACTGGGGTGATAACTCAACTAGCTTCGGTGAAAATGGAAGACCATAATAATCACCAGGAGCTAAATTTGTCAAGGCACTTCTTGGGGATAAGTAATAATAATTCAACAAATCATGAGCAGTATTGGAATACAACTACAGCCCGTAATTCTAATACTTCTGCTGCTAATTGGTCTGAGCTTTCTGGGTTTATCTCTTCTTCCAGTCCCAGCAACAATCCGCCATAGGAAATAATGAAAAAGAAATCTCAGTTCCTTTTATGTTCTGAAGCTTCTGGTTTTTTTGTTAGCCTGGCTACAATTTCATTAACAAATTAAACTTCCTAGTACTCCTCAGTTTGTCCCAACATATGGAGAGAAGAGCTTCCGAGCGGGATGGATGGTGAGTACTTTAATTAGTCTCTTTAATTATAGGATCTTATGAAAACCCTAGGTACGTGTATGTGTTAGTTATTCTTCCTTTAACCTTTTTTTCACTTTAAATAGTTTTAGGTTGCGTTTTTTACGAGGATGTTAATGTACAATAGAGTGAATTTATGATTTCACCAGCAGAATGAATATTTTCATTTGCAGCATCTTATTAAATATTCTGCTGATGTTCAATATCAATTAATGATCGATCACCCCAAATCTCTAATGAGCACAGGTTCTTTCTTTCTACATGTGTTGGAAATGTTGTTTTTTGTGGGATGGTTTTATAATTTTTTGGGAGGTACTTTGCTGCACTAGTAATTAATCATACCATCTGATCAATTAATTGAGCAAATTATATATTCTAAATATATAATTTATTAATTTTAGTGCAGTACTATATGGTACTTGTTTGTATAAAGTTTTGACGGGTGTATATCATAATCATCAACTATCATATTAATCGTCTGGTTATAGCAAGACTTGTGTTAACACAGTCAAATTGAGCCCCTTGACTGATCTTTTATGATTTTTGGAATCACTATAGAATAATCTAGTCTCTCTTTTTTCTTTGGCAATAAATAACCTTGTCTTTCTTGTTGTATATGAATACACACCCTTCATATGTTATTAGTGTTTCGTTCGAAAGGTATGATTCTATTTCCATAAAAATTAGGTTTGCTGTTTCATATTTCTTTCCCTTCAGAAAGTTAATCTAATGACTATCTATAGGACCTTTTCCTTGATGGTGATATGATTAATTAGGATTCGTTTAATATTCTGCTGTAAAAGATTTACACACAGTAATGTAAGTGTTATTTTATTAAAAGCACGACCTTTATCGAATACAACACTCTAACGATACGCTTTATCTGGCAGCAATATGTCTTTAAATGAAAGTTGTCTCCAGATGACAATGTGTTTTCATCTTTTGAAGTTTTCAAATATATATTACTTATAACATTGAATTTCCATCCAAATTAGACAATAAAATCTTGAAGTTACTTTAGAGCAGCCAGATAAGAAAAATAGTTTTTTCTGACTAATAGCAAACATAATTAAATGCATGCACATTTACTAGATATATTTGAAGTGGTGACAAACTCTAATGACCACATGATCAAATGACAATTTTACCCATACTTTCTCCATTATTAATTACAAGAAATTTTATTTTTTTTGAAGAGTATTTCTATATATGAAACAATAATTTACATATTTTTAGGAGTAATTAGTAATATTTTTCTCAAATACCACAAATCAATTAATATAAAAAGACTTAGCTTGGCCATCTTAGAGTAAAGTTAAAAATAAAAAATGATGAGTATTAATTGAGGGCAAAGGTGGGAATAAATTAAAGATAAAAAAATTAAGACACAAATTAAAGCACATGTGTCTAAATTAGGAATTTTATCTGAATGGTTAAAAAGAACATGATAATTAGTATATAATATAATAGTAGTATAGAAAATGTAAAATTCAAAACCATTTGTTCATTATTAGTGTTGAACAATGATCACAGAATATATAAATAAGTGATCTTCTATAAATATTCCCTCCAGTCCATAATATATGACACTTTTAAAAGGAAGATGATGTAGAATATAAATCAGTTTCAGTTTAATTAATGTTATTTTTCTTGTTTTTGTTCTTGTGATTAACACTTATTTTCCAACTTTTATATCCCCTCTTTCTTTAAAATAACATTTTCAATGCAATTAATAAACAAATTTCTCAATGAAGGTACAAGTGAAAAGAACTTATATTTTAGAACATATTAAATAATTTAACTGTTATTTTTTATTTTTCATGATATAGTTGAAATATCTTATAGTATGGATATGAGAAGTAAATAAGGGGATTCGATTCCTCATTAATAATATTTATGAAAAATATCTTGTTAAAAGATGCATTAATTTCTACGTTTTGAAATAAATCAGTCAGATTAGCTAGTGTAGAGTAAATACTGTGGAGAAGTTAATTTAATGTCTCCAAGACTGTTGTTGTTGTTGTCAGGAAATGATGATTGTGATGTTTCATTTCATGCGCAGTCAAAGCAGCACTGGTAGAGAAGTAGGGAGAAATTTGTAGCACTTCAAGAAATCCGAGCTAGTTGTGAGTCATATATGGTTTATATCAATCATATATAATGGATAATTCCAATGGATGATGGAGATAATAATACAAATACGAGGTTGCTATTTTTATAAAGAAATTAAACAGACATGCATATCCACCTTGAGTTCTGTGAGTTCCCACTCTGCATTGAAACTATATTAATTATTCGACGTTACAATTATTGAAGAATTAAAATGTTTTTGATGGAGAGAGGCAAGTTTGTCCCTTTTGTGTGTGGATTTGACTGAGAGAGAGAGAGAGAGACAATGATTTTGTAATATCCCTCCGTCCATAAGTTGTTTTACTTTTAATAATTAATGATTTTTTTATCAATTTTACTTTTATATAGCTCATTATATTTTTTTATCCCCTTCAGTACTTTGTTTAATATGGATAAAGTTGAAATTTTTTTTAATTTAAAATGAATTTAATAAGTTAACTACCATTTCTTGATTTTGATGAATTAATCAAAACAACTTATATTGTGAACTGGAGTGGGTAATATATATATATATGGGAAAATATAGCGACTATTAATATTATTAATACTCGCTTCGAGCCATACTATATATCATTTTAACTAATTCACGTAAATAAAAATTTGACAGTTAACTCTTTTAATATGTTAAAAATTAAAAAAAAAAAATCACTTTTACCCTTATTGAAGAACGTGAATGCTATGTGTTATTTGGAAGAGAGGTAGAGAGGATTTAAAGAATGGCAAAAATTGAAAAATGAGCATTATTAATGTAAAGAGACAAAACTGAAAAAAGAACATTAATAATCTTGTAAATTATTTATATTTTAAAATACGTTATTCATTTAGAAGTATCCAATATTATGAACAGAAGGACGTATTTATGTGAGATGAGGGAGTGGAGGGACTGCACACACACATACAAGAAATGAAAGGTGTTGCCTAATATGGAGGTATTGATGAAAGGGGTAGAGAGGGAGAGGGGAGAGGGGGAAAGAAGAGAGCATGAAAAGACGATAAATGCAAAGGAAACAAAAACATCATAGTAACTTCGAGATCAGCATCTTCCTCGATATATATAATCCTCATCATCAACTTTGAGTGTATATGAATATGTTCCTTCCTACTTACTGCCTCCTAAAACCGATAAAGCTAAGAGATCGAGATCATTCCCTTAAGAGCATTTGTGAGATCCATATATGTTGACGCTCCAGCAGGGCGCGTCATGTTTGTACTGAACTCCAAATTAACTCACTCTCGTTGCTTTTGTCGGTATCGTTGGACCATTTTTGATATTTGTATAATACTATACGTTGGTCACTGTAATTGATTGGATTGGACGCTCCATTGATCCCTTCTCCTTTTTTAAGCATTTCAATCAACAAGTACCTCCTTCCTCCTTCAACATGCTTTTACTTTCTCCCCACTACCGTAAAATAACACAAGTTGCGGCTTTAATTTAAAAATTACTATGACAATTGAAAAACACCATAATTTTCAACTCTGTTAAAGTAAGCAACAGCATTTCTTAAATATATGGAAGCGCCGTAGTTTGATTGTTATTTTTTTAAAAAAATATTACTTCTTATAACGTTTATTTAGGAAAGTGTTGTAGGAAGTCTTTTAGTTTTTTTTTTTTAAAAGTATGACTTCCTACTGCATTTCCCTAGAGAAGCACCGTACGTAGGAAGTTTTTTATTTAAAAAATAATAATAATTTTTCATAATTATTTTATTTTCTTGATGAAAACCTCTATTTACAATCCAAAATTCACTCAATTTACAATACAATCCATAACAAAGTGAAATAATATAGCACGTATTTTTTGCAATATTACATCTTCATGTATCAAGCATAAAAGAACTTCAGCATTTAAGTTGCTTAAACTTGAGCCATACACGTTACTTCTATGGAAGATTAAACTAAGTATTATTATATTTGTAATCTAAAAAATTAAAAAACTGACAATGTATAAGAAATTCAAGAAGATAGAGTTGATACTTCAAATAAATACCTGAAAAAAAAAATTATGAGCACACATAACACTACTACAAAAAAGCAAAGTTGTGGCGCTTATAATTGCATTAGCTGTGGCGCTAGAGAAATGCCACATATCTGGATGCTACTAAAAAAAGCTGTGGCGCTTGGAAGCGCCACAGATTTTTAATTTTTTTTTAAAAAATAACCTCTTATGGCGCCTGGCCAACCAGGCGCCACAGGAGCCAACACCTCCTGGGGCGCCTCCTCACGCAGGCGCCACAGGAGGTGTTTTTTTTTTAATTCTTCGTATTGGTTTTTTTTTAGCATATTTTTTCCTCATATTTTTTGGGTTACGTTCTTCGTATTGGTTTTTTTAGCATATTTTTCCTCATATATATCTCCCATGCATATATAATTATAGTCTGCAAGGTTTAATAAGAACAATGATAGATAACTTTAAAATGATACTAACAAATGATTAATTAGCTAAAGTAGTACTGAAAATTGTTATACAATATATTGTAAACCTAGCTGAATGAAATATAACAAATTCAACTTCAACAAACATGCATGACACAACAATTGGCAATTAGAAACAACACAAAAAAGACTAGCTAGTGAATTTAATAGTATATATAGCTACCCAGAGATTTTCCTGAACACATTTTCACACCATTCCTCAATCACTTCATTAACCTGATGGTCTGTCAAAGCGTCACAACGTTGATCTTCATAATACTACAGATATATACAATCAGACACAAGTTAGAACGAATTAAAATCAGTAAAACATAATTGTCAGGCACTAATTTAATTTCATTAAAACACAATATGAAGTGCAACTAAATGACTTACTTTTTGAGGAATAAATGGCTGATCATGCATAATAACACCCTTCATAAATTTCATGATATAGTACCCACAATCATTGTCATTGGGTTGGAAAGGGCACTGTAAAAATATAATGCAATATTTAACTCTGTTCATGCATAAAAAGTGTTTACTAACAAAGTCAAAGTAAAGTCAAATATCAATACATGTATCTTCTTCCAAGGATAGCTAAGGCGGGGGTCAGTAGCTTTAGAATAGTTTAACAAGACAGACGACCGATACGCAGTCAATGTGCTAACAAAACAAATAGAAATTGGTTACTTTTGGTTATTCAATCACGTACGCAAATATTTATACATAGGCATGTATACTTACCTATTGATCAATAGTAACATATCAAAACGGTCTTGTGGAAGACCATTTTTTAGAGGATCCACATAGTAAATACGAGGGCCTGAAGGTTCCGCTGGATTGATAACGATCAATATCCAATGGCGCCTAAAATATATTTTAAAATTTTTTTTGAACAATCATGTTATGATAGAAGTTAAACAATAAAAACAAAAATTGTACCAATAATAACTTACCCCGCATTATACGGCACTAAAAATAATGTATTTGGTGTCGCTTTCTTGCTAAAGTAATCTTTCAGCTCATTAGACTGCGCATTTATATCTACTTTACCCTCATGATGATCAACGAGAAAAGGGTTGACAAATGCGAATTGGACCCTGTGTGTATCCATTAAAACGTCATGGTCTAAATGCCTGGTATAAAACAAACAGTGTCATGAGAAACAAAAGAAACGGAACGAGAAATATTAATAACAGTGATAAACGATGATAGTGAAGTACCTTATCCAGATGTTGATAGCCGAAGCATTAACCCAATCACGAGCACATATGTCCTACACGACCTCGGCAGTAACATAATCAACTAGACCACTAACACTGTAGATATGTCTTGGAATACATAATTGCACTCCTCCCTCATCGATCAATTGTGGTGCAATCGATATTAATTGATCGAGAAATGAGGTCTGTCTTCTTCTGCTCTGTTGGCTAGCCGATGCTTTTGACTTGGGTTGTGTTGTTGAACACTTTGAAATCTTACCCTGCGCAAATCAGAAAATTAAATCACAGTTTGAGATGAAAGTTCGAAGGAAATGTGCAGGGAATTTTGAATGAACGACCTTTTCATATGGCTCGATAAGACCTATTGGCCAAGCAACATAGCCACCTACAACATCTGCCACCTTTTTTTGCTCATCCCGAGACGGGATCGGTAAGAGGGCATCTTCGTTCGTGCATACGTCAACCCTCACCCAGAGTGTGTTATCAGGCAACGGTGAATTGCCTCACCAATGTTGGAGGCAGCACCCACTGCAACCGCGTGCTTGGATGCTTGCTCAACATATATCTTGCATTGAAATTTGCCCTACGAAAAATAGAGTTAATATGTTAAAGCTCGCTTAATTATAATTTAACATAAAGTTAAGTAGAAAAGAAATTAATTACCGAAGGAAAAGGGACTTTAGGCATGGAAGTGCAGCTATCTCTGAAACTTGGGCTATCACAGAATGGAACATTTGGTGTTGGTCTACCCTGAACCAACTGTTGTATTTGCATTGTTAACAACGCATTCTGTTCTTGCATCAAACGCATTTGTTTTATGAATTGTTCTTCTCGTTGTTCCTTGTAGTGCATTTGTTATTGAAGTTCTTGCATTTGATGCTTAAAGCTAGCCATCTCGTCACGCAGGTGGGAAACATCACTTCTATTCGGGCGCTTCTGATGTCCGAAGTATGCTGATAGGGTGACTGCAAAATCAGTACCCCGAACACGACCATCATACTCGGGTACTGCTAACGCTCTGCTCAATAAATTGTCTCGACCAACATAGGTCGCCAACGCAGGATCCTCCTGTGTCATTTGTCGCTTTCCCAAAAAGAATTACAATGAAAATTAGTTATTATAAATTGAGTTCATTTAAGTAAAGCTAATTATTTATTGTGCGCATAATATAATTGAATACTTACACAATATTCAGCTACTCTTCTTGCTTCCTCACTACGAATTTCACCTTTCTTATTTGTGACACCGGCTACCCACAGATCATGTCGTGGAACCTGTGTAATATCTGAGCCTGATTCTTGTATCTACACATCAAAGTTAGGCGAAGTTAAATGATATTCATACAATTTTTATTACGAATGAAATAATCATTAGTTCGTACCATATTTCTTTCTAACCGTGCGTATGAAACAGGTCCTTGTGTGTACCGGTATGCCATGTTGGTCGCGTTAGCTCGATTTTTCTCGCTCAACTCCTAGTTAGATCAAAATGATTCATATAAATATATAAATGTTAATTACAAATTTGTACATTACACGTAGTAGGGAAAGACAAACAAATCCCCTTACCAGGAATTCAGGAGTTGTATGTGTTCTGATAAATTCATCCCATATTTCTTGAGTGATGATTCCTTCGTACAATGGATAAGGCGGTGTAGTAATGATATCATCATTATCATCCCTAAAGAAATATTTGACAAGAACAGAACGAAACTTTCGCATAAGTTTTCCGGCTTTTCTTATTACGAAGTTCTTCCGATCATCATCAATAATAAAAATACTCTGTAAACAAGTCAAAAAACATATATAATATGTAAGATTGAAATGAAGTGAAACAAAGCAAACCGAACAATTATATAATTAAGGTGTTACATGTACTTCAGCCCAAATCTCATCCTCATAATTTTTCTTTTCCATTTTCCAATTTTGAATTGTAATAGGGACTCTGTCTCGAACCGTAGTCCCAATGAAGTTATTTAAGGAGGTACTGTTCTCACCGAACGGGTTTCCATTTTCATTCCACTCCAGTTGTAACTTGATTCCGTTACTTCTCAGTCTGATCAACCTACCTATAATTGTCCTACCACGTCTGACGTTCTCCTCAAATCTTTATCTATCAATGTGCCTGGGAACATCATCAATGTCATCATGTGGTGAGTCCATACTCCTGCAAGTGAAATAAACCAAATCAAAACATCAGTGCACAATGTCAACCATGTCAACGAAAGCAAATTATTTTAAAATTTATAAAAACATATGTACAAGTAAACAAGTTAAGGCAATCATTATCTTTTCCTTTTTCTCGTCTGATTTAAAATTTTATTCTTCATAATTCGTGTTGGATTGAGAATTGTGTTTCTCTTGACCCAAGTTCCCTCTTCATGATCATGTCTCACGTATATTGGTCCATCTCTATCTTCATCTTCATCTGCATCTCCATCTATATCAATCCCTGCTGACCACAAATTCTCAAACGAAGGATCATCATTATTGATGTTCAAATATTCATTACTTTCAAAATCAACTTCTGCTTGACGATTCTTGTTGGATGGAAGTACAATAGACCAATTCTTCTTAGCAGGATCAGGAATGTAAAATGCTTGTTCTTGTTCTGCATGTGCTGCTAAAATAAAAGGATCATCTTCATACCAAACCTTAGAAAGGTCCACTTGCACAAAGCCTAAGTCATCTATCCGCAATCCACTGTTGTTGTTAACCCACTTACATTTGAAGACAGGGACCCTGAACATAGAGTAATCTAACTCCCATATGCGTTCAATGACACCAAAGTATGACATTGATGCATAGACAGGGTGTGTGTCTTTAGCACTGGATCTATGCCAAGAATCAGCAACAAGTGTTACCCCACTATTCTGCATCGTGCTCTATGTATCATGGTCTTGTGTATAGAATGTGCAACCGTTGATTGCATAACCATTGTAAGATAATACATGTAAGCTTGGTCCCTTCGACAGGCACTTCAATTTTTCAGAAACTGAATCAGGATTCCTCTCCATCTCATCGTTAATGCGATTTTTCAACCAGCCTGCAAATTGTTTATTGTGTTCTGTTGTTAATAAATTTTCATTCCTATCACCATGTACCAATCAGAGAGCATCCTTGTGTTCTTCTACATACAGTTTAACCTCATCAGTGTTATGTAGGACATACAAGTGGGCTTGGTCCCGTTCAGTCGCTGATATTGTTATTACATCGCTCCCCGTTGTTCCTTTCCCTGATCTTCGGCCATCATGATGGGACTTGGGGATCCCTACAGGGTCAACATTTGATAGAAAATCAGCACAGAAGTCACTTGCTTCTTCAACCTTGTAACTTTCAGCGATACAACCCCCATGTAAACATTTTTCTTACAATGATGAAGTCGCACTGAATGAGTATCATCTTCACATATAGGGCATGCACCATATCCTTTGATGCTGTATCCTGACAAATTTCCATAAGCAGGGAAATCATTAATTGTGCCAAACAACATGGCTTTCAAAGTGAAACTTTCTTCCATGTACCTGTCATACACACTAACGCCTTCATCCCAAAGCAGCTTCAAGTCATCAATTAAAGGAGCCAAGTATACATCTATATCATTCCCAGGTTGCCTTAGCCCAGAAATTAACATGGACAACATCATAAACTTGCGTTTCATGATTAAGTGTGGAGGAAGGTTAAAAATCATCAATATCACCGGCCACGTGCTATGTGTGTTGCTCTGAACACCGTGCGGATTAATTCCATCAGTTGACAGTGCAAAGCGAAGGTTCTTGACTTCATCAGCAAAGTCAGGGTGCTTATGATCAATTTTTTTCCATTGAGGAGCGTCTGCAGGGTGCCTAAGCTTCGTGTCTTTAATCCTTTCATCTGCATGCCATGTCAACTGCTTAGCAATCTCTGCATTACTATACAGTCGCCTGAATTTCGGAACAATGGGAAAATACCATAGCACCTTCAAAGGACTTTTTCCTTTCTTCTTCCTATATCGAGATGCGTTGCATTTAGGGCACTTCTCCAACATTGCATACTGATTTCGAAATAATACGCAATCGTTAGGACATGCATGTATCTTCTCATATCCCATACCGGTTGTAGATCAAAGAATTCGCTTTGCCTCGTATGTCTTGGTAGGAAGTACATTTTCTTCTGGAAGCATATCTTGCAACAGTTCAAGCAATGCGGTGAAATCCGAATCACTCAATCTGTAGCGAGCTTTAAAGTTGTACAACTTCAACACTGCTAGCAATCTTGTGTATTTAGTACTTCCGACATATAATGGTTTCTCTACATCACCTTTCAACTTCTCATATTCGTTAGGGCAGTTATGAAGCACCCCTTCAACCATATTTACCATTTCTTCAAGACCATCATCTTTATCAAACATGCTTTGATCAAATTCATCCGAGGCACCACCCGTGGTATGCACCTGATCACTATATGCATCGTTGGTCTCACCATACCTTGTCCATCGTATATATGTTTGATCAATACCATAACACACTAAATGATCTAGCAAATCAAGTTGACTAATCTGCTTTCCAAAACAACAAGATAAGCAAGGACATAAGATTTTGTCAGGATCTTTTGTGTGCTCAGTTGCAAATGTAATAAAATCCTTCACCCTATCTATATATTCCCTTGAACATCGATTAAATGTCATCCATTTACGATCCGTCTATGGGCTTCAATCTATTTTTTAAAAAAGTACGTGGTTAGTTGTATGACTATTGCATTTACTAATTACTTTTATATTCTCTTACCATTTTTAATTTAAAATAACATACACCACATGAATCTTCATAATTGAAGCTTTCTAAGTCTTAAACTGAATGTTTAAATTGCCAAATAATTCATTAATTATTCCCAGGCATTATAATAATTTTTTACAACTCATAACAAAAGAAACCATATTTGCCACAATATATCATAGATAAATTAGAAAACATTACAAGTCAATAAATAAAATACAAGTGTTAAGAATATATAAATAATTATTTTGCTTATGCAATTAATCAATAACAATCATTAGAACACCTACAAATTTTAACTATTAAATTCAACTAAAATCACATTTGTAAGCTCAAAATTTAAAAAACATACCGTGAATAGAAGCTTCAATAGACTGATGAACTGAAACTACAAACACAAATTAAACATAAAAAAATCAATAAAATATTTGAGGTTCTAAGTTATTTTTTTAATAATAATATGTGTAATAAACATCAATATATAATAAAATATTTGGTCAATTTTTTCCTAATACACTCTTATTGATTTTCGCTCAACAATAATTCGGGAGGAGAAGAAATGAAGAAACTTAGAAAGATGAATAAGGTACCTTAGAAAATACATAACGTAATAACTAACTTAACTTAGTACATTGCTTAATCTAATCAAGTAAATAGATCATATATTAATTATACAACAGAGTAGCATATGTTTTCCCAACCTCCCATCTATTTATCTATTGCATAGACAAACTGACAAAGACTAGTCAAAAACTCCTATTTGATGAAATTGTGTCAACAGATAGGATCAAGTGTCCAAAGTCATCACTAAAAATTAAATTTACAGATGACTTTGACAATTTGTTTTTTGCCAGAAAAGTTTGACAATTTTTAATATACCGATTTCATCATTATAATATCTTTTATGCATATTTATATAAAATTAAAAATATTTCTTTAACGGGAATCCAAAAAAATAAATGGACAAAACTTATCTTCATCTTTAATATATACGAGTATTATATATCCGATTCTCAGTGAATGAGTACCATCTTTACATCATCGATAACTACTTTAACAAATCCAAGGACGACACAAAATCATTGATGAGATATTCATAAATATTATACATTATATTAATATCTTAACATATTATATTTATCTTAGAAGTAATAAAATTTATTTCAAGTACGACACATATATTATATTTAATATCTCCCTCCTACAAATTTTTTTCTCCACTACATATTCTATCTCTTTTCTACAAGAGAGGCATTTTAAAAATATAAAATTTATTTTTTATATATTTATTACATTTAACCAATGCAACCTGAAAAAAAAATAAAAAGAAAAAGCAAGTTGAACTTACAGGTTGATTAGTGCAGTGGAGTGGGGGACCACGTAATTGCCGTTGGTGATGCAATCTTCAGTGAGGGGAGGAAGAAATTTGAGCTACCAAATGGAGTGGGGACCAAAAGTTGAAGACAATACAAAGAAAAGGGAATAATAGGGACATGAGTGGGGATGGCAGTTGGAAAAAAACAAAGACGTGTGCGCGTGTGGGTGTATTTTTAAGATGAGAAGATGAAAATGGAGGGACGGGGTGCACGCAGATGAAATGGAAAGTGAGAGAGGGAATAATTAAAGGTAGGGAAAGAGATGGGGGGAGGCGGGAAAAGGAAATGATAAGGGGGTGGGGGCGGGATGAGTTCTGATTGGTGGGGAAGGGATAGGAAATCTAATTTTTTTTTAAAAAAAAAAAGGGTCAAGTGTGGCGCCTGACCAGGCAAGCGCCACACCTGACCAACATTTAAAAAAAAAAAATTGGTCATGTGTGGCGCCTGGCCAGGCAGGCGCCACACCTGACCATAAGATAGTGTAGCGCCTGGCACAGCTGGACCCACCGCCACACTTAGCCTCCCCAGCTGTGGCACCTACCCTCCCAGGCGCCACAGCTGGTAAAAAAAATATAAAATATAAAAAAAAATAAATAAGCAGCTGTGTCACTTCATTAAGGAAGGGTCACAATATGTGCGCCACCTTTCAACCTTTTTGTAGTAGTGTAAGATTTATGAAAGATTTTGACTAAAAGAAAATGTGAACCAAATATTGAAAAAAGAAAAACACTTACAGGGTATAGAGCTTCAGAAGGAGGCTGAGAATAGGAAAACAAACACATGGGAGATGAAGCTTTGTATTGCAACAGAGTTTTGGAAAACGGGGGAGCTAGAGGGAAAGCGGGAAGATGAAAATGAAAATGGTTTGGGAAATGGGGAAGCTAGATGGAAAGCGAGAAGATGAAAATGAAAACGAAAAAGGCGGGGGGTTAAAATTAAATAGCACCGTATATAGACATTACGACACTTTTTGTCAAAACGCCGTAGCTCCCTAATTTAAAAAAAACAAACACCAAATACAAAAATAACCTTAAATATATTCAAGATATCACATGTAGCCTTGTATATTTCAAGGCACCACGTGGTGCCTTGGAGGCCTTGTATAATATATGGAATTAGTAAAAAAATAACGCATGCTTTGTTAAATTAAAAGAAGAAGAAGAAGAAAGAGGTTTTAGCCGGTGCTTCATGATGAAATGCGGCTAAGGCCATATAGCATTAGTAAAAAAAAAACGCATGCTTCATTAAAAGAAGAAGGCCTTGGCCGACGCTTCATGATGAAGTGCGGGCTAAGGCCTTGGCATTAGCCAGCGCTTCATCATGAAACACCTGCTAAGGCCAAACCAAAGGCCTTAGCTAGCATTTTCATGAAGAAGTGCTAGCTAAGGCCTCAACACTTCTTCAAGAAGTGCTGGCTAAGGCCTTTGATTTGGCCTTGGCTGGCACTTCATGATGAATTGCTGGCTAAGGTTAGGCCTTTTCTTCTTCTTCTTCTTCTTCTTCTTCTTCTTCTTCTTCTTCTTCTTCTTCTTCTTTATGAACCATGTGCTTTTTTTTTTTTACTAATGTCATATGGCCTTAGCTAGCCCTTCATCATGAAGCGCAGGCTAAAACCTATTTCTTTCTTTTTTATTTAAAGCAGGTGATTTCTCTTTCGGATTACTGTAAGATTCTGAACAATAGTATTAAGTAACTATGACGCTTTTCTACTCAAGCGATGTAGCTGTCACATGTTTTTTTAAAAAAAGAAATAAAAAGTCTCCTCCGACGCTTTATTTAAAGAAGTGCTATAAGATTGACGCCGCTAAATTCATATTTTGTAGTAGTGCCTATTTCATAACATTACATAAAATTTTCACTTCTAATGTGAGACTTTTCATGTTACTACACTAATCACAAAACACTACATGCTGCTACTAATTAATTCATATATATATATATGCTCACCCATAAATTAAACTATATCCCATTCATCCTTTGCCTTCCTTCCCTATTCATTATTTTTCTACAATACATTTATTTTTTGAATCTTACAAATATGTGTGTGTGTGTATTTTCCCCATCATTCAATTCTTAAACTTTGACTTAGTATTATTTTCTCTGAATATATAGAGCAGGTTGAGTAAAGAGATAAAAGATACTTGTACTGAAAAAGAAAAGTAGAGATTTAGGGGCTGTTTGATTTTGTTTTTAAAAACTATTTTTTTATTTTTAAAAACAATAAAACCTGCTTGGTGAATTGTTTTCAAAAAATTATTTTTAAAAACTAAAAACCAAAAATAGTTTTTAGTTGTTTTCTTGTTTTTGTTTTCCTTTTTTTTTTTTTTTGAGGCAGCCACTTACCTACCATTGACACTACACTACCAATGATGACCACCTTCATGTCACTGCAAAAACAAATTTTTTTAAAATAACTATCCAAACATTTTTTTCCATTTTTATTTTTAAAACTTGTTTTCAAAAACTGCTTTACAAAACTATTACTAAAAATAGAAAATAGAAAATAGAATCAAACAAGCCCTTGGGGTGTGTTTGGTTTGAGGGGAGGGGAGGGGAGTGGTGGTAAATTATAATTTTGGATAAGAGAAACCTAAAATTAACCCTCTTATTCTTTTAAATTTTGGATTTTCGCTCAAAATTTACCCTTTCATTCCTTTTAAGTTTTAGATTTCTGTCCAAAATTTAAATACCTTCAATCCAAAAAGGTAATTTAACCCCCTCTCCACCCCTCCCCTCCCCTCAACCGAAACACACCCTTAGTCTCCAAGATGGGAGACGTCGAACTATATGCAAGAGAATATGTAAAGGATGGGATCATATGAATAAAATAATTGGGAACATAGTTGAATAATAAAAGCAAGAGACAATGAGGATGAATATATACATATAAAGAGAAGCATTGTGGCTGCTGCAGGTGCATGTGGAAAACTCTATTGGAAACTTCCCGGATCCAACCTAATACCAAAAATACAAAGACAAAAGAGAGAATGTATAAGTAATGTGTAGATTTAAAAAGGGGATTGGTGCGTGTTGTTGCATATTAAGAAAGGAATCTTCCTACTTGAAAGAATAAAGCATAGTCATTCAAAACCCCACCAACACATGTAGTTCTCGCTTGCCTAGCTTCTCCAAATATTAATGTCCAATGGCTATTCTGTCAAAGTTATTTTATCATCTTGTTTTAGATACTCTTCGTTACTCTATCTATACATTATCTTATTGTAACATGTAGAATTACTCTCATTTTTCACCCCAAAAAAAAAACTTATACATATACACATACTCCATCCCTAGCTTCTTCTCCTTACTTTGATGCTTCGAGACTGAATTATGGCTATATTCGGACAAGAAACTCGATCCAAACAAGAGTCATTATCTTTTAACATATACCATGTAATTAAATTTTTTTTTTTAAATTGCGATTATACTTTAACTAGATCCGTGGCACCAGGATATCTTGCCATTTAACAAGTGTTAGCAAAACATGAATAATTGTTTAATGATGAACAGTACAATTCGTACATAAGTGTCAAGTTGATGGAATTAGGATAGTGTGTGCCACATGGAGGAGTGAGGGTATATATGATCTAAAATATATATACGATAGATGCTTCTTTCTCTTTCCGCATATATAAACACACACACACAGCAGCTTTCACTTTCTCTCTCTTAAGTTTTGGTGAAAAGAGGGAGAGATAAGATGGAAAATAAAAGAGAGAGTGAGATTCCAAGGTGTCTTGAATCTTCACGTTGTTCCACATGTTCTCAATCATTCTCGATCACTTCCCCCCTCTTTCTATATATATTAGAGTTGGAAAATTGGGTTGAGTCTGTCAAGGACCAGGCTTATAATTTATGGTGAAAAAAAGGAGGTGGGCCTTAAAGGGCCGGCCCTTTTAGGCCCTTTTAACTCTCTTTTTTTTTACTGGGCACGAGGCAACAAATAGTGATCAGGGGACAAAGTTAACATAACATAACTCTCAGATCAGAAACGCTCTCACACTTACTCATATCTCATTTGAAACTTCTCTACTTTGATTTTCTTTTCCTTTTTTTTATATGTGTACGCCAAAATCCAAATCAGGTGTTCTATTATTACTGACATTTAAAACTTGTAGACTTGCTTGATTGTGGCTGTGGACTTGTTTGATTAGTTTTGGACATTAATTATGGTTTGGACTTAAGTTTTAGTATTTGTGTTTTATTAAACTTGGATAATATTTATGTTTTAAATTAGTTTTGATTATATTTATGTTTTAAATTAGGTATTTTAGTCTTTAGGAGAATAAGGGAAAAAAATGTCATGGCAAAAAAAAAAGGAAAAGGTTAAACGGGTTAAAGCTTGCGGGCATTAAATAAATGGGCCGGGCCGCAAATTTGATATACTTTTTTGAACTCGGGGTCTAAACAAACCGGCTCATTTAGACGAAAATCCGTCACGAACAGGCCATGTAGAGCCGGCCTAGCTCGGCCCATTTTCCCAGCTATATTCGCCTCCGTATTCTTTCTTGGCTTCATTTTCATTATTTGCATCTCTTTTATTTAACTATCCCATATGAAATTTTACACTGCAAATAAGTTCAATACATTCAAAATTCTTATTTTCTTTAAAATTCTAAAAAAATATTTGCCGACGAACGTAACTTTTTGCTTTTTTACTCTTGACTGAATTTCATCCATTTCATTCACGAAAAAGAAAAGTGATGCGACCACGTACGGGCCCACTTGTACCGCGGCCTAGGGGCCCTTATCTATCAGATTGCAATTTCCATACATGCTAGGGCAGGGGTTAAGATGCTAAAATACCATTTAATTTTTATTAAAAGTATAAAAGTAATCCTAAATTATGTTTTAGAGTAAAAGTAACTATTTCGTTTGATCTTAATTATAAGATAAATTTAATTTTTTTTAGAAAAATTAAGGAATATATTCTTTAGAGTATTTATATTTATATTTTTTCTTCAAACTAATTAGTTTGACTAATAAATTAATATATAATTTAAAGATACATAACATATAATATAATTAATTAACTTATATTTAACTTCCTTAATTTCTCCAAAAAATGTCAAATTTGTATTATAATTAGGATCGGAAGTAGTATAAACTTTTGAAATTGGAGCAAAATCGTTAAACCCAACTAACTTCCATCTATTACAATGGGAAAAACTAATATTTTTGTCTTTAAAGTTTTGATTCACTTATAATTCAGTCACTGAACTTTTGACTCTCTTGCAACTCAATCTCTTATGTTTTCAAGTCATCATATAAGGCAAAAATATGTTAAAATTCTATAGAAAATTACTTAGGTGGATTTTATATAAATTAAAAAAAATAAAAAACAGCATCCACGTCCCCACCAACTCGCTTCCCCCTCCGCCTCTATTTTTCAAAAATCTCGTTGGGTGACAAATCCCTATGTTGTTATATATTTTCAAACTTTATTTAGGAATTTTTTCATAATTATTGAGCCTAAAATATCTTTCTTTGAAAAACACCAAAGTTATTCAAATTAAGAATTGTTGGGTGTTTAGTTGTGAGTTTGGCATATGGAGTGTCGGGTGCTGATTGTGGCTCTAAAACTTGTGAGTTTTTTGCAATTTACAATTTTGGGGACTTAACTTTAGGTGACAAATCTCTATTTTGTTATATATTTTCAAACTTTCTTTGAGGATTTGCCCTAGTGAGGTTTCTGGAAAATAGAGGTAAGGGATGTAAGTTGGAGGGAATGGAGACGGTGTTTTTTTATTATTATTTTTATTTATATAAAATTCATTTAAACAATTTTTAACAGTATTTTAACATTTTTTTACCACATAGGATGACTCATCAGTATTAGGAATTAAGTTGCAAGTGAGTCAAAAGTTTTCACTTTTAAGTTATATATGTGAGTTAAAACTTTAAGGGCCAAAACATTATATTAATTTTCCCCCATTGTAATAGCTAGATGGAAATTAGTTAGGTTTAACAGTTTTGCTCCAACGTTAAAAATTTATGGTTGCTTTTACTCCAAAAAAATAGTTTATGGTTACTTTTATATAAAAGTTTAATGTTATTTTATTACATTAACCCTATGTGTTAATTAGTAGCTAGTGCAAGTGTGTTTCTTAATTTATCAAATACATACATAGATTACTTTAATTTAGTTTATAATTAGATATATAATCAGCTAATTTCATAGATAAAATAGACAGGAATTGTGACCCACATAACAGATTGGAACTTCCTTCCTTGTAACTTTTATCCTCAATTACGAAAGCAGTTGTGATACAGAAGATCGGAAAACTATAAAAAGCAATGACATTAACATATAAATAGTAGTGCGAAAAATGATATTAGAGAGGAAGCAATTTAAAACACATGTAATAAATATTGATTATATATGTAATATAACAACTTATACGAGTAGAGTACAAATGGAGAAAAAGAAACAGATATTATGGGTGTGTGGAAAAAGAGAAGGGATAAATTATTGACCAGAGATCGATTCTCTTTATAGGGAGATCAATATGGCATCCTATGGAAGATATGAAGCCATGCACATTTAATGATTGTGTGTCTATCCAAATTGCTAAATTATCCTATTCTTCCGTTTTTTAATATAAGACATTTTAAAAAAAAAAAATTGGAGAGAGATTAATAAAACTAAATAAATTAGAAAAAATTTCCCATAAAGACTTTATTGAAAATTTATTTGCCAAATGGGACTTGAAATTATTTAAGGGAAGATCTTTTGTATAAGGTGAAGATTGTTTGAACACAAGGGAAGATCTTTTGCATATAATAAGAAAGATTATTTGAATATAAAGGAAGATCACATATGGAAGATATATTGAACACATGGAAGATTGTTTGAACACAAGGTCTCATTTGATAAATAAATTTCTAATAAGATATTTATGGACAATTTTCCCAATAAATTACTGAATTATAAAATATGTTATATGATCTCTTTAAAATATTTTCGTACAATATTAAATTCTATATCCATTTATAAGTTTGGGAAATTAATTTGAAAAAAATTGATAAATGATATTATATATAAAATAGAAAAAGATCTTATATTTAATTTATTACCAGAATTCATTCTCAAAGTAGATCTTATATTTAACCGGAGTATTTCCTAAACGTCATCATCTCACTGCCTTATATTAACGTGTGGGCATTCTTGTTTCTGCATTTTATTTTTATGTTCATGGACCCCGCTTACATCTCTATTAGTTTCCATCTTTCTTCAGTCTCATCCTGAGTTATTTTCAATTGTATTTTCATTCAAATCATATTAAAAATAATCAAATTACAACCGAAACCAATTCATAGTGTAAATAATAAGCACCAAATTAAAGGAGATTCAGTAACCAATTGCTCAATCTGTCTGACTAAAGGGCTCCCGTACAGATTCGAATCTTACTAGACTTCATTCATTGGGACCAAATATCTTACTATAATTTTCAGGTGACAGCTAGATATAGCTTTGTGGCAAATTATGATAATTTAAAAAAAAAAATAGTTCAAGTTATATATACACTGCCTTACAAACATTCTCTAATTAAGTAAAGAATGAAAGATTCCGGGCCAAAACAAGAGCTAGTTATTTGTTATTAGGTTTATAACTTTAGATATATATATATATATATATCCTGTTATTTTATTAAGCTACATATAACAAATAAAAACAGAAGCACGTGCATAAATGCAGAAAAAGTAACAGTGCAGCTCACAGATATGAATATTAATTTGGAATAAAGTTGTTTATTCCCAGCATAAGCATGCATGTGGTTGAATGAATCCAACTTGAGAATTAAATTAAAAGAAGTTAACTAAGTGGAGTTAAACTGATTTAGATTTCGCAACCAGCCATTGCTGCAGGGCTCGTTTATATGAATATGATCAGTGTCAGTCGGATCTGAGATCCCAACTTTGGTTTTGTCGATCTTAATTAATTTGTTTCTTATTGATGTCCTCCGTGTCAGATGTGAATAAATAAATTAGTAACAAGAGATAAATCTAGATTTTGGCCGTCCTGTATTTTAAGCATAATTTCTATTTAATAGGATAAAAATCATTCCCTTTAATTTTTTTAAAAGCAAAATGAGTACATATATATATGCCTTCAATTCAATCATACAGTTTTAGTGTTAAGGAGACACTACTACAGAATTAAGATATAACCACCCTAATAGACGTCCCAATTTTAAAATTGAGTGGTTAAAAAGGAAGGCGGTGGCATTTTCGTAATTATATGTACATAGAAAACCCTTAGACGTCCCAAATTTGAATTTGGGACGCCGAAAGTTGAGTTTAGACGTCCCAAATTTTATTTGGGACGCCTAAAGATTTCCATTGACGCCAAAAAAATAAATTAAAAAAATTTAAATTACTTTATTGGGACGCCTAAAGTCAATACTTTAGGCGTCCCAAATCCCATTTGGGAGGCCTAAAGTCTCTACTTTAGGCGTCCCAAATGGGATTTGGGACGCCTAAAGTAGAGACTTTAGGCCTCCCAAATGGGATTTGGGACGCCTAAAGTTACACTTTAGGAGTCCCAAAAAATTTGGGACTCCTAAAGTAGACTTTAGGCGTCCCAAATCCCATTTGGGACGCCTAAAGTAGAGACTTTAGGCCTCCCAAATGGGATTTGGGACTCCTAAAGTCATGTCAGAAATTCTGACATGCGTGAGACTTTTTTTTCCCCTTTTCTTCATTCCCATGTCAGAAACCCATACCTCTTTTTCCATCTTTCCCATCCCTATGACTTCTCTTCCCTTTTTTCTCATTCCCGTGACTTCGTCTTCCTCAATCTTCTTCCTCTCTTCCTTTTCTTCATTCCCTTTTCCTCCACCTCCTTCCATTCTCATAACACCTTCTTTGCTCTCACCCTCCAGCGTACACCTTCTCCACCTTTTTAGCCCCCTCCACCCTCTGGTGTACACCTCCCACTCTCTTTGTTGCTTTCAGCCTCCGGCGTACCTCTCCTTTCCACTGTGTATACACAACTCCTCCAATGTCTTCTCTCCACCTTGGAAGCACATAGACATCGTCAGCTGCCCTCTCCCCTGGTTTCATCAGGTTTGTTTTTTTTTAAATATAATTTTACATGAAGAATTAAGTTAAACTTGCAATATGAAATTATTATAATGCTTTCAATTTATTTACATGATTCTAGTTATTGGAGTGTTTTTCCCTTGATTGTTTTTTTTTTGCCAGAATCATAAACTAGTTGTTAGTAGTTATGCAATACTAATAATGTTTTTGTTTTATACATTTGGAGCTTGGAAATTGAGAAAAATACATATGTATATTTATTTTGATGAAATAAACAACAATTAGTTTGTAGTTGTGTGGTGACAAATATTTTGACACTTTCTAGTTGTTGTTATACATATATGATATTAGGTTGTATGAGTTGTTGTTATTATACATATATATAGTAAAAAGATTGCAGTGTTAGAAGTCCTTACCATTTCGTAAGGGATATTTTGTGGTTTATGAATCCATCTTCAATTCTATTTCTGCAATTTTAATTTGCTGGGTAATGAAAAATATAAATAATTATTTAAAAAAAATAAAACTTTTAAGGTCCCAAATTAAGAATTGGGATGTCTAAAGTCCCCCTGTAAAGGACTTTAGACGTCCCAAATTGAGATTTGGGAGGTCTAAAGTCCTCCACGGGGGACTTTAGGCGTCCCAAATTGAGATTTGGGAGGCCTAAAGTCAGGACTTTAGGCGTCCCAAATCTCGATTTGGGACGCCTAAAGTCCTGACTTTAGGCCTCCCAAATCTCAATTTGGGACGCCTAAAGTCCTGACTTTAGATGTCCCAACTTTTTTTGGGACGTCTTTTCTTAAAACATACTACGCCCCCTACATAGACGTCCCTTAGTTTTTGGACGTTAAAAGTGCCAAAATAGGGACGTTAAAACCCCTTTTTGTAGTAGTGAGAAATACTTACATACTCCAGGAACATTACGTTATCTGTACTCTAATCAATTAAAATATAACAAATCATTTCATTTTAATCCCACATGACTAATGAGTCATCTAGATAAATTCAAATTTTATGATTTTAAAAACATAAACCTCATAATTTAGAAAAACAAGAATCTCAATTCCCTCATTTGAGTTGTTATTTTTCAGAATCATAAAATTTGAATTCTCCAGATGACTCATCAGCTATGTGGGATTAAAATGAGATGAGTTGTTGTATTTTAATTAGTCAAAATATATATGAGATGTCGCTTTTGGAGCATGTAAGTGTTCCTCCAGTGTTGAGTTGAATTATATATTTCGAAAACCTACAAAATTAATATTATAGATACGTAGAGATACATATATCTTTGACTGGGATAATTTGCAGCCCACAATCATTTATTCACAGCTAAGGAGCTAATCAATATAGCACTGTGAGAAATCAAACTCAATAAGCCGAAATATTTAATGTCGACAATTATGGATGTTATTAATTACCTTTATAAATATAAACGCATAAAATTTCTGTAACATTAATTACTATTAATATATACTCTTGTGTGCGTGTGTGTGAAGAATATTTTGGCGTCAAACATAGAAAGTAGTTATTAACGTTAGCTTAAACAGAGAATATATAATATGAATAACATATATATATACATGGGACTCACAAGAGTTTATTTTTGTCAATAAATATTTATTTAATAGTGTATAATTAAATAATTAAAATATAAAAAATGGTAACAATTTGACTTATATATATTTTTAAATCTAAATAATTAAAATTAAATCTATCAATATTCATAATATATCATACTTAATAAAGAATCTTTTATAAAAATCATAAATAAAGTCACAGAGCATGATCAAATACAAAGTTAATGTGAATTTAATAGCAAATTAATATGATTTTGTAAGCTATAAGCGTAAAAGCGGTAAACTCGATGTGTAAACTTGCGAGTTTCATTGAGTTTACAGTTATCATGAGTTTAATAATAACTCGACATAATTTTATAAGATAGAAACATAAAAGTTTAACACGCAAGTTTGATGATAATGTATTTGGAGTTTAAAATGTAACTTATAGCATATATATGTTTTGACAAGATAAAACATGAAAATGAAGCCTTCTCGTGAAGTCATATCAAATTTGGCAAAGGTGAGCCAGAGAGACAGCGACTACATGAGTGTTCCGTAATGGCCTCAAATGTGTTGACTGCCTTTAGGATTAAACTAAAAATAGGATTTTTTTTTTTTTTTTTTTTGTTATTCCAGATTATCCCAGAATCACTTTGGACTTGAGCCTAATTTCTATCAAACTAAGGATATTAATGTTAAAGCCCTCCTAATAAGCGCACTTTCAAGATTTGAACTTTTATTAGTTTCCTTATGGGATGAAATTGCTCACCATCTCAACCAACAGTTTGTTAGTAAGTGAGTGTTTGAGAAAGGTCAAAACCGTGGTTTCAGAAACCCTTTTCCGCAAGTCAAAACAAAACTCATTTCACATACTTATCTCATAAATTGTAAAAGTTATTCTCCAAAAGCTAATCTAAACACACACTAATTAAATAGGAAAAATTCTATCTATGTTGTAATTACTTTTATAATTACAACTAATATCGAACTTTATAAAATATTTGTTAGAATATTATAAAAATACTGAAATTGTAGTAGTGATTATTTTTGGGATAAAATGATGTCTCATAAAAGCTTTGAAGGTTATTTTAATTATTGGAAATAGTTAATCTTATTTAGGAATTGGGTGATTAGATGATATTTTTGCAGAGATTGTTCTTTTTCTTTGAAACATATCTAAATTAGAAAGACGGGAATTTGCATGGATATATGTAGATGCGTAAGGGCACATAGTGGAAAGTGCGCTGTCGTGTTGTTCATGCAAAACAAAAACAATATGGATGCCTCTATTATATGTTGGTCCTCATCGTATATTATTAAAAAATTTTAAAAATAGAATATGGTATTATCTTGTGGTGTTGTCACGATGATATTGTCAAATTCAGAGTTTGTTTAATTAATAAATAAAAAAGACCTTGATGTTAAGACAGGTGGATACGATGAATGGATGTAGCTGTCCGTAACTGAAATGCAAATATAAATAATATGTGGCCTTTAATTTTTTGTTGTTAATTTGTGAAAATATTTTAATTTTGCATGGGAAAGAAAATGGATGCTGGCGTCATCAACCACTGAGCTTGGATGTCGTTTTCAGGTCGCTTTCCTCATCCCTCCATTCATTCATTCATGCGTTCAGAATTGACTAGCCTATGACCAATATGTATCCCCCCCAATTAATTATTATTTTTAATTACTATAGATTCTATGAATATCAAACGTGAATTCAAATATACTTCATTAAAAAGTATAACTTTTTTAAGGGAAAAATATCAGTTGAACATGATTGAAAGAAATTGAAATGGGCTCTGAAAGTGAGCCCAGTGTGAAAAGGGCCTCCGTCTGCCGTTTAATTGAGGATGGAAGCAATAAACTTAAAGTGGGTCGATCTGATCTCCACAACGGGCCTTATTGGAGTCATGAATGAAGCCCATGTCTTGTTTTCAATTCAACCTAGAAATCTCCCCCAGGCGTTACACGGAGTGATAAATCGGTTACGATCAACTTCTCTTAGTAGGTTAGTCAGATCTCCCATGCAGGGTGATTAATACAACAACAACAACAACAAAGCCTTTTATAAGCCGTGTCTTTGAAGGACTCGGGCCTAAAAGGGCCGGCCCTATAGGGCCGAGGGCTTAAAAGGGCCAGTCCTGTAGGGCCTCGGGTAGGCTCGTTAAGCCTTTTTTTTTTTTTGCTTAGAAAGGAAAACCTTGTTATCTTTTTGAATTGTCTTATTGAATCTATATATCACTCTGTCCTCATATTACATAAAGTATGATTTTTAAGTATACTGTTTTGCGTAATTGAATCATATTGTGATTTTTTAGTATGATTTTTGAACATATTGTTATGCCTATTTTGAATAAAATCATATTATATACTATTTTGCCTAATGGAGGATGATTTTTTATGGAGGTTGTGATTATTTGACTACTTGAGCCTGCTACTCAAAGTGAAGCACAATCAAATGTCCTTGAAATTAATGATAGTGGCAAAGAAGATGAAAATAATAGTCATCATACTCATGTTGTTTAGATGTTAGAGTATTTAGCTTCTTACCTTCTTAGGCTTTGACCTTTGTGTGAGTTATTTATGGACATGATTTTACCTTTGATTATACATTAGTAGCTATGTTTGTTTATTGCATGACACGTGTTATTTAAACCCTAATGTTGACAATATTTATGTATTAAATTAGAACTTTAATAATTGTTATTTAATAATTATATCTCTCTAGAAAAAAAAACAGGAAAACTAATTAAATATTGTAAAAAGGACTTCCCAGCCCTGCGGGCCTGCCCTGGACCGCATGCTCTTGGGCGCGAGCCTTGAAAAATTGTAATTTTTTTTATCCTAGGCCTAAAAGAGCTTGCCCTTTTAGACCTTGGCCCGTCAAGGGCCGCCCTGTAGGGCCGGGTCGACCCTGATCCCTTGCTCTTAGGGGTGGAAACATGCCAGACCAGGCTTTTGCCTTAACAGGCCAGGGCCTGAGCCTGGCCTATGGCCTGTTGAAGGCCAATTTTTAGGCTTGGGCCTGGCCTGTTCAGAGGCCTGGCTTGACCTGAAGCCTGTTAAGGAGGCCTAAATTTTAAAATTTTTTTAAGCAAACCAACAGGCTTACAGGCCACGCTGTAAAACAGGTTAATAGGTCACAAGCCGAAAACAGGCTAACGGGCCACAGGCCGAAAACAGGCCTCCTTAAACAGGCAAGAAACAGGCTAAAACTTATAGGCTCAGGCGAAATTATCCTTTAACCCTTATCTGATTTTCTTAAAATATTTTTACAGGCTCAGGCAGGCCTGACAGGCCTAACAGGCCTGTCAATAGGCCTTGGTCTGGCCTATTAAATAAAACAGGCTTTTGGTTTGTCCTTGACCTGGCCTTTTAGCCTGACAGGCCAGGCCTGGACAGGCTAATCACAAGCCAGGCTACAGGCCCCTGACAGGCCGTCTAGCCTGTTTCCACCCTTACTTTCTCTATTGTGAAGCTCCTTTCCTATTTATTTAATTTAATTTAATATGATAGGAAGCCACATATGTAGTGTTTCTCCCAATGTTGTGAAAACCGAACCGGACCGAACTGTCTGACTAGTCGGACCGGTGCCCGGAGGCTCGTTTAGCATGATTCAACCATTTCACCATTTGAACCGTTTCAGACCACTTCAGACCGGCTGTTGGGCGAGGAACCGTGGTTGAACTGGGAACCAGAGTGGTTGAACTGGGAACCGTTTATTGGTATTATTGATAAGTTATTGTGTTATTTTTAATGATTTCAATATATTAGAACTTGAGATTTAGGAAGGATGATACATATAAGCTTTTGTATGTGTTTATTTTTAAATAATGTTAAAATTTCATATATTTTTTATATATGTATAATATTATTTTTATTTAATTATTATGTTATCGGTCCGACCGCCAGTCCGACCATACGACTTATGACCCGATAGCCTCTTCGGTTCGACGTCCGGTCTGGTTTTTAAAACATTGGTTTCTCCTTTAATTTATGTTCTCTCTGTCATTAACCTCTTATTATCGGGTGTTAGCTTATACGTAAAGGAATTTCAGAAAAAAATGTAATTTCTTGTTCTCAAGCCGAATTACCATCTTGAATCTTAGATGAACACCAAATTGTGACGCCGATGGATGGAGAATATTCTCTCTGTGCTTCTGCGGCAACCTTCCAGAAACTGTTCAACTTTATATGAGTATATTTAGTGAAATACATACCCCCTTAGCAATGAATGCCTCTCATGACTTCATTCATTCAATTTTACCACTTTCTTTTTTACCAATAAAAATTCATTATTTTTTGTGGCTCACATCTCCATCGATTGTTTCAAATAAAGAGTAAAACCGTAATGGAGACTATTAAGAAAGTGTGAATTTGTGAGTAATGGAGACATTTAATGATGAATACTCTTTTGATCTATTATATATATTAGACACCAGCGTTTTCAGACTCGGGCCAGATTGGCCGGTCCAACCACGAAACCGTCGGACCACCGGTCCGGTTTGGTTATTAACCCCGGCTTGACCAGGTTTCATGCAGCTTGACCGGTTTTCTACCAGTTTGACCGGTTTTTAAAATTTTTTTAATATTTTATTCAAATTTTCATATAAATAATTCTAAAATTTTCATTTCCTCACCGGTCTAGCCTCAGTTTAGCACCGGTTTGACTCTGATCTGATCCATTAACCCTTGACCCAGTACCCAGACTGGTTCAATGACCGGTCCGGGTTTCAAAACCTTGTTAGACACTACTAATTATTCATTTCGATATTATTTATAAGTAACTTTCTCTCTTTTAGAGTTGATCTTTAATAAAAATAACTTTTATGTATCAAAATTTAAATTACTTTTTTCTTTCTTACTCTATTATAAATGCATATCTTTATATTAATGAACCACTAATTCATTTCATTTAATCATTTATTACTTATTTTCTCTTATATTTTAACCCCTTCACTCTTCTATGCTTTTTTCATAAATATGAGGTATATATATTTGAAAAAATATTACATTTTTGATATATTTATTATTTTTAACTAATTTCAGTTTGTTATACTTTAATTCATGAAAATTGAGAAAGGTAGTTAAAAAGTAGTTTACATTACTAAACTGATATAAATATAACACTGGTTTTTAATATTACCCTCCAATTACAACCAACATATCTTAATTGTTCTTTGCCAAAAACAAAACATATCTTAATCATTGTTCTCTAGTTTCTTTCTTATATAATCTCTCTCTAAAAACTGATTACCAAGCGTTTTTTTTTAATAAGAGGGGAAGACACTAATAGTATGAGATTACAAGGGGGCTGGATCAAACCAGTAACTTCACACTTCCAAAGGAGTATTCATAACACTAGGATACAAGGTAATTGGCAACAACCGTATTTGTGAAAAAATAATTAAATGCTGTTGATTTCTTGCAAAATGATCTATATTGAAAACCATGAAATCTTATAAAAAGTAAATGACTGAACATGAATGTAATTAATGCGATATATGCGTATGAGCGTTGCTAACAACTTTTGCACTTTGAGAAATGCGATTCTATTGGGTGATAATGGGGGAGAAACGCAGGCGTGTTGACCATCTGCCTCCTTCTGAATTTGAAACCCTAAAATAATGAATGAATGAATGAGCATTGAGAAGTAGCAGTAGAGGAGAATCAAAGTTGCATGTGAAGTTAGGAATGTGAAGGGTAATTTACTTGGTCCAATCCCTTTCTTTCTCATCAACCTGAGGTGCACCGTTTGTGCACTCCATTTACGTCTCAACGTGTGTCCCTCTCGCACTGATTCCCCAGTCTTTCTCTCAAACTAGGGGCTCCTCCCTCTTCTCAAAAACTGCCTTCTTCTCTCTCTAAAACCTCCCCCTCTTACTTCATGCTTTTTATTTTATTCAGCGAAACCTCCAAAACCCATTTGAACTTATCTATTACTCCCTCCTGTCCTAATTATAAAATAAAGATGACTTTTTTAGAGAAATTAAGGAAGTTAATTAAATTACTTTAGAGTTTTTATATTTTTAGTATCCTTAGATTATATAACCGTTTATTATTCAAATTAATTAGTTTAGAGAAAAAAATAAAAATATAAATACTTTAAAGTAATTTAATTGACTTCTTTAATTTCTCCAAAAAAGTTAACTTTATCTTATAATTAGGACTGGTGGGAGTAAAATATACCATTTCCACTGTTCACAACTCCCCCCAGAACTCACACATGACACTACAAGTTTTAAGTATGTGGCTGTGAACGCCTTCATTCGTTTACTGCTTTTTGGGAACTCTCATCCTTCCCTTGGCTGCCTCCAAGTTTTTTCCTTTTCTTTTCCCCTTGGGTAATATTTTCCATTTCTGCCAATTTTGATGTGATATCTGTCCCTATCTTATGATCTTGATATAATTAGCGTTTGATGTTTACAGAACTTGAAATAAAAAAGGAATAATTTTTCAAAGGATTGGAGTTTGAGGGGAGAGAAAGTAACTTCGTTTGAAGCTAAGGGAGGTTGGTTTATTATTGTTTATGTTATCCGAGTTTTTTTTATTCTGTCTTTGTGGATAGAATTAATCAGAGGCTTTATGTTGCTTCTCTTGTTAGGATCTGCTGTTATTTCAAAAGCGGGCTCTTATCTTCTTTGCCTCCTCAATTGGTTACAGCTGTAATGAGGGATCCCCTCACTAACCTCTCTAAACCATAAACCAAGTAAACCTTTGGTCCCTATTCTGATCTCTCTCTCTCTCTCTCTCTACCCATAACTCTTCTATATAGTTTCTCTCGATCTCCTATTCTCAAAACCACATCTGAAGCCAACAAAAGTCTTTCAAGGGGAAAATCTCTGCATGCAAAGGGTGGTAAGACTGGAACAAAATATAATAACATCCAGTTTTGGTTTTCCTTTCTTCTCTATTGTTTTCTTTCCAAAAACAGTGCATTACTGTCTAACAGATTTCAATCTTTTTCGAGTGGGAGATCTGCATGCAAGGTATGAACAATTCCCAGCCTTTCGGTTTCCTACTTGTCCGTAATTTCTTTCTCTGAAACCCCATTCTTTCTTATTTTGATCTATGTCTGCATGCAAATTATATATAGGTGGTAATATAGCGATGGAGGAAGAAAATGGTTTGGATGTTAACGAAAGTGAGATGTGGCTTCAAGATGAACAAGAGGATCTTCTCGGTGTGCATGATGCCTCTATGTTCTATGCTGATTTCCCTCCTCTTCCATATTTCCCTTGCATGTCCTCCTCTTCCTCATCTTCCTCAACTCCACCACTTCAAGTCAACACCACCACATCTTCATCCTCCACCGCCACATCATCCACCTCCTCCGCCGATAATAATCATCGGGTGGAGGAGCCGCCACTAGCAAACTTGGCCTCCACCGCTTCCGCAGAGCTCCCTTTCCCGCCGGACAATTGTGCTGATACCGAGATGGTGGAGGAGCCATTTCCATACTTGGACATGTTAGAGATCAACGATTTCTTCGACCCCACATTAGTTTTCCAAGATGAGGATTGCCCATTAGAGGAATATCCCCAGAATGAGATTGAGCGGCAGCAACCAGAGGATCAGGATCATCAACATGTGCTCTCTAATAATGAACAAGAGATTCAAGGAAAAGGAGTAAACAACCCAGATGGCGAAATGAGCCATGTGTTCTTGGAGTGGCTCAAAACGAACAAGGATAGCGTGTCAGCGAATGACTTGAGGAGCGTCAAGCTCAAAAAATCAACCATAGAGTGTGCTGCTAAGCGCTTAGGAGGAGGAAAAGAAGCCATGAAACAATTGTTGAAGCTTATTCTTCAGTGGGTTCAAACTAGTCATCTTCAAAACAAAAGGCGCTCTAATAATATTATTAACGATGATGGTGCGCCTCCAAATTTCGTCACAAACCCTAGCTCTAATTCCAACCCGCATTTATTTGGAATACCTCAGTCATGTCCATGGGTTTCTCCTCCCCAGCCTCATGGGACAGATCCCGCGACTCTGGTACCTTCTTATCCTTTGGTCGGGTATCCGGGTGACCCGTATTCAAATGGAGCTCCGAATAACATCACTTCATATAACATGTTGGAAGCAGCTCATTCGTGGCCTCCATCTCTGTTCACCGTTGCTGCCCACTGCAACCAGTCATATGGGGACAATAACAATGTTCACCAAGGTGGATTTGGCGGCTACGTGAATCAGTATTCTTCATATCATTATTTTCATGGCGTGGCGGCGGGTGATGATAAGTTAACGAGGTTAGGTCCCTCGGCAACCAAAGAAGCGAGGAAGAAGAGGATGGCGAGGCAGAGAAGGCATTTGACTCATCATAGGAGCCAGAAACACCATAGCCAACAACTACAGAATCATGATGATGATGATAATGACCCACTTGCAAGATTGGCAAGTGATTATAATTGCACCGGCGGTTCTGCGAATCCGGCCAATTGGGGGTACTGGGGGTCACTGGCCGGAGGGGCAGCTTCCGTGGTTTCAGTCGTTTCAGCTGAACCAACCCGGCCGGCTTTGGATCGGACCGCCATGCAAACTCAGAATTATCAAACTAGAGTCCCGTCAACGGATCAAAGGCGTCAGGTGAGTCAACCTGCATATGTAATTTGATCCTTACGACCATATGATAAGTTTATGATTATTAGCGATTCATTTCAGATACGCGAAAGTTTTTGTTGAGAAGTAATATTATCCTGAATGTTTTTTATCATTTCAGAAGTGTTAAAATGAAGTAATGTTATATCTTACTATTAAAAAAAGTCAACATCAATTTTTTAAAAATATAGAATAACATTACAACATTTTTAAATTTTTGAATAATAAACGAGATAATATTACTCCTCAGTAAAAGTTTTGGGGCCAACTTTGCACCATAACCCTATAATTAATGGGGTAATAACAACTAACAAATATAATGCGTGAATTTTAATTGATTGGGATTGAAGACAGAGAAGAACTTGAAGTTTCTTCTTCAAAAGGTGTTGAAGCAAAGCGACGTTGGTAGCTTGGGGAGAATTGTGTTGCCAAAGGTATATTACTCGACCATCTTGTTAATTTGAAAAATTTACAAAATCATATATAAGGTCGTCAAATTTGAATGTTATTTATTCTGGCCGTTGATATGTTCAGAAAGAGGCAGAAACCCACTTGCCTGAATTAGAGGCGAGAGATGGCATTTCTATAGCAATGGAAGACATTGGAACCTCTCGAGTTTGGAACATGCGCTATAGGTATTTTATATATATGAGCCGAACCAAATTGTTGTTTTCTGAGAAGTAGAACTAAATTGTGTTTTGGACTTTTGTTATTTGGGGAGTCTCATCAGATACTGGCCAAACAACAAAAGCAGGATGTATCTGCTGGAGAATACTGGTGTGTTAGGTTCATCAACTTTGGCACTGTTTTTTCCTGTTGTTTTGTACTGTTTAATCATGTGAAGTAGTGGATTATATTTAACTAGAACAGGTATGGATATTTGCAGGGGAATTCGTGAAGGCCAATGGACTGCAAGAGGGGGACTTCATAGTGTTGTACTCAGATGTCAAGTGTGGCAAATTTGTAAGAGCTTTCTTTTTAATTTTTAACTCTAAAATAATGACACCCACATGCTAGTTTAATTTAGAGAATTAATTATAATTATAATTGTGTAGCTGATAAGAGGAGTGAAAGTAAGGCAAGCAGCGGGTGGGGCTAAACCAGATCAGATGAAGAAAGCCGGAAAAACGCGCAATCGCTGAGAATGAGTGGAGCTCTGCAGCGTTACCATTGAAGAAATTCAGAAGAGAAATAAACCGATATGATGATGGCAGACTTTAGACTTCAATGGAGGGTGGAGATGGTGTTTGTTGTTTTACTTTAATGGATACAGAATTTAAAATTAAGATGATCTCTTTATTAATATTTTTTTAAAAATGATTTTTTTGTTAAAAAATATCAATTTTAAAAAGATTAAATTTAAACTATCTAGATAGGACGAGCGTCAAAGGATAGGCATCGAAATGGGTTTCTCGTAACTCACCTCTCTTCTATTAAAAAATCTTTGATCAATTTTTCCCTTTACCATTTCTTCGCCCCTACACAAAAAAACATATTGAAAAATATCACCCAGGCACTATTGAATATGCATAGCACAAATTTTGAAAAAAATAGAACGCTGAAAGTTCATTAATACTTAAAAATAAACAGAGCTTGAATATTTTACAACTTAAAATCCATTACATGAGTATTAGAAAAACATGCATAACAAAAATACTGAAAAAAATATAAAATAGAACATCAATATTGAAAATATATGATATTAGGTACTTAAAAACATTCATCATATGAGTACTAAAAAATCAAACTTAACTGAATATATATATATACACATATATTGAATTTACCTTAACAAACTAGTCAAAATAATAAATAGATCATAACTTTTGAATTTGACTATTCAAGTGAAAAAAATGCAGTAGTAAAAAAAAAAAATATATATATATATATATATATATAAGGCAGCTAGATGTTGAAACTAAACAAGTGAAGTGAATATTGCCAAATCCAAAATGGAAAAAGGTACGAAAGAACTCCAAAGAATGCCACATGCAATATAGGATCAACTCCATGCAATATAGCTTTAATTGCCTTATCCTTCAACTAAGCCACTAAAGTGGATTTCAAATACTCAAGCTGAACAATCCCAACGGTTACGAGCTTCAATGGATTAGAGGGCCATTTTAGTAAACTTGTTACTATTTTATGAACAATCAAGGACCATAGTCGTTTCGTGTCATATCAACCATTTCATATCCTTAAATGTAATAACTGATCTTAGGAGGTCCGTAAATGTCATTCTCCCCTTTTATTATTTACCTTCAATTTTGTTTTAAATATAATTTAATTTTATGTGAGCCTAACTTTATTCGGCTTCTGGTTCTTGCATGGGCTTCACTCCTTGTTTTTTGTTACAATAAAATAGTGGGTAAGTAGGCATACCATTCTGGTCTTCTGTCAGACCCACACGGGGGAGGCCTCTCAAGGAAGTTTGCTCCATTCCCGTCCCCGGTCCCCGGCCTTGAACACGGGAGGTGATGGTTAAGGGATAAGTTTGTAATTGATTGGATTGGATCCGTTTCATTCTTGAATATTAAGGAAGACCGGGAAAGATGCAGTGCGGCGGCCTTTAATGTCAAGGTTATTTTTGTACTTTTACTTATTTTTACGTATTCCAATATTTTAAATAAATTTCTTTTCCATATTCTTGATATCATACCAACCAAATACACTACACTCATTGATATAATACGGTGCAATACTTTTAATTAATTCTTCGTATATTGTTGTGACGCAGTATTTGTCTATATTGTGCTGTGTCAAAGTTTCTGCTTCTTTTATTTTGAAATCACATTTAAAGACTGCAAAGGAAGAAAATTAGAAGGAACAAAGCGTATTTGTCGATCAGATTATTAAGACATGTACACAAAGAAACCAGAGTTCTAAAACACTAAACCTTCCATGCTGAAAAAGCCTAACCACATGATCGTTCCTGACTATTTGAAAGTGACTTTGGTATTGGAGGATGAAGGAGACACAAGAAGAGAGGCAGAGAAACTAGTGTTGTTGCTGTTTATTGGGTACGAATGCTTCATCATATTCCCTCTCGGCTCTTCACTTGAATGATTATCTTCTTCATTTGCAGAAGATCCGTGAAGAAGCACATCAACCTTCATATATTCCTCCCTTTCTTGCCTGATCTCTTTAAGCATTGCAGCCACATCCTTCATGGTTGGCCTATCTTCTGGGCTAGGGTTCACACACAGCAAAGCCACCCCCAGAGTCTGCAATATTTCTTCTATTTCAGGTTCAGGCCTTGCACATAGGCTTGGGTCGAGCACTTCACTTCCACCTCCTCTTTTCTGCCTTACCCAGTCAACAATGTGGAGCCCATCTGGTATTGTTGGGTCAATTGGCTGCTTCCCTGTTAACACTTCGAACACAACAATCCCATAGCTATACACATCACTTTTCTCTGTTATCTTCATCATGTATCCATATTCTGCAAGCCACAAGAAGCCCAGAAGTTAGATATGTTAGCATAAAAGAGATGAACTTTAGGACCATGGTACTACTAACCAGGAGCAATGTAGCCATAGGAACCGGCCAGTGTGCTAGAGGATCTTGCAAAATCTCCATCATCAACAAGTTTGGCAAGCCCAAAATCAGCAATGTATGGCTCAAAATCAGGGCCTATGAGAATATTGTTGGCCTTGATGTCCCTGTGGACAATGGGAGGAACACAATCATGGTGAAGATAGGCCAAACCTTGAGCTGCTCCCAGCAATATCCGGTACCTGATGTCCCACTCCAAGCAGTTTCCACCACTTCGTTCATGCAGCAAGCTTCCTAGGCTGCCATTTGGCATGTAGTCATACATAAGCAGCCTAGTATTTCGATTCCAACAGCATCCAAGGAACCTCACAATATTCTTGTGTCGAATGGAACCCAGGGTTTTAACCTCAGCTGAGAATGAATCTCGAACTCCTCCTCCCTGAACTGCTAGCTTGTCATTTTGGCAATCATATCTAGCAGCCATTGCTGTTGGCCACAGTTTTTTCACGGCAATGACATCGCCATTTTCTAGTTCTGCACGATAAACAACCCCGGAACATCCCTTTCCTATCACATTAGAGTCTACCAAGCATTTTAGGACTTGATTGATGGAGAAGTTTACTTTTTGAAATGGTGTGAACTGCCAAGGCCATGAATCCCCTCCCATCTCAGAATCATTGTCATCCTGAGCCATTTTCTTTGCTCGGAGCACTGTAACAATCCCAAAGATTGCCATTGCAACGGTGAAGGCGCTTAGCAATCCTATGGCCAATTTGATTCTCTCAGCCCTCTTAGAATCACTATTATTTTGCATTTTGGTCATCGCAGAATTGCTAATGAAGCATGTATCTCTGCCATTTGGACACAAACCCTGATTTCCTTCCAAATCTGTTGGTGACAGTTGGTGGAATAACTTGATGTCTGGGAGATAGCCGGTGAACATGTTGAAGGAGATGTTTAGAGAAACAAGATTTTCAAGTCCTGAAAGTGCCACCAGATCTCCTTCAAGCTTGTTGTGGGAAAGGTCTAGAGCAGAAAGCTTATTCAGGGAAGAAACCTGTGGTGGGATTACTCCAGATAATGCATTGTGACTCAAATTCAGAGCAATGTCAAGTGCTTCTATATCAAATAGTTCTGATGGGATGATCCCTGAGAGATTGTTGCTACTAAGATCTAGTAGTTGAAGACTTGAACAAAGGCCTAGTGATGAGGGTATTGATCCAGAGAATGAGTTTCTGCTAAGGATAAGCCTGCTAAGTGAAGTGAGTTGGCCAATACTTGAAGGAACTTCACCAGAAAAGTGATTCAGAGAAACATCTAAAACCTCAAGCCTTGTGAGGGAAGATAAAGAACTAGGTAAAACACCAGAAAGGGAGTTATTGCTAAGGTTCAGCATTTGCAGTTCTTTGCAATTTCCTAGCTCAACTGGCACTAAACCAGTAAGACTATTCTCTGACAGATCAAGAAAGTTCAAGTTGTTGAGAAAACCAAGTTCGCTTGGAATCTCTCCACCAATTTGGTTGTTCAAAAGTCGTAGCCGAATGAGAGAACTACAATTACCGATTTCACGGGGTACAGGCCCAGAAAGATTGTTAGAGATTAGCAGAAGCTTTGTCAAATTTTGAAGCTGAAATAAGCTTGGAGGTAAGCTATCAGTGATTGAATTATATGACAAATCAAGAGCTTCTAGGCTAGCACAACCACCCAATTCAGAAGGAATGCTTCCTTCAAGTTTATTTTGCCAAGCAAAAAAGACAGTAAGCTTCTTCAACTTTCCAAGTTCAGCAGGAATTGAACCTGATATTTGATTAGTATCTACCTGAAGCTGTATGAGTTCCGACAGATTGGAAAGAACAGGCGGGATTGAACCAGATAAGTTATTGTTACTTAACATGAGCTCTTCAAGATTCGTGAGGTTTCCAAAAGTAGTAGGTATGGTTCCAGACAAAGAGTTTAAAGAAACATCAAGAATCTTCAAGTTTCCACAGTTACCAATTTCTTGAGGGATGCTTCCAGCAAACTTATTCTGCCACAACAACATTTTCTCAAGCTTATGAAGCTTACCCAGCTCTTTTGGCAATGAACCAAAGAGCTCATTCTCATACAAAAACAAGTTCACAAGCTCAGAGCAATTTCCTATCTCGGGAGGAATCTCACCAGACAACATAGTATTATAAATAGAAATTGTTTGCAGAAACCTTAAGTTACCTAAAGAAGCAGGTAATGAACCAGAGATTTTAGTGTCAGCCAGTCCTAATATAGTCAAATTCCTGCAATCACCAAGAGCATCAGGAATCTTGCCCACAATGACATTGTTCCCTCCGGCTCTTATAACCTCCAGATTTGAAAGCTTTCCCAACTCAGCAGGAAGAGCTCCACTAAGATTGTTGTCGTAAATATCAAGATTTCTCAAACTAACACAATCACCAAGCTCTTTGGGGATTTCCCCAGAAAGCTGGTTAGAGTTCAAGCTCAAATTTTGGAGGTTTTTAAGCTTGCCGATGCTAGAAGGAATTGTACCAGCAAGATTATTTGAGCTAAGATCAATGGTTATAAGCTGAGGGCAGTTTCCAATATCAGGTGAGATCAGCCCAGAAAGATTAGCCCCTGAAATGACAAGTTTCTGAAGGAAGGGAAAAGCTGAAATGTTGGGAGGAAAAGGAAGCGCTAATTCAGTTGCTTGAATGTTTATCTCTGTGACAAAGTTTCGTGAAGAGCATTTGATGAAAGACCAGTTACAAGGGTTGGGGTTTGAAGGGTTCCAGTCAGGGAAAGACGAAGGAGGAACAGAGGAGGAGGGAGTGTGGAGCCATGAAAGTAGAACTTGAGCTTCATTATTGTTTGATGAAGAAGAAGACAGAAGAGGAAGGAGCAGGAAAAGAAGGTTGAAGAAGGGAAGATGAAGAAGCGAGAAAGATTGCTGCCTCGGCATTTGGTGGTGAAGATTGTTGTGGTTGCTCAAGAATCGCCTCGGCCTTGGCATTGCCTCAAAAACTCAAAGCCCCAAGCACTACGCTTGGCCTTGCATTGCCTCTCTCTCTCTCTCTCTCTCACACACACAAAAACAGAGTCCCAAAGAGCTAGTGTTTATCACTATTATACTTGCTTTGAGGAAAAGGAACCAGGTGAGAGCAAGAGGACAAGAGATTTGAAATATGATAACCCCTCGAAGATATCAAGAGTAAGAGACAAGAGATTGTTTAATGTCTTAATGATAAATTATGCAGTGAGACTGAGACAGTGAGACCACTACTACCACCTCCTCCTCAGCCTCGGGGTTCTGTTTTCTGAGATATATATATAAATATATATGTAACTGAAAATTGAAGGGATATGTAGAGTGTGAAAGGCTTGATTTTATAGGAATGGGCAGATGTCACATGTGGTCTTGCATAGTTTTCCTCAACCTAGTCACCACAGCAACATGGGGTGTGTTCTATTTTATATGCATTTTTGTGTCGTGGATAAACGAGCTTCCTCTTTATTTTGCAGCGGGGTGGTTGTTTTTGCAGCGCTTTTCTGCTATTTTCAAAGTTGCATTCAAAGCAGATTCCCTCCCCTTTTCAACATCATTACTAGTACATTGCTTATTTGCTTGGCAATCAGAGTCTGCAACTTCTCTAGTTTACGTATTTGCTTGCTATACTTCTCTAATTTGCTTCAACTCTAACAATTAGCAGTTATAGTGTGCATTATAAGTAATAGATCTGTGTATTCAGGAGTTAGACAAAAACATGCACATGCATATGTGGCTCTTTCTTCATTGGTATTTGTAATGGAATCCACTCTTTGAAGCTAATGCATATGAATGATTAATTCTAAAACAAGGAGCAATGGCCAAAATTATTAAGAAAGCTGGAAGGGGGCAATGCTTAGTACACTAATTAGGTGATGAGACAGACACAGTCTACAAGAAGAGAATCATATGCTCCTACGAAGTGAATTTCTCTGAAACCAAGGCTCATTCATTATTCTTAATTATCTCATCCATCCATCAATCCCTTGTGATTTTCTCTCCATTTCTCACTCCCTCCTTACTACTTGAGCCACGTAATGGTTGTTCTACTTTTAAAGAGTTTCCTTAAAAATAAACTTCTTTATAAGTTAATTTGTAGTTCATAACCAACTTCTATTTGTTTCATTTTGGAAATTCTTGATAATTCTATACTGTCTTTTAAATATGTATAATTTTTAAAGTTAAAGACAAAGTATCCTTTTAACAAAATTTTGTTTCATAAATTTTCAATTTGAGTTCAAAAATATATAATAATAAAGAATTTACATGTGCTTGCTTTACTCATCATTAAGTTGCTTCAAAAATTATTAAGGAAATTTGACATCCAACTTTTGGAAAGATTTAAACTAAGTAATTAAAATAAGCTGACTTCCTAAAAAGTGTGACTCCCTTCCCTTATTCTGCCTCGGCCAAGGATCCTAGGACTTGTGTGTTGAATGGATCCTCAAAGGCATTGAAATTTGAATCCCATTTTCTCAAATGAGGAACCAATTAATTTGCCGCCATTATAAAAGCCCCATAAAAAACATGCACGCTAAATCCAAACGAGCCATCAAGGATGTCAAACTAACAGTGAGCCATCAACCATGATTTTAGGCTTCAGGGCTCATATAAGCCCAATAGCTTCAGAAAAACGAAGATGGACTTGTACAGAATATTCTCCAAAATGAGGCCCTACAATGCAAAAGCCCAAAAAATACCTTTCCCATAAGCCCATGCAGCTAACTTTCATGTGTTTTAATAAAATTTTATTTAAAAATCCCGCACAGCCTGAAAAACTAATGTTAGAACCAATGATTTTAAAGCCGGACCGGCCTGTCCGGCGACCGAAAAACACACCGGCTCGTTTTTTATGTTTAAGCCGTTGGAGGAGTTCGGCTGTTTTGAGCTGGGAATCGGAGGTAAGCCACGAACCGGAGCGGCTTTTAGGGAACTGTCCGGGTAGTATTTGCTCATATTTCAGTCGACGGTGAAAAATAAGGAAGGAGAAGGAAAAAAAAAAGGCAAAAAGGAAAGAATCTCAGAGGCAAAAAAAACCATATTCTTCTATTCCTTACTACCTGAATCAGTCGCATGAGACGGATGAACGATGAGAGGGAGAAAAGAAGCAAGCCTAAAGTGTTTGAGTTTCATGGTTTAATCGTACTTCTTTTCTCACCGTCCACACCAATGAAGAATGCAATCCATCCTCAGCATCGCCACATTGCGTTTAACTTAGCTACATGAAAGAAAGAAAGCATGGAGTAATTTGAAATAAAAATAAAATAAATATTGGTCTGCCCAAAGCAAAAAAGTTAGACTAGTGACATTGTGAAAAGATGTATGCCTGTGTCATCACATTTCTTGGTAGTGTACTTGTTGAGCCTACAAATTGGAAAAAAGAAACATCTTGCTAAGCCTGTCTTAAAAGTAATTCTTCTAAATTGGTTACAACTAATATACCTCAAGTCCTCACTTGGCCCAAAAAAAAACAAAAAACTCAAGTCCTTTCATTTTTTAAATTTTTTTTGTTTGTATTTATAACAGTTAATATAAAATTCAACCTATAGATGTTTAATATATATTATTACTTTCAATTATTATATTTTCAAGTTAAATAAAATAATTTTTTTGCTAATGCAGCTCAAAAAAGTTGATAATACTTAAAATTAAAAACTGTATTAAAAAGATTTATATATTGAATGTGTTTATGTTGTCCAAAAATTTTAACTAAAAAAATAAAAAATTATATTAAAAAATTCAAAATAACCCTAGTTTAAGGATTAAAATAAATGAAGTCCAACACATTTTAGTCATGTCTAAGCTCATAATCAAAGTTGAACTCATTAATTTTTGATTAAATTTGATGAATTATGTTTATATCATTATATATAATATTATTTTAATTTTTTAATATATCACCAGTCCGACCGAACGATCCAACCGGTCCGACCATTTGAACCATGACTCGTTAACTTCTCTGGCTAGATATCCGGTCCGGCTTTTAAAACATTGATTAGAACATCTATAGATTAACAGGCTGGAAGAGAGGATATTTGAATATGGCAGGAAGAATCAACCTCATTAAATCAGTTTTAGCTGCTCTTCCGGCCTACCATATGCAGACCATGTTGTTACCAAGAGGAATTATGAGAGACATAGAAAAAAAGAGCAGAAGCTTCTTATGGGACGAGAGGGATGATCAGCAGAAGTTACATCTTATCTCTTGGGATCATGTTAAGAAAGATAAGAAAGAATGAGGGCTTGGCATTCGGGATATGTGTAAGCAGAATGAAGCCTTCTTATGAAGTTGTGCTGGCATCTTCTTACCAACAAGGATGCCTTATGGATGAGAGTGCTCAGGAGCAAGTATAAATGAGATCAATTGAATGGTCCATTACCTCGTTAAGTTGCTTCGTATACATGGAGGAGCATTTGTGGGATATGGGAGAAACTTCAAAAAGGAGTGAAGATTAAAATAGGAAATGGTGCGATGGCCTCCTTCTGGTATGATAATTTGTTTGCCTTAAATAGACCTTTGATAGATTTGTTCCCTGGTTCAGAGATCTTTTTGGATATCAATGATAAAGTTCAAAATTATGTTAATCTGTGGGGCTAGTGGGATATAGGTAAGTTAAGTTAGTGGTTCCAGTGGTTGATCATTGAGTGGATTACGAGCGTTAATCCTCCTTGTGAGGAGAGGGGAGAGGATAAGCATTTCTGGCTTCCATCTATTGATGGTAAGTTTTCTGTTAGTTCTGCATATCATTTCTGTTTTGCAGGTTCCCAAAACCAGAACCAAGCATTTTGGAAGTTACTGTGGAAGTGGAAGGTACCAGAGAAGATCAAATCTTTTATGTGGCTTGCTGCTCATGGGAAAGTTCACACGGCAAAGCTTAGACAACATAATGGCTTGTTGGAAAATGCAAGTTGTCCTTTTGGATGCAATGAGGAAGAGGACTTGATGCACCTGCTGAGAGATTGCACCAATGCAAAGGAGAGGTGGATTTCCCTGATCAAACCAGCTTTGTGGACTAAGTTCTCTAATCTACAAGGTTTGGAATGGATACAATGGAACCTCAGGAATGAAGTTGGGAGAAATTTCACTACTAAAGTTAGCTGGCCAATTCTATTCGGGTATGTCAGCTGGGATATCTAGGTTGCTCTATGCTCTAAGGTGTTTGGGAATGAGGAAGAGATGGGACACCAAAATGGACACTTAAGTTTGTTCAAAGCCAGTTGGGATCTTGACTTATCCAACAACTGTGGTTTCTACGATCGTAACATTGCTGTGGAAGGAGCGGCTATGAGGGGAAGACCGGGATTTGTTACTTTGGAAACAGATGGATCGGTACTAGATTCAGGCATGTCAGGCTGCACTAGAGCGGTCAAGGACGAAGATGAAAGATAGTTGTGTGGATACATTAGTCGGATTATTCACGTAACTCCTATGGTGGCTGAGATTATTGCAATTATACAGGGTCTCCAAATCTGTTGGAACTAGAATTTAAAGAATGTCATTGTTTTCACAGGCTGTCTAGAGCCCATAAACCTTCTCACGAGAGGATCTGATAAGGATCACCCGTTCAGGGATGTGAGACTTTAGCTATCTAAGGACTTGCAAGTTCTTCTGCATTTTATATCTAGAGAGGATAATACCCTTACTGATTCGTTGGCAATATTAGCTCATAGCATTATTATGAATTTCGTTATCTTTGATCAACCACCACCTTCCTTTCAAGAGGCGGTTGTTGATCATGGTTGATTCTTGTTTTGCGTTCCTGCTTGGGAATGGATTTCCTATGTAACCTGGTTATAGGTTGTTGTATTCCAGTTGTCATTAAAAAAAGGGTAAAGGTGCATCCAGCACCCCGAACTATTTTTGGAGGTGCAATCAGCACCCTAAAGTATTTAAGGGTGCAATCAGCACCCTAAACTATTTTTGGGGTGCAATCAGCACCCTAAACTATTTTTTGAGGTGCAATCAGCACCCTAGAGTATTTAATGGTGCAATCAGCACCCTAAACTATTTTTGGAGATGCAATCAGTACCCTAATGTATTATAAATGGAACAATTATACCATGTCACTAACAGAATACTAACTCCGTTTGCTAACATACTATTTTCTTTCAGTATTTAAGGCTGCAATTTTGCCTCTAATGTAGTAAAAATAGAGCAATTGCACCTCCAAAAATTTGAACTTTAGCAAACGGAGTTAGTATTCTGTTAGTGAAAGAGTGTAATTGTTCCATTTTGATACATTAGGGTACTGATTGCACCTCCAAAAATAGTTTAGGGTGCTGATTGCACCTTTAAATACTCTAGGGTGCTGATTGCACCCCAAAAAATAGTTTAGGGTGCTGATTGCACCCTTAAATACTTTAGGGTGCTGATTGCACCTCCAAAAATAGTTTGAGGTGCTGGATGCACCTTTACCCTTAAAAAAAAACATCTATATTATCAGGGTAAAGGTGCAAAAATACACACAAGCTTTTATCAAAAGTGCACCCAACACCAAATACTTTTTGAAGGTGCAAAAATACTCATCAACTTGTAAAATTGGAGCAAAAAGAACAATATCGTTAAAGGAGTCTAACATCCGTTTATTATAACCTGAAAGGACCAAAATGTCCCCAACCCCCGACCTCTTCCTCCTAACCTCTCTTATAAGTCAGAACCTCTAATTCATCCCAGAACCTCTAATTCATCCTCTCAACTCTCAAAAATTCATCATCAACAATCATCAATCAGAAAATAAACAAAGTATAAAAAACAATTAGGTTGGCAAAAAGAAAAAAACCGACCAGATTGAGATCACGCTAGCATTACTTCCAGTATACCACAAGCACACCTAAGACCACTAGGCTTAATTCCGTCTTCATTGAGGGAAGATTGTGCTTCAACGTTCCTCACCATCGTTCTACTCTGCTTTTCACCATAATATTAAAGGCCACGGTCCTGATGTCATCTTCTTTGTTTGCTTCTTTTAGGCTTATCATAGGTTGCAGGGCCCTCTTTTATCTACTCAAATTGTCATCCTCTACCTCTAATACTAAGAACACTTCATCTTCCTCTAAGTCGAAACTGAAGCCGCCGCCGGGGGGAATGCTTCTCAAAAGACGTGGCTTTGAGTTTCTTGATCCTCTTCCCCGTCCAACTCTTCTCCGTCGTTGTTGAAGTCGCGCTATGAACTGATTCGACCCAAGGAAAGAGTGAAATTCTAGATCTAACACCACCACCAAAAATACGTGGGTGATAAAGCTATGCCCAAATAGATTTGGTAACAACATTGAATGAATGGAGGAAAAAATCAAGGAAGAACCTGGGATTAACAGATGTAATAGTCATTACCGTAGTTGGAGACTGAAGTACGGGTGTTGGTTTAGCTGTAGCCATAAATATTAGAACTGAAACATGACCGTCGTTGGGGGGACGCCACCATCTCAGGCATCTGAGAAGGAAACAGGGAGATGAAAAGAGGAAGGGAGGGAGTTGAACAATCAAGGGCAACTAAGGAAATTTAAAAAGTTAGACATTTTATTTTTTAAAATAATATGGGTCCCACAAACAGAGTTAGTCTCTTTTAACGGTGCTGTGAATTTTGCTCTAATTTTGTAAGTTCATATGTACTTTTGCACCTCCAAAAAACATTTGGTGTTGGGTGCACTTTTGATAAAAGCTTGTGTGTATTTTTGCACCTTTACCCATATTATCACAAAAAAAAAAAAAAGAACATCCATTGAGAGAGTTGCCCCTTGTTTAATGCTCCCAGTGCCTCAAATAAGATTGTTTTCTTTTTTTTTTTTTTTTTGCCAATCAAAGAAGATTGTTTTCAATAAGAATATAATTGGACCCAGCAAAAAAATTATTTAAAAATATCTCAGAACTGGATTTTGTTTATTGGAGTAATGCGCTGAAAAGATAATAACTGAAGAATATATCAAATATTGTATGTATATTTGGAACGTTTCAACCTATTGAAATGTATTACTCTTTTGATCCTTAATGTAAGACATATTTATCTAATTTGATTAGATTAATGAAGTTAATTAAATTATTTAATATGACATGTTTTCTTCAAAACACCCTAATAATCTTCTTAATTTCCTTCATCTCTCTTACTTGATTATTATTTAGGGAACATCCATAGAGATAAATTAAAAAAATGTTGACAAATATAAGAAATGAGTTTTACATTTATGATCAAGTTCTCCTCCTCAATTCAGTCATATGTTAAGGATAGGATGGGGTGGTTTTCTTGTTTTTGTAGTTTGTTGCTCTTTTGATAAGAAAACGTGAAAATATTCAACAAATAAAAATAAAGTTAAATGAAATTTAATGAACTTAATGGAGTGTAGACTATTGGTGAAAGTAGAAAAGGAAAAAAAAATCGTGGAGGCCAAGAAAATGTGCAATGATATCTGATAATGTAGCTCTCCATAAATGTTGTTGTTTATGAGGAGTATATTGAATATTCAAAATATTGATTCTCTTTTTCAACTTAGTGAAGAGTATAATTTCCAAAAGTACAAGATACATCCTTTGCTTTCCAAGCAACTAAATCTTCGTCGGGTTACATATGATAAACTAAATATCTTGTAATATGGTGTAATTAATTTCCTGACAACTCAGGGCCGGCAAATCCTAATCATACTGAGCGATTATAAGAATGATTAGACCAAGGGAAAAATGTTGGATTATATTAATACTATGCTTATATTTGATATAACTTATTTTTAGATAATAAGTCTTTATTACGTAAATCGAGATAAAACTCCTCTTACATATTTATCTCATATACCGTTAATCATAATTTATAAACACTTATTACCCAAAAATAAGCTATTCTAAACAAGTACTGTTTGACACAAAATACTAATTATATCCCACCAACAAGTTCATGTGTTTTTTTTCCTTGTCTTAACAAGAATATACTCATCTTCGGACCTTCAGCGTCCTCGTTTGACAACTCTTGTTTTTTTTGGTGCCAACGTTTGATAATTGATGTCACAGTGCGCATGCAGATAGAAAAGAATGACAAGTGAATCATTTATTTATTTAGTTTTTTTTTTTTTTTGGCCAATGAATGACAAGGGAATCTGATATAATAAAAACCTCATAATACAATGCATGTAAGGTTCTTTTGACGTGAAAGAATATATTGTAAATTAATACAAGTAGACATGTCTAGTGACACAGCAGCAGATTCATATTGAAACTTGAAAGGCGTCAACCTAACTGAATTGGCCAACTCTTATAGCCCGGCTAATTAACCACTCTCGCATGCTTCCATATCCTCACAATTCACAGCATCAAAAAGCTAAGCGTGCATTCCAGATTTGTTTTCACTTTTCAACATCGATCCACATGTGTTCGTTCATTTTATGCTATATATCTATTTCATTCAAATTCATCTCCTTGTAATTTAATATTATTTTAAATTAAAGTAAAAACAATATTAATTTAAAAAAGAAAAACAGTCCGAACATAGCTAAAAGCCTAAAAGAGAATCTTGTCATAATGACAAGTAATCATTAGCATTGAGTGAGTGGAGCGAGTTGAGGGGACAGACTCATGTACTCTGTGAATGAGCTTTCCTCTTAGTCAAAGCTTGTGTCACCTCTCCCCAAGCAACACACTCTGACACAGCCTCTTTCTTTGATTAACTCACTCAAACTCTAACGTATAATTCATATCTCTTCCCTCTCCCACCTTCGCTCGCTCGCTCGCTCGCTCATGGCCTTCATGAAGCTTCTCTCTCTCTCTGCTCTCATCTTCTTCTGCTACACTATCTCTATCTCTTCTTCTGCCTCCTCTGACGTTGAACTTCTCTTGGGGCAAATCAAAGCATCCTTACAGGGTAACCCTCAAGATATCATTTTGTCTTCTTGGAACTCCTCTCTTCCTCTCTGCCAATGGATGGGTCTCAAGTGGGTCTTCTCCAATGCCTCTTCTCTCTCTTGCACCCACTCTTCTCCTCATTGGTCCGACCTTTCGCTCTTCAAACACCCTCGTCTTCATTTGCTCTCTCTTCAGCTTCCTTCTGCTAATCTCTCTGGTTCCGTCCCCCGACAGCTTTCTGAGTTCCCTATGCTTCAGAGTCTCTATCTTAACTTCAATTCATTGAATGGACCAATTCCTCTTGAACTTGGCTATAGTTTCACCCTCTCCGACATCGATTTGCGTGAAAATCTTCTGAGTGGAGCTTTGCCTCCATCCATCTGGAATATGTGCGACAGGCTTGTTTCTCTCAGACTCCATGGAAATTTGCTTTCTGGGTCTATTCCAGAACCAGCATTGCCAAACTGTTCTTGCGAGAATTTGCGATTCCTTGATTTTGGCGAGAATAATTTCTCTGGGAATTTCCCAGGCTTCGTTACTCGTTTTGATGGGTTGAAACAGCTTGACTTGGGTAATAATATGTTTGTGGGTCCGATTCCTCAGAGCTTAGAGGGTCTAAGGCTTGAAAAATTGAACCTTTCCCACAACAATTTTAGTGGTGTTTTGCCTAGTTTTCCGGACCCCAAGTTTGGTCTGGAGGTTTTTGAAGGGAATAACCCAGACTTATGTGGGCCACCCTTGAGAAGTTGTAGTGGAAATTCTAAGTCTAGACTAAGTGCTGGAGCTATCGCTGGTATAGTTATCAGTTTGATGGCAGGAAGTGTTATTTTAGCTTCATTGCTTATTGGCTATGTGCAGAACAAGATGAGGAAGGGCAGGGGAGGAAGTGATGATGAATTGGAGGAAGAAGATGACCAGGAAAATGGTGAAAATAGTAATGGTGGTGGTGAGGGCAAGCTTATGTTATTTCAAGGTGGCGAGAATTTGACGTTAGATGATGTGCTGAATGCAAATGGGCAAGTTATGGAGAAGACATGTTATGGGACAGTGTATAAGGCAAAGCTTTCTGATGGAGGGACCATTGCATTGAGGTTGTTGAGAGAAGGTTTCTGCAGGGACAGGGCTTCAAGCTTGCCGGTTATAAAGCAGCTGGGGAAAATTCGCCATGAGAATTTGATTCCTTTGAGAGCTTTCTATCAAGGAAAAAGAGGCGAGAAGCTCCTTATTTTTGATTATCTACCTCTTAGAACCCTGCATGATCTTCTATATGGTAAATTTACAATCCTTCCCTCTTTGTGTGTGTGTGTGTGTGTGTGTTTTTTTTTTTTAAATATAACACTCATCAAAGCCTGTTGTTTATATGTTTCACGCTTATTAGAATTTTAATTCTTCATTATCAACATAAATGAGGGTATATTCTTTTCATGTATCCCAAAAGTAAACTTGATTACTTGCTCAACTTAGGCCTTAGGATGATAACTTTGATTGTAAATTGTTTGCGAACAAGGTCATGCTTACGTTGATAGCATGTTTTTAACCTATCATAGATATATTTGAACTTATCTGCAGAGCCGCAGAGAATCTCTTCTAGAGACATGAGATTCGGACAATACACTAATGAATATTATTATTGAGCAACTAGATGAATGGTTATGCCCGTTACATGGGCAAATGCCTCTGCATTTCATTGTTCTAGGGAAGAAGAATGATTAAAAAACAATCACATTTGAGACACCAAGGACTTGCAAAATACCACTGGAACAGGGGAAAAAACATTTGACCTAATGCAGCTGAAAGTTTTGAATCATGGTCTTAAAACATTGACAAGTGTTTCATAACCATGAAAATTTTATCACTGGATGAAAAGTAAATGCTGCCTCATTGTCCTTTGCTATCATGGGAGTGTATGAAGCCAATTGGCAGCCTCTGTTATGACTCAAGTGGAGGGAAGCAGCAAGAACTAATCTCTAAAAGAATACCTTTTCATTTTATATTTTATTTTTTTATACTTTTGATACCAAGGGAATCTGATTTGAAGGCTTTATGTTACTTACAATTGATCCCTCTGGTTGTTTTTGGTTTTGGACAGAGACCAAAGCAGGAAAACCAGTGCTGAACTGGGCTAGGCGACACAAGATTGCATTGGGGGTAGCTAGAGGGCTTGCATATCTTCACACAGGACTTGATTCTCCAATTACTCATGGAAGTGTGAGATCAAATAACATTGTTGTGGACAATTTTTTTGTTGCCAGGCTCACTGAGTTTGGGCTTGATAAGCTATTGGTTCCAGCAGTAGCCGATGAAATGGTGGCAATTGCTAAGTCTGAGGGCCACAAGGCTCCAGAGCTTCAAAGGATGAATAAATGTAATTCAAGAACCGATGTTTATGCCTTTGGAATATTATTGTTGGAGATTTTGATAGGGAAGAGACCTGGAAAAAGTGGGAGAGGAAGTGAGTATGTGGATTTGCCTTCTATGGTGAAAGTGGCAGTTTTGGAGGAGACAACAATGGACGTGTTTGATGTGGAGATTTTGAGAGGGATAAGAAGTCCTATGGAAGAAGGGCTGATTCAGGCTTTGAAGCTTGCAATGGGTTGTTGTGCCCCTGTGGCTTCAGTTAGACCCAGCATGGATGAAGTTGTGAGGCAATTGGAGGAGAACAGACCAAGAAACAGGTCTGCTTTATACAGCCCCTCAGAAGCTAGAAGTGGAAGTGGCACTCCATTTTGAGCTTTTGCATATCAGTGTGTTCAACAAATTCTTATTCATAATTTGTTGTCTTTCCCTCTTTCTGGATGGTTTTCTGGTGGATGGTTGTCATAATTTTCTTCTAGAAAATGCATTTTAGAAAGGGGAAATATGTTGTTCTGTAGTTCATGGGTGCAAAGAAACACTTCTGTGTATTACACATACAATGCTATATGGATCAATCATACTGAATTTGTGTCCACGTCTTATAAACAGTATAAGCTCTGTAAAGGTTGAAATTAATATGAAACATGGGGAGGAATTAGTTGAAATTTGATGAAATGATCCTGTGGCAGACTAAAGTGTCATGGATTCATTAACTTTGATCTGATCATTTTCTTGATTTAGTACTCTTATGGAGACTGCACTGAGACTTTTGCTTGATAAGTATGTTTGAAGCATTTGAATGTCAAGTACTTGGCGTTTATTGTCAGATCAAGACCACATCAATGAAATCCAAACATGTCATGTTACAGATGGATATTGATAATTGCTTAGCTTAAAGATGATATTAATTACTGTATAAACACCATAAGCCATGCTAGTGTGTGCAATTGTTGAAATACAAATGGGTTCTCCGGCGAGATGAAGACAATTCACTGGAAAAGGGCACACGATAAATGCAAGTCATAAGAAGAAGAGAAGATAATTCTGATTCAAACAGATACACAAGAAGCCACTTCATTAATAATCATAACACCAACAGTACATTCTTTTTCTTCATTTTCGCCATTCATTTGGGACAAACCAAGTGTTCTCTAGAATGAAGGGCTTACAACATTGTTCAGGGAGCAAGTAGACAAAGATCAAGCTATATATAATTGAGGAGACGAAGATAGACCAAGGGGGCAGAGATGAGAGTAGATTTTTTGTTTCCTTCTAAAATTAAGGGAGCAACAACCCCTTCACTTCAGTAAGTGAAGCAATTTGGAGAATGGCCTCTTCTACGCAATCATTGCTATAGAATTGATGAGACTTGACACGCTAAAAATAAATGTACACCCTTTTCTTCCCCATTTACAATATCTAAACGGGGACAGATGTGACCAAAATGGTTGCAGACTTACTCAAGTACATCTAGAAAATTCAATAAACGAGGGAAAAGATCGAGGACTTTACTTTCTTCATTCCTTTCCTTTGTCCTTTTTTCTTTCATTAATTATTGTATCTCTGTTTTTGGTATTAACACATAGAACCCCTCTGGCAGCTAAGAACACCGGCACCAGAGGTGAGGGTACCAACCAAGGAAGATGATTTGGCCGATAAACTTGAAGCTCTGGCATAGCTAGCTCCAGAACCAGCACCTGATGAAGTGAAGAAGGCACCATTCAGCAAAAGGTCTCCCTCTGACCTCCAGTTCCAACCTTTCCACAGTCCTTCATCTGTGTCAACTCTCTTTGTCACCTGTAAAACACACAATCCCTTTTGTTAATGCACGCATTACGAGTTATAAACAATCCGTTTGTGATACGTAACGTGAAAAAAAAGGTTGTTTCATTGCGACATGTAAAGTCTCTTGTACAACAAAATGAACTTGTTTCAACACAAACATAACTATTTGTAGAACGAGGCACATGCAGTTGTAAAAATGGCTAAAGAAGTTGTAAATATGAACTTGTCATCTACATACGGCAGTGAACAAAAAGCATTGCATGATTGTCTTTCCTACAACAAAACTTTCCCACATAAGGATATCAGATTCTCAAAGAACCCACAAAATAACAACATATCTACATAACATAACGCGTTTCCTATAAAATAACATCACAACTGCTACATGTTTTTCTTCCTCTTCATTTGTTGCTTGCCAGCTAGAATGGACAGCACATTTTGCGCATGTTTGTTCTTTTCATGTGTCATAAGCCACTATAACGAATCGACCTTTATCTGCCAAATTTGATCAAGAGACAACTTAGGCATGGTATACCCCCATTTGTCCTGTGCAGAGCCATCCCAGTCATATAACCATGAAATAACATGGACACCACAAGAATCGCTGCAAACAGAATGCAACGTACATAGTTGTAAAGTTAAACAAACGAAATCACACAAACAACCAACCATTTCAAAGTCATGAGAAACAAAAAACAAGTAATACTAACGTATCACATTAGACATGCTATAGCACCCGAAATTTGGAAAATATGGAGCCGCTACCAAAATTTTGAAAAAGGATAATTTTAGAAACCTTTTTAAAATTAGAAACTGGTCTATAAAAATTATTTAGGGTTCGGGAGTCAATTGTGTATGAGGAAGGTGTTAGGCACCCCACAATACCCATTCATAAGAATGGTTACCTTAAGTTAATTATTTAAAAATAAATATGGCCTTTAATTTAGGGAAAATTCCAAAAAACTACACTCAAAATATACAATGGACAAATCAGTACATCGAAATTCAGAAAAGACAAATCAGGCGAGTGTCAGAAAAAGGAGGAATCTGCCCTTTTGAAATTTCGGCCAAATTACCAAAATGCCCTTCAGCCCTCAGCCGCAATAACAACATCAGAGTTGTTAATGGCGAATCATGAGTTGTTAATGGCGAGGTGAGTGTTGTTATTGGCCTTGAAACTTGTTAAGTGTTGAAAGAAGAAATTGAAATTGTTAATATCGAATCCGGAGTTGTTAATGGCGAGTTATGTGTTGTTATTGGTCCTGAAATTTGTTAATTGTCAAAGAAGAATTCCAGTTGTTAATACCGAATCCAAAGGTGTTAATTCTGATGATCATGTTGTTATTCTGAAGTGTGCATGAAGGGCATTTTGGTAATTTGGCAGAAATTTCAAAAGGACAGATTCCTCTTTTTTCTGACACCCGCCTGATTTGTCTTTTCTGAATTTCGATGTACTGATTTGTCCTTTGTATATTTTGAGTGTAGTTTTTTGGAATTTTCCCTTTAATTTAATTATAATTACCCAAATAAAAAAGAGAGAATATTTACAAAAATAAATGAAATGAAAACTAAAGAGAAAAAAAAAAAGAACATTTATTTACAAAAAGAAAATAAGAAAAATATATTTATTTACAAAATTAGACTCGACCTATGATGAAAACCTAGGGCCTACGTGCCCTTTAGAGGGATCAAAGCCCACGTAGTTTGAGGGTAGAAATGCGTGTCACTTTGTTGGTATTTTTAAGAAAAAATGTTTATTTAATTTATTGGAGAAAATGATTTTTATTTGGTATATGTTTTTTACTTTTTTTTAAAAAAAGGCATTTTTTTCTATTATCTCATATGAAACCAAATTCATTTACTTTAAGAAAAGAATCTTTTTTTTTTTTAATTTTGAAACATTTTTATTTGCAAAGAAAAAAAGAAGTGCATTCTCATTATATCATTCATAGTAGAAAATTCAAGATGACAAGAAAATGGTGAGAGTATGTACTTTTTAAGATTTGAATCCCACTACAACAAGAGATAGGGTGATATAATCACATAATAAACAAGAGGCAAGTACAATCACATTACCTATATTTATTAAGTATGATACCCAATATCATAAGAAAACAAGGCAGCACATACCTCTTGATCCAAATGCCCCACGTTCAGCAACAATATGTGAGATACCTCAATGAAACAATGGAAAGCAAGTGCACCAAACTCTTGATCTTACCTCCTCGCTCTCCCAAAATTATTGTATGTCTTACTTCAACCCTTGCTCCCCTATTTATAATCTCAAGGTAGGATTTTCTTCATAAATGATTCTTCTTTTTGAATTTTTATTTTTGATTTGTTTTTTGTATTTTATGTTAAGAACTACCTAACTTGACCCAATCACCATTAATGGAGCTTTTTTTTTAATTTTAATTTTTTTTATATTTTCTATTGATAAAACTTCCTAGCTTGACTTAATCACCATTAGTGGAGATTTTTTTGTTTTTAATTTTTTTTATTATTCTCCCCACAAGTAATTTCCTAATTTAAACCTATCAACATAAATGGGATTTTTTTTTTTCGTTTTTTATTTATTATTTTTCCTTAATGAATGATAATGCCAATCATCATCAATCTGGGGATTTATTTTAATTTTCTTTTTTTTTTATTTTTTTCCCTTTCAATGATGACTGTTAATTTGGACACTAATCATCATTATAAGGAGGATTTTCTTATTTTCATTTTTTTTTAATTTTTTCTTTCATTCTCCCTACAAGTAGTTTCCTAATTTAAACCTATCAACATAAATGAGATTTTTTTTATTTTTTATTTTTTATTTTTCATTTTTTTATTTATTATTTTCCCTTAATGAATGACAATGTCAATCATCATCAATGAGGGGATTTATTTTAATTTTTTTTCCTTTTAATGATGATCACCAATTTGGACACCAATCATCATCAATAGGAGGATTTTCTTATTTTTTTTCTTATTTTCATTTTTTATTTTTTTCTTTTAATGATGATTACCAATTTGGACACCAATCATCATCAATTATTTTTGTATTTTTAAGTGGGGCCCGGACAAAATAGGGTGTTCACACATGCACTTTTGCCCAGTTGACATCATTAGGTATTTCTCTTTCTTTGCCAAATAATTCGGGTTTAACTCTTCGAAGTATGCTAACGATGCAATCTCTCTACATGAAGAAATAACTTTTGTCATGACACAACACAGCAAGAACAACATTTATAAAAGAATGCATAAACTTAAGTTGTAGTGCTTACACATTGGCTTGCCAACTAGTCTTTGGCATGAAATTCTTCTTGTTGCTTTCAGCTAAATCTCTTCTTTTTATTGCCCGTTAAACATTCAATTGGGCAATGTTGCATGTTTTCTTTACTTATTTACACTGTTATTATCCTGATGGAATTTCTAGAGCACATCACAACCACTAGTGCAAAAAGTTAATTTGACATCAGTTAAAATTGCATTTTCACTACAACATATAGGGTGTAGCAGAAATAGACGTAGCGAGAAATAGATATTACAGCATCACTTGTTTAAGATATGATGCCGTAAATGAATATATTACGATGTCACATTCACACTAACTCGACGCTGTAATAGACTATTATGTCATCTTGCATATGCTCAACCGACTCCGTAATACAGACGTAATTTGGTTGTTTATGATGTCTGTTTTTATCTAAAATGATGTCATAATTACCAATTATGGCGTCCGTTATAGTCATAACCGACGCCATAATTGTAATATAATTTTTTTAAAAAAAAAAGAGCCAAACTTATATTAACTCATCATTCGAGAAACCTGTTATCATGTGAAGCCAATGTACAATAATACAATTCATGCAACCAATGTATAACATAAATAAATGGTCAAAACAAAAGTGTGCATCTAATATTATCAAGTTACAAAAGAAAACAATGTACAACTTCTCGTTCTACTCAAATTTTGTTAAATGTAGAAAGTATTCAGACCAAATGTTGTGTATCTCTCTTATTTGCGCTTCAGAATATGGCTCCAAACTTTGAAAATGCTGCAAATTCAAAAAATCTGCAGGTAAGCAATATTTTGAGAAAAACTAAAGTCTAAGCTAAAATTATGATTTGTATATGATATTATTACCTTGTTAAATAAGTTAGTGATGCCCCCAATGATGATTTCATACATATATCACATCACGTAATATCCATACTCAACTTTTGGGTTGTTTATGGCACTTAAATGTACACAAACAAGCAAAACAATCAAATTCAGAAAAACAATAATATAATCTATCAATCCATTGTTTAAATTTAAAGTATTTACCTTCAAAAGGACCCAATTGACGTCACTTTGACCATTCTTTCCCACCAACCTAGAATGCATCTTCAAAGATCTATTATATCAAATAATTGTAAGAAAATGATATATTCAACTATTATATAATAGAGTTTTGCAGAAACTTACATCTCAAACACCCACTTAGTATCTTCACTCGTTGCCCATTGTAAAGAACATAACCAATATATAGTGCATTTACGTGGGCAAATAACAGCGAGCCTCCAATGATTACTAAAATATGAATTCATATTAATATTACGTTGTTAAGAAAATTTTTAGTTAAATGAGAGATGAATTATAATTAAATACCTTTCTATAAATGTATTGTTTCTAGATGATTGAATAGGATGTGAGCACAAGAATCCATAATGATCAATCTTACCCAATTCTTTACAAAGATTGTGGAGATACCTATGAAAATGGGAAACAAGTTAGTGAAGAAATAAAAAAACGTAAATGTTAAATTCAAAAATAAAAGTGCATACTTACTTCAGAATTTAAATAAGTGTTTATAATAAAAGGAAGAAATGTACGTGTCCAAAGTCACTTGTCCCTCGTCCCAAGTGTAATACAGAGAAGTTGCAACTTTTGGGGTAACCGAGACAAGAGACAATAACCAATAAATTTTTCATTAATGTCATAATCAACTATAATCATGGAATTGTAGAATATATTAAAAATGGAAAAACGATAGGTACCTCGATAGCTATTAAAGCAGCCATGCACATGCAGTTTCCTATGAAGCACATAAGTCCATTGTGAAATTGGTCTAACCCAAGGCCCATCAAACCACCAATCAACCATCCAGATAGCTCAGGTTGTCCTTTCGCACATACTTTATTTTCTGCTATAATATATGTTTCTTTGTAACCTATTAGTGCAGGGCCACGACACAAAGCTATAAAGATGGCACCAGAAACACAGACAAAAGTTCCTCCCACCTTTTCTAGACCTTCACATGTAAGCAAGTTTATCTTTCCGTACTGCATGAATAAGTTAATTAAAGTACACATGACTTTATGTTCTGGTGTATCTGGATAAGTTTATTGTTGTGCGTTTCAAATCTACAATAAAGGGTGTGCCGTGTTTATGTATTTGCCTTCTACAAAATAATATCTTAATGGAATTAAGTAAATTTTTTTTTGATATCTTGGAGAATTAAGTAATTTAAATCACTCTAATCAAGTAGACATTAGAAGTGCGGCACTGACCCGATCATCACACTCAAAAGAAATGTAAAGACTGGAATGGCAAGTTGTGTGGCAGCAGCATAAGTTGGATTAGTATAGCTTAAGCCAAGAAGAAACAAAATCTGGTTGCCAAATATCCTGACCGTCATAAAAAGAAGCAAAAATGACATATAAGTTAATAGCATACTGCTCACTTGATAAAGAACTTAGCAAAGATGTGGCAATATCAAGCGCCTTACCTTGTTAAGCCAAGAAAGAAGAACGACAAAAGGAGGCGCAAAGTCAAGGGTGGTCTTGCCTGTCTACTCCCAACACAGTATCTTATGGTTAGAACATTTATGTCTAAGAAATCAAATAGCAATTATCTTTCATGAGGTATGGATTTGTAATTTGATAATTGGGTAATTCAGAGCTCATGAACCGTAATTCAAAAATAATCAAACAAGGGTTTGTGCTAGAAGATATTTTCTCAAGTAGTAACATCTTGGGAAAGATCCTGTGAATACGAAACTGTTATCTCCACGGTTCCACTCGTACCACCTTCTAGTATATGTACTTTTGAACCAAAGGAGCATTCAACTAATATATGTTCTTTTACACGCTGAGAGGTTTTGCTTGCATGCCTTGAATTGAAATTTTCAGGAATCTCTCAATACAAAGAGCAGCAAAATCAGCTGTTGCTTCAGCAGCTGTTGCAGAGTGTAGAACAGAGGGATGGGTTCAATTCCTTGAAGGAGAATTACAACAACAACAAAGAAGGAACTTTATGGAAAGGAATGCCACATGGCACATGTTACAGCCATCTTTGTTTTCTCCTCCCCCTACTACTTCAGCTGTGGCTACCACCACCACCACTGCTCCTTCTACAATAACTACCATTATTACTACTAATACAGCCACTTTAATGGACCCAACCAAGCTCTTAAAGAACCATTGTGATAATAATAATAATCTCAGCCTTTTCATTTCCCCTCACATTGAAAATATGGGTGTTATCCACTCGAACAAAAGTTCTCTGATCTCTCAATATCAAATTTTAGTCACATAAAAGGATGGCTCAAGGAAGAAATCAGATAACATTTATGCATATCAGGGTCCAGAGTTATCCTTCTGATATCAGCCATAACTACAAATGTTTCAATTTCAATCCTAAAATGTGTAACCCTATTGTTCCTTTGGAGGAATCCAGAGCACCTTTGTAACCATTGACTCCAAATCATTCCATTTTCGACCCCCAGTCCTACTCACTCAATACAGACACAAAAAATGGACCTTTCTCAGATTCTTGGACTAACCAAGAAAGATGAAATTCAACGAAAACTAGAAACGAAATAGAGCATCACTAAAGTACTCTTGGAAACTAAAAGAAAACCAGAAACCAACATTATTATAATAGAAACGAAATGAAAACCAGAAAGGAGCATTCACGGTGAAAACCAGAACCTAGTGTTATGCTTATAGAACAAAACAGAAACATGTTATATTTCAAGAAACGAAACAGAACACCATAAGAAGCACTCTTGGAAACAAATACTGTGTGCAATCTTGTGTAAAACAAACACTCACCAGTCCCCTGTGACCTTGCAAATTAGACTAAAATCGAGACCCATGACAGCATAGAGACGACGTACGTCAGGTTGAACGAGTTCGTGATAAAGACTCCCACAACAATCGGGAAGCCACGATGCAATAGCGAAGAAGGGAAGTTACGAAGTTAGTAGAGCTGGAGCGAAATTCATAAGGACAAGCCACGAATTTGAAGTTAGCAGAGGGTTTTTTGTTGAATGAATTAGGGCATCGAATGGAGTTAAAACTGATGCCATAGAGAATGGGAATTTCTTTGAATGGATTAGGGCGTCAGTGGATTTGGAACTGACGCTTGTGAATATTGCTTTACGAATATAGGGCGTCTTTGACCAAAAAAAAACAATACAAGGCGTGAATTGTAATTGCCTTCTTTGAATGAGATGAATTGGTAAATTGATTTCTATGGCGTCGGGTGGAGCAGGGAGGAGTAGGATTAATGCCATATATCCCCTTTTTTATAAAAAAATTAACATAATTCTTTTTGTTATGAAAATCGGGAAAATATAAGGGATGAGGGAAGAGGGAGATGAAGAAGATGAGAGAAAGTTGGAGAGAAAGTAAGGAGGAGTTCTTATTCACTTCATTGTTGTTGGTACCGATACATTGTATATGGCCTCTATTTATAGGCCTCTAAGCATTGAATTCTATACATATGGTTACAAGGAAATAAAGATGAGCATAATGGTATTAATCATAAGAAACTCCCATAAGCCATTCATTGGGGAAGTTCTAAGGTTATAGCATTGAACACATGGAATTCTAAGAGTGAGAGGTTATGGAGTGAAGGACATATGAAAGGTCAAGAGTTGGATAGCTTATGGATATCCACATCATATAATATTTACAACACTCCCCCTTGGATATCCATGAACAATTATTGTGCCTCATTAAAACCTTACTAGGAAAAACCCAATGGGACAAAAACCCAGTGAAGGAAAAAGAGTACACAATACATATTGAAGCAGCCTCATTAAAAACCTTACCAGGAAAATTCAGTGGGACAAAACCTTGGTTAAGGAAAAGAGTACAGGATGATCTCTATTTCACATGATGATGATAATATCGTATTTACTCCCCCTAATAATAACATCAGTTTTACTCTTCCTGATAAGAACATTGCTTCCAATATATTGTCAAACTATGAATGATACATTGTCACCAAATGTTCTGCTAGATGTATTCCTCTGATATCTTCTGGATATGCTAAAATATCAGTATATTATGTCTTTATCTTATTCATTGTGAAAACAATAAAGAAAAATTATTTTGAAATTCATCAAAATATATCTTGCATCCACATATTCAGTTTGTTTTGAACAAAATAATATTATATAATATGTTCATAGGACTATCACACTAAATCTCATTTTTGTTATCCACTGTGCACCTGCAAGAACTAATGTTTATCAATAAAATCATAATAGATACAATATTAGCATAATACAAAAATATTCTCATAAAGTATAAGGTACTTCTGGACCATTAAATTCAATGTATCTTTACAAGAAAATTCACCACGGTAAAAATATGTGATTTTGAAATCATTGATGCATTTGATAACTTGATCTACAAGTCAAGTAAAATGTAAAATTACTCATTTTTCAATATATTTTTCAATTAATTATATATGCTTGAATTATTTTCAAACTCGCACAACATTTTATATATAGAATAATTTTCTTGTATATGCTTCTGGCATTTTAGATCCTTCAAAGACTCTCATGTAATATTCACTATCCATATGCATATGCTATATATAATGATATCTAATAGACGCATTATTTTGTTTGCATATACTGCCAGAGTAATAATATATGCAACAATTATTGTATCCACTACCAAATGTTGTACCTCATCATAATCATCATTAAACCTTGTGAAAATCTTTATTTTCACATGAATATTCATATATCACAAATAACTTTATATTTCAAATGTTTTGGACTACAGGTCCATAAATTTCACATGCTAAAAGAACATTTTTCATTGTGTCTTGTCCCCTTCTTCAGTTGGTCAATCACCTTTTTTTTTTTTACCGACATATTCATGTATAAGATCCTCATTTGATCACGTGATATTATTACTAAAACTGTGGTCGACAACTTTATCTTTTCAGTTCCATTTTTCTTGTTGTAACATAATTCATTGAGATCTTTTTATTACTTTCAGGTACCTGAACCTCTTTTGAGGGTTTTGCAAGTAGTTATGTATTGACCTCTTCTGGAGTGTCTGCCTCCTTAATATGATTATCTTGATTATTTGCTTCTTTCTTTTTTCTTTTGGAACTGATTATTCTCTCATACTTCGGGCATGTCTCACTTTCATTTATACTGATTAGACCACTTATAGTTGGAATATGAGATTTAGTAATTCCCATTTAGATCAGTAATTGCATCTGGAAGATTTTATGTAATATTTCATAACTACAAAACCAAATGAACTTCTGGTTCATATTGTTATATTCGAGGATCTATATTTAATAGTAATAATGCATTCCTTTTGTTTTCTTTTCCAACTATTTAATTTCTCCCCCTCATATTAAGAAAACTTTGTCAAATGATAATCGACTAATCATGTAGTATAAGTCTCATAAATCCATTTGTTTCCATTAGAAACATCCTTTTGTTTCATTTAGAGACAAACAAGAAGAAGAAGGTTCTTACCCAACATTTATCTCAATTTCCTTTAAATATCTATCTATGTGCATTGTGGTGAATCAATAGGAATGCACATTCAAACATTTTAAGATGGAATATACTTGACTCCTGACCAAAAGCTAATTTTATCGGGAGAATTTGGTTGGCTAGTATAAGTGCTGCAATATGTAAAGTCAAATATGCCAACACTGAAATATAAATTTTGTTCTCATAAGTATTAATCTAGCTATCTATGGAGGCTTCAATGAATGAATCGTATAATCTGGAAATTGCGCGTAACATAATAATTTATTCAAATATTCTTGCAAACTTCAGGTTGCAAACTAATATTAATATTACATGTAACCATCTTATAGATGCATCTATCAAAATTATTGAACATTGATATGGTTTACATGATATTTGAATGGGCCCATACATGAGTTTATTTATTTCCAGAAATATAGAGATCCATTCCAAATCAGAGCTTGTGATACTCTCATAATTAAATTTATTTGAGAACAAGCAGCACATGATAACTCTTGAATTATATAATATGTTGGTTATTTATGAAGAATCTTCTAGTTCTTCAACAGATGTCACACGTAATCTTTTATATATGACTCGAATGAATTAAACAAGTCATGGCAACAATATATTTGTTTGGATCAGTAAACTGCTGGTTTACTATGACGTGTTGCTTAACCAACAACAAAACTTTTCAATTTTCATAAGTATTGATATAAAATGTCAATATGACATCCATTTTTTGGAGATCAATAGGTTTTATGAGGAATTATATGAGTAAAACTTTTCAATATTAACTCACACTTATATTCTAACAATCTCCCCCTTAAGTGTGAGTCATATAAATATACTTTCTTTATTTCTCTATTTCAAAGACAAATTTATATATAGCAAACTAATAATATATCTTTCATTTCAAAACTCAAGTACTTCATAACTCACAACTAATCATGGATTTCAGTCAATTGGGTTATCATTTAAACCCTGTAATAGAGTAAAACTCTAATGTAAATATATGGGTTATAACTTTTCTTAATCAATTCTTCTTCTACCCATAGAATTTAAGAAAAATCTATATTAGTTCTCCATGAACTATATCAATTTTGTTACATTTGTGTTCTTCAGGAATTATCATATATTTATATAATTTTACTACTCATTAATAATAATATGCTTCAATTTGTCTCTTTTGATGCATGTTCAAAATTTACCACTACATAAAGAAAAATATGAGGAGATCCATAATCAAAATACATAAAGATCTTATTGTAATGAATTCTGATGTTTAGGGGCTAAAATTAATTTGAGAGAAATGTAAAGACAAATGTTTTATAATATAAAATAATAAATACTTATGATATACATAGTCTTCTTTAAAATATTCCTTATTGTTTGATCATCCATAAATTTGACTTGCACTATATATATAGTTCATGCACATTAAGAAAATGATTTTGTTTAACAAATCATAAACTATTCATAATGAATTTTCTCATTAAATTAAATAAGTTCTCATTCTCTTAATTCAAATATGATATAGGATTTTTTTCCTCTCACAAATGTCACGTAAAATCAATTTGAATCTAATATATATCATATTATATATTATATCATAATTAATGTATCAAACTTGCATATATCATATAAGAATGTTAAGGAGTAGAAGAAATGTCAATACAATGAATTGGAGGAGGAGGCAATAAATTATCAATACTAAAATAAAAGACAAATTGAAGAGTATTTCTATGCCTTTCAATAATGAAAGTATGGAACTAAGAAAAATTGTGTGTGTATATATATATATATAAGGCAACATAATAATAGTGCTCAAGAGGATAAAAGATATGGAAGACAAAGCTAAAATGAAAAATATGACTAATAATGAAAGAAAGTACCTTGATGTTGAGGTATATGAGTTGAATGTTTGTTGGGAAATCTTTGGTGCAACAGAGAAATACAAGTCCCAAGAAGAAAATAGAGGTGGTAAACTCAATTAATGTATGAATATTATTCACATACACAATATACTTAAAATTACAAATAAATTGTACAATTATACATAAAGAAGGTAATTAAACAACTTAATTGTATAATTGACGGTTATATGAATAAATACTGAAAACCATTTGATATGGGAGTTATAGGGATTAACCATGAGGTAGTTAGAATCCTAAAAGACCATGAAATCAAAATATCAATAATTACCAATAATGTTTAAATTTGTAAATAAATTGGTATTATATTGAAATTTTAAAATGACCAATAATTACCTTTTTATCTATTTGATTTCATATATCCTTCATGTTGATATCACAATGTTAAATAATAATTTCTCTCTCACAAATTAATCACAATCAATTTAAATTTAAACATAAAGAATCAAAATCATATAGCCTTCAGAGCTTACAATTATTTCTTAATCAAAATTATATAGCCTTTAGAACTTACAATTATTTCTTTTGGCTATACAAGTTGATCATCTTTCTCCGTAACTTATTGCTTTAAGCATCATAACTATTTTTTATATTTTTCACAATATTTCATGGTCTTTCTGGCTTCACAACCATTTTGATCTTTATTTTCAATAAATTGATACATATAAGTCTATATGACTTCTGGTCATATTATACCATTTTTTTTCTATCCATATGACTTCTAGTCATATTATACCATTTTTTTTTCTATCCATATGACTTCCAATCATAGTATGATATTTGCTCATAATTTTAATCACCTTAGAAATGTTATTATTTCCACGATTATAATTCAATAGCTAAGACAAAGTATTCTTAGCTTTCAACTATCAATTCCGCCAATGCAATGTAATCATATTCATTTTCACTCCTACATGTGTTTTTTTTTTCAATAGCATCATTAATTTCTCCAAATATTGGTCTTTAGGACCATAGCAAAAACCTTGCAAAACTTTTTTTTTTTGTTTAGTTTGATATTTGAACATTTAGCCTTTAGGGCTTTGATATTTGTAACAATTAAATCATCAAAGTGCCAAAATTTTTCTTGTCAATCTTGCAATTTAATGAAACCAATAGCGTTCTTTCTCATAAGAGCTATTACAAAAGTGATGTGACTTCTGGTCATCTGATCACGAAATTAAGAATATTATGGCTTCTGGCCTCTCGATAAAATCAAAATACTAGAAAATAAATTAAATAAATTCAAATTCATAATCAAATATAAATAATAGATAAGTCCATGATCATATAGACCACATTACATGCTCATATATAATACTATTATATATTAATGTAATATAATAAACAAATGAAAATAAAAGATTGATATAATGATATAACAATAATGTATTAACATAAATAAATGAAATGTAAATAAAATAACAATAAAACAAGATGAAATAAATGACATAAAATAAAGAAACAAACAATAATATATAACATAAAATGTAAATAAAATAAAGAAATATAAATGTTAAATAAGTGTAAATAAAATGAAATAACATAATATAATAACATAAAATGTAAAGAATACTAGAATATAAAATAAAAATATATATAAATTTTGCATAATAAGAGATTAACAGAAAATGATAAGTAAAAGTGACAGGAAAGAAAACTTGCGAAGGATAATATAATCTCACATCTTAGCCATGGAACCCGATGTATAAAACAATCGGTAAAAAAATCTATTTAATTCCATATAATGGCTTAGATTATCCTAGATATATGTAAAAGGTAACAACATGATGGATAAAAATAGATAGCGTAAAAGAAAAATAATAAAAATAATATAGAACAATAGATTGATAATGTAGACTAGAAAGATAAAATAACATAAAGAATAAACAATACAAAACATAGTATGGAAATGAGAAAGTTAGAGAGTAGAAGAGATAGAAAACTAGACCATAGGTCTTCTGAGCGAATTCGTGCTAATAACGTGTTATGAAAATCGGGAAAATATAAGGGATGAGGGAAGAGGGAGATGAAGAAGATGAGAGAAAGTTGGAGAGAAAGTAAGGAGGAGTTCTTATTCACTTCATTGTTGTTGGTACCGATACATTGTATATGGCCTCTATTTATAGGCCTCTAAGCATTGAATTCTATACATATGGTTACAAGGAAATAAAGATGAGCATAATGGTATTAATCATAAGAAACTCCCATAAGCCATTCATTGGGGAAGTTCTAAGGTTATAGCATTGAACACATGGAATTCTAAGAGTGAGAGGTTATGGAGTGAAGGACATATGAAAGGTCAAGAGTTGGATAGCTTATGGATATCCACATCATATAATATTTACAACACTTTTCTTTTTCTTTTCTTTTTTTTTGCCCAAATAAAATTAATAAATTTCTAAGACTTCCTTAGAGTCATGTGGGTGATAATTAAGGCCTTGAGTTGTTATAAGACACAACATTATAAGTAAACTCGGTAAATAAATTATAAATTATGGGTCAAATTCCACCGACATAATCCAACATCCAATTTTTTTTTTTATAATTAGGTTCAGTTCCTAAGCTATAAAAGACCCACTTAAAAAAAGTCATTTATAATATAACTATAATATAATTATATTTTGGGGAAAATTATTTTTAAAAAATTATTTATAGGATTTAATTACAATTATGACATGTTATATTTCAAATTTATTTATTTCACAAGTAAATTATAAACCTTCATATTAATTATGGCTTCTAGTGCTTACTATACTGATTCCATAATTATTATTGTTATAGCATCTTAATTACGACATCAGTTAAATATACATTTGATGCCATATTATACATTATGACATCAATTACACTTAAAACAGAAGCTAAATTTGTGTCACATGAATTATCACTTCTGTTCTTCAAGTAACTGAAGCCATATTATACATTACGGCGTCAGTTACATGTAAAACAGAAGCGAAATTACATCACATGAATTATTACTTATGTTCTTCAAATAACTGATGCAAAATCATATAGCTAAATTAACTTTTTGTACTAATGAACGTCAACACAACCACAAGAAGTGGGATAAGAGGGGGGGAAAGGGGAGAAAGCGGATCAAGCATGTTTCTTGGTAAAATTTATAAATTATGGCAGAGTTTCAACAAGTTTTTTATCAGCTTTACATACATATAAAATGTTCAAACAACAAGAAGCTTAAATGTAAGGATGAGTTTGCTTTTCAGATATATTTTTTTCAATTTAAACAAGCAAACTCATTTCGCATCAGCTAATTCAATTTCCCAAACCAATCAATTATATCACATCAGTTATGTACTCAGCGTAGTAGAACTTAAACCCAGCTCACATCAACTCACAATTCTCGTCCAAAAACCAGCAAGTCCAGTCATACTTTACAACAATTTATGGCAATTAAATAGAGGTTAGCCTCAAGTAATCAAGTGTCAGAATGATTAATAAATGATCTTCAACCAACTAAAAATCATTGAATTGATATTAAAAAAATACGATTTTTTCAACCAACAATCATTCAATTGATATTAAAGATACAAAAATATAATTAAAAAAATCTGACTTTTCTTAAAAAAATAATATAGTTATTTTTAGCAAGTGAGACAAAAGAAAAAGGAAATGATAACACTTGCTAAAATTTAATTTACAAAATTCAATTGAAATAAAAGCTATTTTACCAAGCTCTCTCTTTAGCCCACAGTTGATGCACTTGTTGATCGAATTTTGTTGAATCTCTCGTCCTCTCTTCTTCCTTATACACCATTTTTCTAATTATAATTAGAAAAAATAAATTCGTTAATTAAGATTTCACAAGTAATGAAAAGGTAAATCTTTTGAAAAAGTAACCTTAATTAAAAATTTCATATATCATCATTATTACACTCAATTCTTTCTTTTGCATCAATCATTCACATCTACCTCTTTTCTCTTCGATAGCTTGAGATGGCAGCGGTAACTCACTCCCCTTCTCCTGATTTGTGTCATCCATTGAAGCAATAATGTAAGGGTCAACAGACGATTATTTTTTCTTATTCCTATTTATTCAGACAATTATTGTCACGAGAGATTCCTTTTTTCCCCCTTATTAAGCAATAATATTACGATGAGAATGGATGTTAGGCTTTTAAGACATAATGTAGGATTATAAATAAATATGAGTGGTTATATATGAATTTAAAGGTATGGGCTTTAAAGCTTATTTAAAGGCCTATATCTTAAGTAAGCCTTTAACAAGCTAAGCTTCATGCCTTGTCAGGTCTTTTGAAGGCCTACGCTTAAGCCTAAAAAAAAGCCGATATACAGACTCAGGCCCAAGCTTAGACTTTGAATCTCTATTGTAGGCCCAGACCTATTTAAGTAAAGTCTAGCCTAACCTAGCGTATTTCTACCCCAAGTCCCAATTGACTTGGCAAATCAGGTTCAAAAAAAATTTTCTCCCAACAAGTTAGGGATATAATAATAGGGTGAATGTGCAAATTTAGCAATAAATAATATCGCCATGCGCATCCATAAGGACTACCTATTTTCGATCTACAAAGTAGCAATAATCAATTGTTTTGGTAGCAATTTTAACGACGACGTTATCCAATTGTTACTTATGGATGCAAATAGCGATATTGTTTATTGCTACGAAAAAAAAGGATGGGCAACGCCATTGCTAAAATTGCTACAAAAAAAAATGATTATTGCTACTATGTGAACCGAAAATAGGTAATTATTATGGATGCACGTAACGATATTGTTTGTTACTAAATTTACCACTTTACCCATACTAATATTTCAAAGTAGTAATTATGAGGTTGTGCGCATAGATTAATCCAATTATAAATATTCTTTATTATAACAGTATTTACTTAAAATATTGTGACTCACCTACTGTTGCTTTTAATAGGAAACGGAGAGGCCCTCTCCCACTGCTGTAGTATGGTGGATTTGACTGGAAATAAATAAGGGTGTTTTTGAGAAACATGTCATATTTATCTTAACTAATACATTTAACCAATTTCTTTGGGCAACAAACATGCCATGATATATTGTTGGACATTGAACTGAAATGAATTGTAAATGATTTATCGTAATGTATCTTACCTTAAATGAATAAATATTTTTTGTCTAACAATATGTGCTTGACATTCCAGAGCGAGCTAGCGACACCAGTTTTGGGAAGCAAACGGACGTTGACGGAGGAAGATATCGTTACTCTCACTCTCTCAGCGCCAGTCACGTCTGTTGACGCGGAAGAGGCTAAGGCACATCTTGTATGGCTTCACATCCTGTAAAATCATATAAAAGCAACTCTATGCGCTATGCTCTTCAACCTGTGCGTACAGGCACTGTGAGAGCATTAAAAAAATAAGACTTCTGAGAAGCTCCATTAATACGGATAAAGCCAAACTTCTGTCATGGCCTATCCATAGCAGTAACTTTTTCACACAAAAGAAAGTGGGTTGCTTGTTTTGTTTTGTTTTTTTTTTAAACAAACATGCATTGAAATAAGCCTTTCATATCTGAGCAAAAAAAAAAAAAAAAGCCTTTCATATAAAAGGCAAACTGCATTAATTAGAAACCGCATATATACGGAATGGGCACCTGTGGTTTCATACCTCTAACGATCGATTTGTCTCCCATGCGCCATGCCAGAGAAAGTGAAAACCGACCAGCTCCTCGGTGATTCCTGACCTCTTTAATTAATGAAGAATGTAATATTTGTATGCCCTATCTTGTATATCTTTTACTCAGAAGCACTATAATATTAAATGAACCTTTCCAATCTGTCTACGTTGCTGTTTATTATATGAAAATTAGCAGCTGACTTTCATTTGATGAAGAACCCTGCAGTACTCAGAGAGGCAAAGAATCAACTAAGGAATGAAGGAATGACGGCGACATAGCACTCATATAAGTCATAGGTAACAATTAATATTAATACAAGGGATCCGGAGGTCTGTCTTATTAACCAGTGTATATGTTTCGGACTTGATACTGGTTTATAATTATAATTATAATTATAGTTAACTCATACTTTTTTTTTTTATTTCAGGTGGGATGTTGAAAAGTTCTTATTAATAATTATCTATATATATATGTATGTATGTATAGACATGATGTACTGTTACAAAATATTTTATAACTAAGAATGAATAAGATCGTGAGGTACTAGGGCACAATAAAAACACCTTCCTTATACATAGGATACAAGAAAAATCTCTTGTCATGCTGTTTCTAATCTCACATAGATTAAAAATATATAAGAACAAACACGCATGAGCGAGGGCTTTATTCAAATTAATAAACTTTTCATGCCTTTGTTTTCTCAACTTAAACTTGCTTCGTCACATGGATACAGGATCTATCATATCAAAAGGGTGTGACTAAGTTAAGTTGCTGAATGTCTGTTATCAAGTTTTGGGCATCGCAATTAAACATTAAGATTATTTTACATGCATATGAGAGTGTAATCATCTAAGCCTTTTATTAGTAATTGCGATGCTTCGTTAGTTCAGATTAAATGAAGATCAAGCAAAACGTGAAACAATCTGAACTAATCCACGTCAAATATTTGCATTATTAGTATGCCTCCTTTAGCATGCGAGGCCCCAAATTAAAGCAAACTACCTTCTAACTATCAATTATTCCAAGTACTAAGCTGTATTAACAAAAACAATATTTGATCAGTTGATGTGATAATCAAGGAGAACGGAGAAGCAAAGATTTGATCCGTAAGGCCCGCGTGGGGACCACCACGCACGAATGAAAAAGGCAAGCAGCGTTGTTGAAGGCGAGGCACCACGAGGAATCTCAACCCGCCACAACTTTTTTGCCCAACGACTCTCAACAACAGATCACAACCCAAGATACCTAGCTAGTCCCTATTTAAACCCCTTCGTTTTGCTGTCTGTAAATTCAAATCGCAAAACACACCGAAAGAAAAAATGCAGTCACTCTCCATTTCAGCTGCGGTGGCTCCGACGCCAGCGATTCACAGAATCGGAGGAGTTGCTCCGACGATCCGTATGACGTACAAATGTCTCTCCCTCTCCCTCTCCCTCTCCCTCCATTCAGTTTCACCTCCATTCAGCTTCACCTCCATTGTACCTCTACTCCCCAGATCGTTGAAATGCCGATGCAATTTGAGCGAATTGACTAATACTGCAGTCCGGTTGGAGGACTCAGTCATGTTCTCCCTCTTAGAGAGGGGCCTCTATTCTGCGCATGGTGATGCTTACAAGAAGTCCGATGTTGCTGACAGTACGAAGACCGGCGACATCCCTGGAGACGGAAGTGTCCTCCAGTCATTGGTCATAAAGACGGAGGAGACCAGAGTCCTGTCGGGCTTTTTTCTTCTCCCCGATGACATGCCTTTCTTCCCGCAACTCCTGCGGGAAAGGACCGATGAAGCTGGAGCCCTAATCCCGGCGCCCGTGCTTCCTGGTCGGATCCCTCTGAATCCGAGAGGAGCTGGAATAAACTTGAACGGTTCAGTCTGGAAAAACTATGTTGACGTTATCCTCCCGACGGTTGCTACGAAAGATGTTGATGACGGCCTTCTAGCTCACGCGCTTTACTGTGACCTTGTTTGCTTGAGAGCAACGTCCCGTCGGGTACATTTTGCCAAATTCATGGCGGAGGCCAAGTTCCAAGCTTCTCGTCGTGACTTTGTTCAGGCGTGGGCTATCGAGGTATTGAATTGTTTTTAAATTATCTTGTAATATTTTCTGCCTCCCATCATTTATAATAGTTGAGCCTTGTTGGTGTCGTAGGATTATGATACCAGGAGTGAGCGGCTTAAGGTAGCCTTGGGGCTGCCAGAAGAGAGAGAAGCCACATTAGTAAGATACGCCATGATGTCTAACACGATCTCCGACGTCTCCATTGAAATGTTCGTTGTGACTTACCTTAACTATGTCCAGACTCTGGTTGAAGAAATGGAAATGAGATATATCTTTGAGAAGATGAAGGGTAAGTGATTTTTTTAAAATATATATATATATATATATTGAGGCTCTCCAGATGAATTTGTATGGTGTGTTGTGTGTGCAGGTAGAGAAATACCGCGTGTCAATGGCCTCATCTTGGGAGAGTAGCTGCTAGACACTCTTGGGGAGTGGCCCCATCTTCACTGGCTTCTACTATGCTTTTCTTTAATCCTCATGTTATCTTTTGGTTTGATTAAGCTGAACTTGTTTAAGGCTTTTGTCTAAGACTCTTCTTTTGTTTTGTAAGCTATGAATCTGTGGAGACTTGGCTTTTTCTTTAATTCCCATTGTTATGTTTTGTATTAAGGGTTATTAATTGGGTATGTTTTTGGCAATTTTAAAATCACTAATTAACTTGTGAAAACACAATTATGTCATTTTCAAAAGGGTCGTTAGATATAATTATGTGCCTTCTGCGAGCCTTCCATGCTAACCAGTAAGATGGGATAAATATTGACCAACATCATAAAGTCGCCAGAGAAAAGCAAGCAACCCTTGTAATAAGCATGGAATGATTTCAAAAAGGAAAAGTAATAAGTTAAAAAGAAAATAAGTTAAAATAATTAAGCTTCTATACACAATAAATCAAACTGTCATTTTATGAAATGAAAATATTGGAAGGTAAATTGACCCATATATATATGGGGCAGATGGCTGATAATGATAGCTTGTCAAAAAAAAAAAAAACGGAAGGCAGATAATGAGATGCAGTAACAGACACGTACGATTAATAAGAAAACTTTAACGTGTCGTTGGGGAAAAAAAGTAACGGTACGAATATGTACGACGGCGCCAATCACCGAGGAGCAAACATGTCTGTCCGTCCGTCCGCAATGTAATGCCTCCCTCTTCTTCTCAAACCCCATTCTGCCCTCTCTCTTTTTCTTCTTTCTTTTGTGTGTTGCTGCAATTGTGGATTATCCTCCTGGTTAAATTGGAAACTCAACATTTCGTTGAAGCGCCAATTCTCATCGCTCTGTCAAACACCAATTTCTTCATCCTCCTCCTCTTATTTTGGTCCTCACAACGTAATAAAAAGCCCTCATTCTTTATGCTCTCCTCTCTTTTTCTCTAGTCTCCAGAGTTTGAAGGTTCTTATTCCTATTTTTTTCTTCTAAGATTTAATTTTAATTAAGAAATTAGTGAGATAAAAACGTAGAAATAATAATATTTTATATAAATTTATATCCAAAAAACAAAGGAAGAAGGGAAGGGGATTTAATATATATATATATATATATAATTGTTAAGGGACACGTGGCCCCTTAACTAATTGGAGGGCACATTAACATTAAGGGGCACGTGGCCCTTAAATATATCACATTGGGGTGGGGGATATATATAACAAGTTAATAACATATTCCCTCACCATATCAATTTGGAATGTTGGGCTCGCGGCGCCCCGGTCGCCACTCGCCATTTGCATTTTCAATTCAAGGCACAAGGCTTTTGGATCATTTAGATAATTAAAATAACTTTTTTTTAAAAAAATATTTCTAAAAATTATTCCACGTATTTTTTTTTCTAACGAGAGTAATGTTGTACTGTATGGTGAACATTTTGGGATAAAATTTTAGAAGAATTTGGAGTTTTGACAATAAATGATTATAGATATGTAAAGAATAATTAATAGTTAATTTTAATCTGTTTAGATTTATTATTTAATTGTTTTATGATTTTATAATCAATTTATTTTATAAATAGATCATAAATTAGTTTCTATATGGTGTTTTTGCAATTAAATTTTGTTTCAATAATTTATTTAGATTATTGGAGGTATTATTAAAATTTTACACTACAAAAAAACATTGAATTTGACATGGAATTGAGAGTTTCCGACGGAATGGATTATGTTGTTAATAACAGAGTGACAAACCAATTTGCGATGGAATTCAAATTCTGTCGCAAATTTTCGACGGAATTTCTGTGGGCAATTTGCCACGGAATTTAATTCCGTCGGAAATTGTGAGGGAATTTCATACGGAATTTAATTTCGTTGCAATTTCTGATGGAATGGAAATTCTGTGGCAAACTTATTTTTTATATTTTAAATCGGGATGCCTTACCATATGGGCTCAACTGCTTTGGCGTTCTATTATTACATAATTATATATGTAATCTTATTATACATAATCAATTATTTATAAATGTATATATTTTTTGTATATATAAATGTAATAATAATATAAAATAATTTTATATATTCTTATAATTTTTAGTATAAATTAACTTCAAATTAAAAAATTTTACATATTAAATAAATTTCATATAACTATATTTATTGGTACTATTAGCAAATAGAGGTTAATTAATATAATTATTCACAAAGGTGATTGATTGTATAGTTCTAGCAGTCAAATTCAAAAAAGAACAATGGAATGGAATGCCGTGTGTGTAACATTAATATATATAAAATGATACCGAAGGGATACGAAGATTGTAGCTAGATGGAAGAATGCTAGCTAGCATAAGATGTTTTATTATTGACAAGACCGTTGTGCCAGCCACAATGAGAATATAATTATGGAAAAATAAAATTCCATTTCCTTGTTTTTGGCACGCAGAGTTTTATAAACTTGAATTCCAATAGATTTTTTACTTTTGGGAACAAGCTAGAAGCATCTGGAAAACACTTAATTCTCCTTTTTCTGCACTTAAAACTAATACTCCTTCCTAATTCTACCTCGTAAGTCGTAATCCTCCTCGAGTCCTCAGTATAAAACATAATTGATGTTTTTTTTAGAGATTAATGAATCTAAATAAATTAGTTAATCATAGTATATGTTATATATCATTTGATTATATATCAGTTCACAAGTCAGACAAATTAATTTAATATAAAAAATAAATATCAATATTTTAAAATAATTTATTTACCTTCTATAATTTCTCCAAATTTTGAACTATTCACCTATCATTTATCTAGGCTCCTCCTAATCAGTTTTACACTTTTACTCCACGTACAAAAGGGAGGAATTATTCACAAATAAGTATTTCAAATATCAATTACATATATAATATTTGTATATCTGATTGGTGGTGCTAAAAATCATAACTACATAACATCATGATTTTATTAATACAATAATTTCAAGAATAATTCGTTTTTGGCCAAATTTCAAGAATGAATTCATTGCGATTTATGAATACACTTTTTAGAAAGATTATTTTATAAAAAAATGCTCATTTTTTCTCATCAACTTGTTTATTGAGGTTAGGGGTGGAAACGGGTCAGGTTTGTGCCTTAACAGGCTTAGCGTGTTAAGGTACAAGACGTCTTGAGCCTGACCTGTGGCTTGTTGGAGGCTTTTTATTACGCCTAAACCTGGCCTATAGCTTATTGAGGAGGCCTGTACACAGCATTTTTGTTTATTTTGATTTTAAATAAACGTTCTTCTTCATTCAATCACACCCCACAATCGAATTATATTGTGAATTAAAATGTTTAAATCTAAATCTAAATAAAAAAAATCAAAATAAAGATTTCATATTCTTTCTCCTCTTTATTCTCAATTTAAGCACACCTTAAGAGAACTTATCACAGACAATTGGACCGAGTCCGTCTTAATTGAATGATACAACTAAGTAAAAAACTAAAGAATCATTCCCTAAATTATTAACAAAATTGTCAACACAACAAAGACAAAAATTTCTCTAGATAAAGAAAACAAATCTCGGAATACCAATCACGAAGAAATCGAAACACATTTTGAATGTTGAGTTCCACTATGGAAAAGAATGGGAACCAACTATGAATTCAATTTCAATTCAATGCTTCCACATTTAAATCAGCAAAACAACGAGAAATTCCAAGACAATTTCTAGAGGAACAAACTTGGAGAAAAGAATTGAAAAAAGCGCATATTCTGTTCTGGTCAATGACATCAACAATGACCGCTAGCTTCCCATAATCTTTGTCATAGTTGATCAGAGCAGCCCTCCCAATCTCGATGTATCTTTTGAAAGGCTAAGCAAATAAGGAAAATAAGCTTAAAGATAAACCAAAACATGAAAATAGAGAAAGAGAATGTGTGCATCAATAGAGAGAAGCATGGCTTACCATCTTCTGCTAATGAGCTCTGAGGCTGTGATTAAGAGACGAAGGAGAGAGGAGTGTTGCAAGAAGGGCCGATCCTTGACGGCGGATCGAGACACGACGGAGAGAGGAGGGTTGCATGAAGGAGCGATCTTCGATGGCGGACTGATAGACGACAGCGAGAGCAGGGCTACGGGAAGGATTGATGGTCGATGGCTGATTGAGAGCCAACGGAGGAGGGAGGCTGCGGGAAGCACTGATTGTCAACGGCACAATGAGAAACGACGGAGAGAGGAGACGTGTCACAGACTCATAATGGAGCTAAGACAGTCACAGTGGAGTGGAGCTATGGTGGGAGTCTCGACTCTCGAGTGTATCGATGTCGAGTTGCTGACGGATCCAAAGACTAAAGGTGAAGGAATGAGAATATGAGATATAATTTCAATTGAGAATTAGGGTTTACTTTGGGAATTAGGGAAGAGAGGGGTGGCAGAAGTGTAATTATGGAGATACTTGCATTTTTTTTTAGAAAAAAAGACCTTAACAGGCTCAAGCCGGTCTGTTAAGGTAAAGAGGCTTTCGGATCAACCTTGGCCTGACCTTTTAGTCTGACAGGTCAGGTTGCAGGCCCTTATTAGGCGGCTTGGCTTGTTTCTACCCCTAATTGAGGTTACCCATATTTGAAAAAACACATTATAACAAACATCTTCTTTTTAAAAGTACAAATTAGCAATTGCTAATAGTACTATTATTAAATTTAAACCAAACAATTCATTGTGCATATATGTGACTCTAAAATCGTTATGAATGCAATAGAAAATAGCGATGGTACATATACAACCTAAACATACATAAAGAGTTATCTTTTTCCTTTTCTTTTTATTTTTTGTTTTTTGTCAATCTTATCATTTTATATATATTACCACTAATGAGGTGAACCTCAGGAAAATTTTTAAATAAATACCATTTAAATTTGGAAAACCCCAAAAGTCTGTTAACACATGAAAATGATAAATAGGTCTCAAGGGACTAATTTGAAATTTTGAAATGTTATGCTTTTACCAAAATGCCCCTCAAGTTTTTTTAAAGAAAAACGAAAACCCTTGCCGGTGCTGGAGCTTCAGCGGCTGGGGCCGGAGCTCCAGTGACAAGTTAAGTAATGAAATTGACTACTTGAGCTCCTTAAACTCTATCAAGCATCATTGACAAGTTGAATAAAGGTAGTGACAACTTTAGTATCCAAAATGATAACTTAAACGTAGCTATTAATAACCTCGGGAGTATAATTTAGGTATTAATTATATTTTTTTAAGATTATCTTTATTTAAAGTTCGATGCAATGATTTCACTTTTCGAGATATAATTTATAGGTAAAAAAATTGTTGAAAAGTCCTTATTTACAAATATTATTGACTAGAAAGACTTGATATGTTTTTGTACATAGGGAGTATTGGTAATTTGCAAAATTTTATACACATAAAGTACTAATTAAGTGCTAGTACTCGAATTAAGGGTTTTTTTTAAAACAAATTCAAATAAGAAATTTTCACCCATTTTTCCTTAATAGTTTTAAATATGGATAAATTTAGACTTTTTTGTTTCATTTTAAAGAAAAATTAAGTACTTAACAACATTTACTTAGTACATTTGAGATGGTTACATATGCCCTAATTACACTACCTCCAATCTATAATATAAGAACTAATTTGTAACGCAATTTAACAACTATTTTCAAGCCGTTTTCAATAATAATTAACTATTTTATTTTTTCTAATCATAATTATAATTTTTTCTTAAAATTATCACAATGCATACATATAATACATGTGTATTATTTAGTAAGATTCTATTCATTTTCAGTAATTTTTGATCTAAACTTGCTTTTCAGATAATTATCCCAACAAATTTAAGTTTTAAAGAGATGAAACTTCTACCACTGTCAATCCAAACATAAATCACATTTGCCAACTTTTATCCTATCTAAAATTTGTCAAAAAACCAGATTGAAAAAAAGCCACTTCTACTTGACATGAACCTCAAACACTAGTCACTAACCATGCGTTATTTAATAATATTAGGCCAAAAGGAAAGACCTTTCCAACGCACCACGAATGACATCAAGATTACACATAGGAAAAGAAAGGTAGCTCGATAATAGCATGAAGCTGGAATAGAGAGAACCAGGCATAAGATCAAGATTTACAGAACTTGTGCAGCGTAGCGTCAAGGGCATTTCTGTCATAATCCCTAGTAACAACACAATTGCCTAGAGGACCCCTTGGAAGAATAAGCTTTGCCATCCCTTCATCTACCCCCTCACGTATCTGATAGAACAATCATCACAAGGAGTCATACACAAAATAAAAGTTTTTTAAAATTAAAAGTAAATATATATATGAAACCCCATCCCCTTACCATCATGACCATCATGACCGACTTGAACTTATCCACAGTCATATTTTCAGGAGGGGCTGTGGGTAGGTTTGCCTGCTTAAGAATGGCATGAACTCGCTGCACACTAGAATCGTCGATCCAGCCAAGGCGATGCGATAAATCAACAGCCATCACCTGCGTTCATTGACTTGCAATGTTCATTAACATAGATCTGATGTAACAAGCAAGATGCTCATATGCCCCAAAAACGTGAGAATAAGAAAAACCAGTGAGGGTGAATTACCATGCCAGCTGCAACAGCCTCTCCATGAAGCCACTGTCCATTGCCACCCTTAGTTTCTATTGCCTAAAATAAGATCCACATACAGGAGTATTTAACCAGATGGAGAACTTTTGCTGATAAAGACTACGCACAAAAAACAATTTTTGTGAACAAATATGACCACACAAATCTGAAGCAGCAAACAAACACATATCCATAGACTATTCTAACCTTTGAGTTTAAGAAATATACTTGGACAATGGGCAGAAAATTTTTGAAGCCTCAAAATTTTGTTGTCTATGGCAGAGTTTAAGAGGAAATAGTAATACTAGAAAGTTTCTACACAATGTCTCCCAAGAGGGACAGCATATTGTTTAAAAGAGCACAGTGAATTTTAGCATGAAAAGGAGCACCAATCATGAATTAATACCTGAGGCTATTTTCTCAATAAAAGAAACAAGTAACATTATTTCATTTTTATTCTTACAAGTGCATATTAAATGTAAAGCAATATATGATGAATGGAAAAATGCTTATATAAGCTTGTACACCATCTCCTATTGTCTTAAATCCTTCACATTTAAATACTCTGAGTCACAAAATAATCGTATCCTAAAGTTGAAAACATTTCATAGGTTAGCCGCACCAGTGAATTAGCCTGAAGATATATTCACATCACCAACTCAACTGTTAGGAAGTCTAAAACAAAAACCACCACCAATGAAATGAAAGCACTCACATAGCCAAATGTATGGCCCAAGTTCAATGTGGCCCCCAGTCCAGTTTCCTTCTCATCCAAGGAGATAACGTCAGCCTTGGTTTCACATGATCGCTTTATAGCATATGCCAGTGCGCTTGGGTCCCTGCACTAGATCACATTAGATTGTAACAACAGGAAGACTGGAAGAGAGTATATGAGTTTATCGAAGTAATAAAAAGTATTAAAAAGCAATAAAGCCCAATAAAGGGATGATAGTTTCTTCCAAAGGATCTCCTGTCATAAGCTATAACCCAGGCGATTTTTTGCCCTGTGGAATAAACTTCATGCATAAAAGGACCAAATACTGCCTGCAAGCTTATAATACTTAGAAGAGGATTTTACCTTGCCATCAGTGACTGCATATTTTTTTCCAGCCACTCAAAAAATTGTGCATCCCTGATGAGACCATATTTTATAACCTCTGCAAATCCTGATGCCAGTTCCCTATCAGGTAATGTATTTAACGTGTTTGTGTCTATAAGCACAGACTGAGGTTGGCAGACGGCATCAATTATTGAGACGGCATCAATTATTGAATACCGATGGTTTATCGTAGTCTTGCCACCAACAGAAGAATCAACCTGGAGCATTATGCACAGACCAATGTGTAAGAAAATGAAACAAGAAGCTGAGATTAGAATAATCAACATGAAATAAACGAGTGCAAGCAGGTGACATAAACATGAATATTGTTGAGCAATAGTAGACCTGAGCCATAACAGTGGTTGGGATCTGAATAAAATTAACACCGCGCAGGAACTGAGAAGAAGCAAAGCCACAAATGTCACCGATCACACCACCTCCAAGAGATACAAATGTATCTCGCTGGCCCAACTCAGGCCCGGGGGCCTTTTGTATCACTTTCGCTAGAGTGTCCTGACAGTTAAATAGGTTAACACCTTTTATGCTTGAGCCAACATTAAAAATCACACAATCCTCAATTAAACCATACTAGACCTACCACATCTTTGTACTGCTCACCATCTGGCAAAATGACATTCTCAACAGAAATATTCGGTTTTCCTCTGGTTAGAGCATTAGCAACTTTGTCCAGATACAGTGGTGCAATGGTATTATTGGTGACCACAAGGACCCTCTTTCCGTGGACATTCCTATAAGATAAGCATCAACTTAAAAAAACTTGACATAACAATTCAGAAAATGGAAAATAGTCGCTTTATAGAAATAAACTAAAGATGCAAAAAACAAAAAAAGTCCTCTTTTTATCCCTCCAGCTTGCAATCATTTTGATGCCCAATAAGCCCAGCTGACTCGCGGGTTGTTTTGTTTTGTTTGCTATTATCCACTCTCATTCAAGCTATAGGACCGAACGAAAATCAGGCAATATTTTCAGAAGAGGAAGAGGAAGACAAAGCGGTTAGGTCAAATATAAATTTTGGTGTTATTACTATACAAACCTCTGAAGAAGCTCGGGTTTATCGAGCAGCCCCGAACCGATATAAATCGGATAGCTCCGATTGCCTGAATCGACCTCAAAGATCGTGGGAACTGCATGCTCCACCGTTATAGTGAAATGATCCATAACTTGAGCCGAATCGGCGCACACCGTTGGGCTCCGACCTTGACCCGCGCTTAACAGAGAAACACATGATCTCGGACATAGGAATTTGCAACTTTGGAAGCAATTGAGATGAGAGGGATTAGTGTTGGGTTTCGGGGTTGTAGTCGTAGAGATCGATGCTTGCTTGGCATAGAGAGCCAGACAACAATGATTGGCGACGGAAGCCATAACATATAAAAAGATGAAGCAACAGAGGAGAGGAGAAGACAAAACTTAACCCTAATTTTAAAATTAAACACAAATAACCATTAAGGGAAAAAATGACAATCTATCTTATTCTTAGCCAACCAAATTTTTCTCTAAAGATTTCTTAACTAAAAAAAAATTCACTCCCTTTATTTAGCTTTTTTCTTATCTATCTATCATATTTATAAAAACAGGGTTAAAAATGGACACCACATAGTGACACGTTATTCCTGAATTTTCTCTTTGATGAAAATGTGCACTTTCTAATATTGTAACAACTAACCACTTTTCGGATCGCCTGCTGATCATTAGTTTAACCAGATAGATTATATTTTTTATATACCTACTTTAAATATATTTTATTTATAAATTTGTTTTATTCCCCTTTATACTCCCCTTCAATATTTAAGACTTCCGAATTAACTACCTCCCGTACCTCTAACAATAGCCACGTTGTGTTTCCCTTTATTTTGACAATATTTTATTTTATAACTTTATTTGATTCTTCAGGTTTAGAAGTTAAGATTTCAAAATGTTTTGCAATTATCCTCCCATTATCTCTCCTTATTTCTGATATATTTTGTAGGGTTAAGGTGCAAAAATACGCATTAATTTTTTTAAAAAGTGCATCCAACACCATAAATTTTTTTAGGTGCAAAAATACCTATGAACTTCTCAAAATGGGGCAAAAATGTCAGGCCGTTAATTGGTATAAACATCCGTTTTATGGGACCCACAATATTATTTTTTAAAATGTAAAAATACCCATTAACTTTTTTAAAAAGTGCACCCAACACCATAAAATTTTTTCTGGGTGCAAAAATGCCCATGAACTTTTCAAAAGTTTATGGTGTTGGATGCACTTTTTAGAAAAGTTCATAAGTATTTTTGTATCTCAAAAAATAATATTGTAGATCCCACAAAACTGACGTTTATACCAATTAAAGGTTTGACATTTTTGCCTCATTTTGAGAAGTTCATGGGTATTTTTGTACCTAAAAAAAGTTGATGGTGTTGGATGCACTTTTGAGAAAAGTTCATGGGTATTTTTGCACCTTAACCCTATTTTATAACCAACCAAATTTTTCTCTAAAGCTTTCTTAACAGAAAAAGAAAAAGAAAAACAAAATCACACCCTTTATCAAGCTTTTTCCACATTATTCATATTATCCCCATAAGATTTCTTGAACTAAAGTTTAATACTTTCTCTTAATTCCCTTTATCTGGTATGTTTCTTTTTCCTGAAAATAGTAAATATTTGGATAACTTTAGAAAAATACCTTCAAAGTTTGAAATTTTCAAATCAGTAATTTTCTACTCTCTCTCTCTCTCTCTCCTTGTTTCTTATGTATTTTGTAACCAACCAAATTTTTCTCTAAAGATTTCTTGAAAAAAAAAAAATCACTCCCTTTATTTAGCTTTTTTCTTATTATTCATATTATTCCCTTAAGATTTCTTTAACTAAAGTTTAATGCTTTCTCTTAATTCCAAGGTATTAAAATCCGGACCGGGTATTGAACCGGTCGGGGTACTGGGTTAAAGGTTAGTGGGTCAGACCGGGACCAAATCGGTGAGAAATTGAAGATTTTAGGCTTATAGTATGAAATTCTAAAGGAAAATTTTTAAAATCTTTTTTTAAAAAAATTGGAACTGGATCGGGCCGGTCTACCGGCCGGTTCGCCGGTTTCGGGGCCGGACGGCTGGTCCTGTCCGGGTTCCACAACCCCGCTTAATTCCCTTTATTTGGGATGTTTCTTTTTCCTGTAGATAATAAATATTTGGAAAATTTTAGAAAAATACCTTTAAAGTTTAAAATTTTCAAATAAGTGATTTTCTATTAAAATAAATTATAAATATATCTTTATTCATAAAAGCAGGGCTGAAAGCAGATTCTCTCCTATTCCGTCAAAGCAGATTTTCTTTTAAGACATAATGTAGGATTGTAAATAAATGTAAATAGTTATATATGAATTTGAAGGCATAAGCTTTAAAGGCATATATTTTAAATATGCCTTTAACAAGCTTCATGCCTTTCAGGTTTTTTGAAATTCTAGGCTTAAGCCTAAAAAAAAACCTATATACAAACTCAGACCTAAGCTTAGGCTTTGAATTTTTGTTGCAGCCCCAATTGTATTTAATTAAAACCTAGCCCAACCTAGACTATTTGCTACTTAACCCGATGAGAATTTGACTATATCTCCTAATACCAACAAGCTTAGAAATTCTTGTCTGAACTTGATTTGCCACGTCATTTGTAGCCTAACCAATTAAAAATCCTTAATTCGAGTGCTAGCATTTAATTAGTACTTTATGTGCATAAAATTTTGCAAATTACCAATACTCCCTATGTACAAAAACATATCAAATCTTTCTGGTCACTAATATTTATAAATAAGGGCTTTTCGACAATTTTTTTACCTATAAATTATATCTAAGAAAGTGTAAACATTGCATCGAACTTTAAATAAAGATAATCTTAAAAGAATGCAATTAATACCTAATCACTTATAATAATAAACACCACTCATTCTTTTTTTTAGTTCTGAATTAAAAAGTATAATAATTACCTGTTGACGTTTTAACTATCTATAATGTAATATCAAAGTACAATTATAAAACTAGGGTCAAAGATGAACACACTCGCATGCATAATGGAAAGAGATTTGAAGATTTAGTTACTATTCTGAAACTAATTTTCAAAGAGTATCAATTTGGAGTTTTGCAATTGTTGGATGCTGAAGAAAGAAGTCAGATGTTAGTTATTAATTGAATATTGCATCTACCATTATTCCTTAAAAAATATAATTAGCAGAATTCAATTATCAATATTTGATATGTGGAGTCCATTATTCAAATATCTCACCCCTTCTTCAAGATAGATGGCCTAATGAATTAGAACGACCCGTCAATCCTGGGATGACACATGCAAAAATAATTTTATATCATAAAGTCTCGGGAAAATTTTAAATAATCATCATTTAAACTTGAAAAACCCCAAAAAGTTCGTTAACACATGAAAATGATAAACTAGTCTATTCTGAAATTTTGAAATATTGTCCTTTTATCAAAATGCCCCTCAAGTTTTTTTTTTTAAAAAAAGAACCCTAGCCGGCACCGAACGGACGCCAGAGCTCTAATAACAAATTAAGTAATGAGATTGATTAGTTTAGTTCTATAAACCCTATTGGGCGTCATTAACAAGTTGAATAAAGGTAATGACAATTTAAGTATAGCGATTGATAAATTGTGCTCCCAAGGTTATTAATGGCTACACTTAAATTGTCGTTTCCAATACTGAAGTTGTCATTGTCTTTATTCAACTTATCAACGACGCTTGATAGGGTTTAAGGAGCTCAAATAGTCAATCTCATTACTCAACTTGTCACTGGAGCCCCGGCACTGGCAAGGGTTTTTCTTTTTTTTAAAAAAAAAAACTTGAGACGGCATTTTGGTAAGAGCACAACATTTCAAAATTATAAATTAATCCCTTGAGACCTATTTATCATTTTCATGTGTTAACAGACTTTTTAAGATTTTATAAATTTAAATGGTATTTATTTAAAATTTTTCCTGAAGTGTACCTCGTAAGCGGTAATACATATATAATGATAAGATTGATAAAAAACAAAAAAGAAAAAGAAAAGGCAAAAGATAACACTTTATGCATGTTTAAGTTGTACATCCACCATCGCTCTTTTCTATTGCATTCACGACTATTTTAGAGCCACAGATATGCACAATTAATTGTTTGGTTTAAATTTAATAATTTCCAAGTGCTATTAGCAATTGCTACTTTGTACTTTTAAAAAGAAGATTTTTGTTACAATGTGTTTTTCCAAATATGGGTAACCTCAATAAACCAGTTGAAGAGAAAATAAGAGCATTTTTTATAAAATAATCTTTCTAAAAAGTGTATTCATAAATCGCAATGAATTCATTCGTGGAATTTGGCCAAAAACGAATTATTCTTGGAATTATTGTATTAATAAAATCATGATGTTATGTAGTTATGATTTTTAGCACCACCAATCAGATATACAAATATTATATATGTAATTGATATTTGAAATACTTATTTGTGAATAATTCCTACCTTTTGTACGTGGAGTAAAAGTGTAAAACTGATTAGGAGGAGCCTAGATAAATGATAGGTGAATAGTTCAAAATTTGGAGAGACTATGTAGGTTAAATAAATTATTTTAAAATATTGATATTTATTTTTTATACTAAATTAATTTGTCTGACTTGTGAATTGATATATAATCAAATGATACACGACATATGCTATGATTAACTAATTTATTTAGCTTTATTAATCTCTTGAAAAAAATGTCAATTATGTTTTATACTAAGAATAATAAATTTAAATAGATTAATATTAACTATTAATTATTCTCCACATATCTATAATCATTTATTATCAAAAATTAAAATTCTCTTAAAATTTTAATCCCAAAATTTTCACCGTGCAGCATAACATTACTCTCGTTAGAAAAAAAAATTATGTGGAATAACTTTTATAATTTTTTTTACAAAAAGGTTATTTTAATTGCCTAAATGATCCAAAAGCTTGTGCCTTGAATTGAATTGAAATTGCAAATGGCGACCATGCTATTATAAATAAATATGAATGGTTATATATGAATTAAAAGGCATGGGCTTTAAAGCTTATTTAAAGGCCTATATCTTAAGTAAGCATTTAACAAGCTTCATGCCTCGTCAGGTCTTTTGACGGCCTACGCTTAAGCCTAAAAAAAAAGTCTATATACAGGATCAGGCCCAAGCTTAGGCTTTGAATCTCTGTTGTAGGCCCAGACCTATTTAAGTAAAGTCTAGCCAAACCTAGCGTATTTCTACCCCTGGTCCCAATTGACTTGGCAAATCAGGTTCAAAAAAAAAAATTTCTCCCAACAAGTTAGGGATATAATAATAGGGTGAATGTGCAAATTTAGCAATAAATAATATCGCCATGCGCATCGATTATTGCTACAAAAAAATATTAATTACGACATCAGTTAAATATACATTTAATGCCATATTATACATTATGACATCAATTACACTTAAAACAGAAGCTAAATTTGTGTCACATGAATTATCACTTCTGTTCTTCAAGTAACTGATGCGATATTATACATTACGGCGTCAGTTACATATAAAACAGAAGCAAAATTACATCACATGAATTATTACTTATGTTCTTCAAGTAACTGATGCAAAATCATATAGTTAAATTAACTTTTTACACTACTGAACATCAACACAGCCACAAGAAGTGGGATAAGAGGGGGGAAAGGGGAGAAAGCGGATCAAATGTCTTAAATTGTTTTTCTTTATATCAAAATTTATAATCTTAAATTGTCTTAAATTGTTTTTCTTTATATCAAAATTTTAGGAAAAGGGTTAGGCTCACCCATGATCTAAGGGTAGGGCTCTAAGTTGGGATGCCTCCCCCAGCGTCTCGAATGGACCACAACTAAGTAAACTTTTCTGGGATCAAACCCTCTCCCATTGATGAGAGTGTCCAACCCCTTCGCTAGCTCAACCTAAAGACGAGGGGTATTATGTCTTAAATTTGTTTAATGCCATACATAACTTCAAACAAATAATTTGAGACAAATATTGTTTTTTGGGCCCACGATTAGAGCCTGCTCTATACCATATACGTTTTGGGGCTGGTTTTGAAACTTGTACGTGGATAGGGCAGCCATCTCATAAGTTATGAGAGCGTAGAAGCCACTTTTAGTGGCTTTCGGCACGGTAATCAGAAGAGGAGAGAGAGAGAAAGAGTATAAAAACAAAAGAAAATGTGATGGCATCACAATAAGCAAGAGAGGAGAGAGAAATTATAGTAGTTTCAAGCAATTTTCAATAATAATTAATTATTTTATTTTTTCTAATCATAAATATAATTTTTTCTTAAATTTTAGTTTATAGCACAATTTAACGACTAAAGGGAGTAATTAAGATCAGAGAGCAAGTGGATGACATGAAAATCTCCGAGTTGGGTGGTGTTATTGTGATTTGTGAAGCATTGGGACAAAAATGCAATTATGAGAATGGGGTGCCATGAAAAAAATAAAAAGATGTAAAGAAATGCATGCGTGATAATTGGCATATTAATAAAATTAAATTTTTTTAAAATATTTACTTTTTCATTACTTGTGAAATAATAATTAAGAAATTTATTTTTTAAGCAAAATGAAAATATGAATTTTGTAACATTCCTATTTTTTTCTTCTAAGATTTAATTTTAATTAAGAAATTAGTGAGATAAAAACGTAGAAATAATAATATTTTATATAAATTTATATAAAAAAACAAAGGAAGAAGGGAAGGGGATTTAATATATATATATATATATATAATTGTTAAGGGACACGTGGCCCCTTAACTAATTGGAGGGCACATTAACATTAAGGGGCACGTGGCCCTTAAATATATCACATGGGGGTGGGGGATATATATATAACAAGTTAATAACATATTCCCTCACCATATCAATTTGGAATGTTGGGCTCGCGGCGCCCCGGTCGCCATTTGCATTTTCAATTCAAGGCACAGGCTTTTGGATCATTTAGATAATTAAAATAATTTTTTTTTAAAAAAATATTTCTAAAAGTTATTCCACGTATTTTTTTTTTCTAACGAGAGTAATGTTGTACTGTATGGTGAAAATTTTGGGGTCAAAATTTTAGGAGAATTTAGAGTTTTGATAATAAATGATTATAGATATGTAAAGAATAATTAATAGTTAATTTTAATCTGTTTAGATTTATTATTTGATTGTTTTGTGATTTTCTAATCAATTTATTTTATAAATAGATCATAAATTATTTTCTATATGGTGTTTTTGCTAATTAAATTTTGTTTCAATAATTTATTTGGATTATTGAAGGTATTATTAAAATTTTACACTACAAAAAAACATTGAATTTGACACGGAATTGAGAGTTTCCGACGGAATGGATTATATCGTTAATAATAGAGTGACAAACCAATTTCCAACGGAATTTGCAAATTTTCGACGGAATTTCTATGGGCAATTTGCCATGGAAATTAATTCCGTCGGAAATTGTGAGGGAATTTCATACGGAATTTAATTTCGTTGCAATTTCTGACAGAATGGAAATTCTGTCGCAAACTTATTTTTTATATTTTAAATCGAGATGCCTTACTAGATGGGCTCAACTGCTTTGGCGTTCTATTATTACATAATTATATATGTAATCTTATTATACATAATCAATTATTTATAAATATATATTTGTTTCGTATATATAAATGTAATAATAATATAAAATAATTTTATATATTCTTATAATTTTTTATATAAATTAACTTCAAATTAAAAAATTTTACATATTAAATAAATTTCATATAACTATATTTATTGGTACTATTAGCAAATAGAGGTTAATTAATATAATTATTCACAAAGGTGATTGACTGTATAGTTCTAGCAGTCAAATTCAAAAAAGTACATAACTGTGGTGATATAATTGATTGGTTTGGGAAATTGAATTAACTAATACGAAATGAGTTTGCTTGTTTAAATTGAAAAAAATATATATGAAAAGCAAACTCATCCTTGCATTTAAGCTTCTTGTTGTTTGAGCATTTTATATGTATGTAAAGCTGATAAAAAACTTGTTGAAACTCTGCCGCAATTTATAAATTTTACCAAGAAACGTGCTTGATTCGCTTTCTCCCCTTTCCCCCCCTCTTATCCCACTTCTTGTGGCTGTGTTGACGTTCACTAGTGCAAAAAGTTAATTTAGCTATATGATTTTGCATCAGTTACTTGAAGAACATAAGTAATAATTCATGTGATGTAATTTCGCTTCTGTTTTACATGTAATTGACGCCGTAATGTATAATATCGCATCAGTTACTTGAAGAACAAAAGTGATAATTCATGTGACACAAATTTAGCTTCTGTTTTAAGTGTAATTGATGTCATAATGTATAATATGGCATTAAATGTATATTTAACTGATGTCGTAATTAATATTTTTTTTGTAGCAATAATCGATGCGCATGGCGATATTATTTATTGCTAAATTTGCACATTCACCCTATTATTATATCCCTAACTTGTTGGGAGAAATTTTTTTTTGAACCCGATTTGCCAAGTCAATTGGAACCAGGGGTAGAAATACGCTAGGTTTGGCTAGACTTTACTTAAATAGGTCTGGGCCTACAACAGAGATTCAAAGCCTAAGCTAGGACCTGAGCCTGTATATAGGCTTAAGCGTAGGCCGTCAAAAGACCTGACAAGGCATGAAGCTTGTTAAATGCTTACTTAAGATATAGGCCTTTAAATAAGCTTTAAAGCCCATGCCTTTTAATTCATATATAACCATTCATATTTATTTATAATCCTACATTATATCTTAAAAGCCTAACATCTATTCTCATCGTAATATTATTGATTAATAAGGGGGGAAAATTTTAATAAGAATTCTTGGAAAGTTCTATATTTCAATAAGAATTTTATGAAATTTTAAGTGCATATAATATTTTTATCCAAAATATCCTTAGAAGTACATCAAAATTTAACGCCTTTCTAATAGAAAAAAATAATTAATATTAATATTTCATATTAAATAATGGAAAATTTAAAAAAATTGAAATCTTAACTAAATTATTTTATTAAAAAAAACTCCCATTTATGCGTTAGAAAAAATTATTTACAGTTTGTTTAGATTAATATTGGTAAAATAGCTGTTATTTCAATTGAATTTTGCAAATTAAATTTTAGCAAGTGTTATCATTTCCTTTTTCTTTTGACTCACTTGCTAAAAATAACTATACTATTTTTTAAGAAAACTCAAATTTTTTTTATTATATTTTTGTATCTTTAATATCAATTGAATGATTTTTGGTTGAAAAAATCAAATTTTTTTAATATCAATTAAATGATTTTTAGTTGGTATGTATCATGGTTCATTTTTTGCTTGAATTACTTTTTTGTGATCCTTTTAGAACATAAAAAAAATCCTTTGATTTAGAGAAATTATATTTTATTTGATTATCTATTAATGTTGTTATATATAGAGCAATAAAGACATATAGTAATAAAACTCTTTTAAGAGTGAGAGAAGAAAGGGGAGGACATTAAAGTTATTTTACCCATATTTTAAAATCTCAAATTGGGTTAATCACTCAGTTAAGGATATGTTGAATTTACCAACATAGTTAAGAATTTTCCTATTTTAGGTCATTTTATATAGGATTTTTCCTGTTTTTCATATACCTATTTTAAAAATATTTTATTTATAAATCTGTTTTATTCCCCTTTATACTCCCCTTCAATATTTAAGACTTCCGAATTAACTACCTCCCCATACCTCTAATAATAATCACGTTGTCTTTCCCATTATTTTGACAATATTTTATTTTATAACTTTATTTGATTCTTCAGGTTTAGAAGTTTAGATTTTAAAATGTTTTGTAATTATCCTCCAATTACCTCTCCTTATTTCTGATATATTTTGTAACCAACCAAATTTTTCTCTAAAGCTCTCTTAACAAAAAAAAAAAAAAAGAAAAAGAAAATCACACCCTTTATCTAGCTTTTTCCTCATTATTCATATTATCCCCATAAGATTTCTTTAACTAAACTTTAATACTTTCTCTTAATTCCCTTTATTTGGGATGTTTCTTTTTCCTGAAAATAATAAATATTTGGAAAACTTTAGAAAAATGCCTTCAAAGTTTGAAATTTTCAAATCAGTGATTTTCTACACCCTCTCTCCTTATTTCTTATGTATTTTGTAACCAACCAAATTTTTCTCTAAAGATTTCTCAACCAAAAAAAAGAAAAAAAATCGCTCCCTTTATTTAGCCTTTTTCTTATTATTCATAGTGCCTGTACCGTACAGGTTGAAGAGCATAAAGTTGCATTTATATGATTTTACAGGATGTGAAGCCATACAAGATGTGCCTTAGCCTTAAATCCACCGTATTACAGTGTTTGGCACTCATTTGTTTCTGGGATTTACTTATTTACAGAGTCTATATAATAATGTTTTTCATGTATTTGATTCGAAATGATTTTTTTACCATCATAAAATGCTAGTTCACAGATTTTAAATGAATTTTTAATATGTAAACTTATAATTCTCTGTTCTTTTCCTTTTTTATTTTTCTATCAAGTGAATGTCTAACGGATTGGGTGTAATACAAATGGAAGTTAAGGTTTTGGTTTCTACCCAAAAAACCAGCGAGACTAATAATTTATTGAGCTATTTTCGGAGGGAAAAAATTCGATAAAATTGAATCCGTACCTTCGTGAAAATATTTTAACAAATGCTTAAAATTGATTTGTCAAAAAATAAAATATGGTAGAATTTATTTGTGTATAATATTAATGAATTTATCTATAGTCTGATCATAGCGAGTATATCTCAATTTATAGAATACATGAGTGCATTATAATTATTATTGTATTTTATCATTATTACTAAGGGAGTATTGGTAGGGTACTTTGAAAAGAGAATGATTGATAAAGGATATAGGTCTCACATTAGACAACAATATCAGCTCTCTAATTAACTCCCATATATATTTTGTGATAATGTCAGAATAATTAACCCATTTTTACGGATTTTACCCTAATTTAATTTCATACCTTGCCATTAATTCAAATATCGAAGTAGACATGCATTCACTCTCTTCTTCTTTTTCTCGTGCATTCTCTTTTATCATTTTTCTCATTGTTGCTCTCTCACTTCCTCATCCTTAAATATAAGCACATACTTAGAGGAAGTATATTTCCTACTATTTATTACTTTTTGTGTAATCTAGATTATTTGAGAATTGATTTGTGTCCAAATAAACTTCAAATGGATGGACAAAAAATGAAAGCTTCCGATGTAAAATATAATCTCTCTCTCTCTCTCTCTATATATATATATTTATATGTCAATAGACTTCAAATGGATGGACCAAAAAACGATTTGTTATAATGTTTATTTTAAAATATATTAATATTAGTTAGAGTGACTTACCTTTCAATTCATGAAAATGTCAACTTGCAAATACAAAAAACAAGATAATAAGATTTAGTGAAGTGAGATTAAACCAAATCATTTTATCCTTTTGAGCAACACTTTCAGAAAACATCTTCCTCTTTAACATGGAAGTATCTTCCTTTGAACTTTCACTCTTCTTCTTGAAGAATCGCATCATAACACTATAGTTATTTTCACCATCTTGGCTGGACTCTCCACTTTGGTCTCTTTTGTGGTCTCGCATACTCCTCCTTAAATGCATTGATTTTCTTTCATGGCAATTGAGAATGATAACAATTCAGACGCTTGGAATTTGGCCTCTTATCAGATCCTTCTCTCATTGATATACCTCTTTGAGTATGCCTTTTTTTTGAGCTTCTTCCCATGAACCCAGAGCAATGAAATGTAGCAGAACACAACACAAAATGTTGACATCTGGGTGCTCAGTAGCTTTCTTTATTGCTTTGAAGCTGCAGATATTTCCTTCACTAAGGGATAACCTTGGACAAGGTTGAGGCTTTGTACCAAAACCTGAAAATTGCTCTGGCCTTGTAAAGTAAATTGCATTGCCTTGACTTGTGGGACTGAGCTTTACTCTCTTCCATCCCAAGCTTCAGACTCTGTTCCATTTGCAACTGCTCCTTCTTGCTCTCTTTCTTCCTCCTTCAATCTTCAAATAACCTTCACTGAATGTAACTTGAAGGTTGGAGAAATTATTCCTTAATGCAAATGAATTACTCGGATGAGTCAATGAGCTGGGAAGGACTAACAACCATGAAGCACCAAACTCCTCTGCAAGACTGTGTAGGACAATGAGCTGGAAAAAAAAAACATGATATCTCCGTCACATTCTCCTCTACAGCCAAAACTGTGTAGGACAATTTCTTCTACCATAACTGGAAATTCTTCTTCACTCCAACTTCATTGGACAGCCTCAATGTCAAGCTGGATCTAGCCTCTGGCTTGGGTTGCATCAAAGACTTTCAAACCACACACCCAGTGACCCAGGTCCAACTGTAGCTGACATCATTTTAAATTCTCCGCAAAATGCTTATATAAGGGCACGTGTCACAACCAAAAAAGGTACTCTCCCGCATTAAAATAAATATGGCGCAAAAACATGCGACCACACACACAGTATGAGATGCAACAACTAAGAAAACAGATTTTCTTTAAATAACTATCTAAATATTTTTTTTATTTTCAAATCTTATTTCTAAAAACAGTTTTATAAAACTTTTTTTCTGAACAAAAAATAAAGAAAAGGATCAAACAAGCCCCTAGCTTTTTTTTTTTGGCCATCCAGTAGAAACCTTGTTAATTATTACTTGAGAATATTTAAATTAATATTTTTTTGTAATTACATTATTACATAGATTTTTCGAGAAATAATAACCACAGCTTTTATTTTGAAGACTGAAAAAAAAAAAGCCTCACAGAAAATATTAATCCACCTTAAAATTAAAGTGAAATACTATTATAGTTAAATAAATAGGGTTAGCCAATTTTATAATATAAGTTGGCAAAAAAAAAAAAAGCTTGTGAATTAAAAAAATAAAAACATTCAGGTCTAGAGGTGGGAATGCGGGCTGGCCCGCGGGTTGCGGGCCAGCCCCCGCGGGTTGGGAATTTAGACGGGGTGGGCTGAAGTAGCCCGCCCCCTTCGCGGGCTGGCTTTTGCCAGCCCGAGCCCGTTTAGGCGGGCTGGCGGGCTAGCCCGCCATTTTTTTGTTTTAAATTTCACTCTTTTTTTAAAAAAATCTACCCTCTTTCTTTTTCACCCGCTCATATCACACTTTTTTTTTATACATTTATATTATAAAGTCAATTTCATTCTTACTTTTCTTTTTTTTTTTTCATCTATTCACATCACAAAACTATATAAGCACATATTTTTTAAATTTGATAATAGTAGAATAAATAAATATAATATGAAAATAAGTGTCAAATAAAAAATATGAGGAATTAATTAAACACATCATCAAAGGAAAGAAGAAAATGAATACTAAGAGAGCATTTGAGGAGAAGAAAATAAAAAAAAATAAAAATAAAAAATTTTTTTGCCGGTTGGCGGGCCAGCCCGCACCAACCCGTGGGCTAAACGGGCTGAGCCCGTTTAGCCTGAATATAAACGGGCCGCCTTGCCCGCCAGCCCGCCCCGTTTTACCGGCTCTAGAAAAGAATGACAAGTGAATCATTTATTTATTTAGTTTTTTTTTTTGGCCAATGAATGACAAGGGAATCTGATATAATAAAAACCTCATAATACAATGCATGTAAGGTTCTTTTGACGTGAAAGAATATATTGTAAATTAATACAAGTAGACATGTCTAGTGACACAGCAGCAGATTCATATTGAAACTTGAAAGGCGTCAACCTAACTGAATTGGCCAACTCTTATAGCCCGGCTAATTAACCACTCTCGCATGCTTCCATATCCTCACAATTCACAGCATCAAAAAGCTAAGCGTGCATTCCAGATTTGTTTTCACTTTTCAACATCGATCCACATGTGTTCGTTCATTTTATGCTATATATCTATTTCATTCAAATTCATCTCCTTGTAATTTAATATTATTTTAAATTAAAGTAAAAACAATATTAATTTAAAAAAGAAAAACAGTCCGAACATAGCTAAAAGCCTAAAAGAGAATCTTGTCATAATGACAAGTAATCATTAGCATTGAGTGAGTGGAGCGAGTTGAGGGGACAGACTCATGTACTCTGTGAATGAGCTTTCCTCTTAGTCAAAGCTTGTGTCACCTCTCCCCAAGCAACACACTCTGACACAGCCTCTTTCTTTGATTAACTCACTCAAACTCTAACGTATAATTCATATCTCTTCCCTCTCCCACCTTCGCTCGCTCGCTCGCTCGCTCATGGCCTTCATGAAGCTTCTCTCTCTCTCTGCTCTCATCTTCTTCTGCTACACTATCTCTATCTCTTCTTCTGCCTCCTCTGACGTTGAACTTCTCTTGGGGCAAATCAAAGCATCCTTACAGGGTAACCCTCAAGATATCATTTTGTCTTCTTGGAACTCCTCTCTTCCTCTCTGCCAATGGATGGGTCTCAAGTGGGTCTTCTCCAATGCCTCTTCTCTCTCTTGCACCCACTCTTCTCCTCATTGGTCCGACCTTTCGCTCTTCAAACACCCTCGTCTTCATTTGCTCTCTCTTCAGCTTCCTTCTGCTAATCTCTCTGGTTCCGTCCCCCGACAGCTTTCTGAGTTCCCTATGCTTCAGAGTCTCTATCTTAACTTCAATTCATTGAATGGACCAATTCCTCTTGAACTTGGCTATAGTTTCACCCTCTCCGACATCGATTTGCGTGAAAATCTTCTGAGTGGAGCTTTGCCTCCATCCATCTGGAATATGTGCGACAGGCTTGTTTCTCTCAGACTCCATGGAAATTTGCTTTCTGGGTCTATTCCAGAACCAGCATTGCCAAACTGTTCTTGCGAGAATTTGCGATTCCTTGATTTTGGCGAGAATAATTTCTCTGGGAATTTCCCAGGCTTCGTTACTCGTTTTGATGGGTTGAAACAGCTTGACTTGGGTAATAATATGTTTGTGGGTCCGATTCCTCAGAGCTTAGAGGGTCTAAGGCTTGAAAAATTGAACCTTTCCCACAACAATTTTAGTGGTGTTTTGCCTAGTTTTCCGGACCCCAAGTTTGGTCTGGAGGTTTTTGAAGGGAATAACCCAGACTTATGTGGGCCACCCTTGAGAAGTTGTAGTGGAAATTCTAAGTCTAGACTAAGTGCTGGAGCTATCGCTGGTATAGTTATCAGTTTGATGGCAGGAAGTGTTATTTTAGCTTCATTGCTTATTGGCTATGTGCAGAACAAGATGAGGAAGGGCAGGGGAGGAAGTGATGATGAATTGGAGGAAGAAGATGACCAGGAAAATGGTGAAAATAGTAATGGTGGTGGTGAGGGCAAGCTTATGTTATTTCAAGGTGGCGAGAATTTGACGTTAGATGATGTGCTGAATGCAAATGGGCAAGTTATGGAGAAGACATGTTATGGGACAGTGTATAAGGCAAAGCTTTCTGATGGAGGGACCATTGCATTGAGGTTGTTGAGAGAAGGTTTCTGCAGGGACAGGGCTTCAAGCTTGCCGGTTATAAAGCAGCTGGGGAAAATTCGCCATGAGAATTTGATTCCTTTGAGAGCTTTCTATCAAGGAAAAAGAGGCGAGAAGCTCCTTATTTTTGATTATCTACCTCTTAGAACCCTGCATGATCTTCTATATGGTAAATTTACAATCCTTCCCTCTTTGTGTGTGTGTGTGTGTGTGTGTTTTTTTTTTTAAATATAACACTCATCAAAGCCTGTTGTTTATATGTTTCACGCTTATTAGAATTTTAATTCTTCATTATCAACATAAATGAGGGTATATTCTTTTCATGTATCCCAAAAGTAAACTTGATTACTTGCTCAACTTAGGCCTTAGGATGATAACTTTGATTGTAAATTGTTTGCGAACAAGGTCATGCTTACGTTGATAGCATGTTTTTAACCTATCATAGATATATTTGAACTTATCTGCAGAGCAGCAGAGAATCTCTTCTAGAGACATGAGATTCGGACAATACACTAATGAATATTATTATTGAGCAACTAGATGAATGGTTATGCCCGTTACATGGGCAAATGCCTCTGCATTTCATTGTTCTAGGGAAGAAGAATGATTAAAAAACAATCACATTTGAGACACCAAGGACTTGCAAAATACCACTGGAACAGGGGAAAAAACATTTGACCTAATGCAGCTGAAAAAACATTGACAAGTGTTTCATAACCATGAAAATTTTATCACTGGATGAAAAGTAAATGCTGCCTCATTGTCCTTTGCTATCATGGGAGTGTATGAAGCCAATTGGCAGCCTCTGTTATGACTCAAGTGGAGGGAAGCAGCAAGAACTAATCTCTAAAAGAATACCTTTTCATTTTATATTTTATTTTTTTATACTTTTGATACCAAGGGAATCTGATTTGAAGGCTTTATGTTACTTACAATTGATCCCTCTGGTTGTTTTTGGTTTTGGACAGAGACCAAAGCAGGAAAACCAGTGCTGAACTGGGCTAGGCGACACAAGATTGCATTGGGGGTAGCTAGAGGGCTTGCATATCTTCACACAGGACTTGATTCTCCAATTACTCATGGAAGTGTGAGATCAAATAACATTGTTGTGGACAATTTTTTTGTTGCCAGGCTCACTGAGTTTGGGCTTGATAAGCTATTGGTTCCAGCAGTAGCCGATGAAATGGTGGCAATTGCTAAGTCTGAGGGCCACAAGGCTCCAGAGCTTCAAAGGATGAATAAATGTAATTCAAGAACCGATGTTTATGCCTTTGGAATATTATTGTTGGAGATTTTGATAGGGAAGAGACCTGGAAAAAGTGGGAGAGGAAGTGAGTATGTGGATTTGCCTTCTATGGTGAAAGTGGCAGTTTTGGAGGAGACAACAATGGACGTGTTTGATGTGGAGATTTTGAGAGGGATAAGAAGTCCTATGGAAGAAGGGCTGATTCAGGCTTTGAAGCTTGCAATGGGTTGTTGTGCCCCTGTGGCTTCAGTTAGACCCAGCATGGATGAAGTTGTGAGGCAATTGGAGGAGAACAGACCAAGAAACAGGTCTGCTTTATACAGCCCCTCAGAAGCTAGAAGTGGAAGTGGCACTCCATTTTGAGCTTTTGCATATCAGTGTGTTCAACAAATTCTTATTCATAATTTGTTGTCTTTCCCTCTTTCTGGATGGTTTTCTGGTGGATGGTTGTCATAATTTTCTTCTAGAAAATGCATTTTAGAAAGGGGAAATATGTTGTTCTGTAGTTCATGGGTGCAAAGAAACACTTCTGTGTATTACACATACAATGCTATATGGATCAATCATACTGAATTTGTGTCCACGTCTTATAAACAGTATAAGCTCTGTAAAGGTTGAAATTAATATGAAACATGGGGAGGAATTAGTTGAAATTTGATGAAATGATCCTGTGGCAGACTAAAGTGTCATGGATTCATTAACTTTGATCTGATCATTTTCTTGATTTAGTACTCTTATGGAGACTGCACTGAGACTTTTGCTTGATAAGTATGTTTGAAGCATTTGAATGTCAAGTACTTGGCGTTTATTGTCAGATCAAGACCACATCAATGAAATCCAAACATGTCATGTTACAGATGGATATTGATAATTGCTTAGCTTAAAGATGATATTAATTACTGTATAAACACCATAAGCCATGCTAGTGTGTGCAATTGTTGAAATACAAATGGGTTCTCCGGCGAGATGAAGACAATTCACTGGAAAAGGGCACACGATAAATGCAAGTCATAAGAAGAAGAGAAGATAATTCTGATTCAAACAGATACACAAGAAGCCACTTCATTAATAATCATAACACCAACAGTACATTCTTTTTCTTCATTTTCGCCATTCATTTGGGACAAACCAAGTGTTCTCTAGAATGATGGGCTTACAACATTGTTCAGGGAGCAAGTAGACAAAGATCAAGCTATATATAATTGAGGAGACGAAGATAGACCAAGGGGGCAGAGATGAGAGTAGATTTTTTGTTTCCTTCTAAAATTAAGGGAGCAACAACCCCTTCACTTCAGTAAGTGAAGCAATTTGGAGAATGGCCTCTTCTACGCAATCATTGCTATAGAATTGATGAGACTTGACACACTAAAAATAAATGTACACCCTTTTCTTCCCCATTTACAATATCTAAACGGGGACAGATGTGACCAAAATGGTTGCAGACTTACTCAAGTACATCTAGAAAATTCAATAAACGAGGGAAAAGATCGAGGACTTTACTTTCTTCATTCCTTTCCTTTGTCCTTTTTTCTTTCATTAATTATTGTATCTCTGTTTTTGGTATTAACACATAGAACCCCTCTGGCAGCTAAGAACACCGGCACCAGAGGTGAGGGTACCAACCAAGGAAGATGATTTGGCCGATAAACTTGAAGCTCTGGCATAGCTAGCTCCAGAACCAGCACCTGATGAAGTGAAGAAGGCACCATTCAGCAAAAGGTCTCCCTCTGACCTCCAGTTCCAACCTTTCCACAGTCCTTCATCTGTGTCAACTCTCTTTGTCACCTGTCAACATATCATTTTTCCCACTTTTAAGGTTTCAGGAAAGAACAAACATTGTTACTTTAACAGTTCAACATTAATCCACTACTTGTTGAGCGTGATTTACCTCCTTAGCAAAAGCGTTCTGAGGGGCAAGGTATCGATTTCCCTGGCTGTTAATGGTGGGATCCGCACTACCACCAATCGCATACATTTCCCAGTGAGTATAGTCATTGTTTACCACATGGAAATACCCGTGTCTGCACCTGCATTTTCATAATTCCAACTCCTCCATTGTTAATATTCAAGTTCACGCAGTTCTCTGAATATAATTTGACAATATTCCACAACAAAGGTCTAGATGATTTGATTTACCTTGGCATTCTCTGAATAAGGCCCTCCCCAAAATGGTTGTAGGCAATGGTCACTTGCATCTGCTTATCTCTGACGTAAGAGTCACTGTGACCCAAAAGCATGACCTCATTGTGGTGAGTGAAGTAATTGTTGGAGATGGTAATGGCAGTTGAACCCATGATGGCATCAATAAGACCATCTGCGCATTTAGAGAGTGAGTTGTGATCGAGCCAGATGTGGCTCGCACCGAAGATGGAAATGCCGTCTCCGTCGGCCAGCGTCCTCCATCCGTAATGCGACGGCGAGCTACGGACCATGGCGTTGCCGGTTTGCTTGCAGTCATGGATGTTGAGGCCGTGGATGATGACGTTGGTGACGAATTGGACGGTGATGCAGGCCCCATAAGCAATGTGGACGTTGACGCCGCGGCCGTCGATGGTCTTGAAGCTGTTCATGATGAGCTCTTGCTTGAGAGTGATGACCATGTCCCTTTTGAACACGATCCACAAGGGCTCGTCTTGGATGACGGCGTGGCGGAGGGTGCCTGGTTTTGGGTTGACGGCGTCGTCGTCGCTGGGGTCAGTCACAACGTAATACTTTCCGTCTCGGCCTCCGATGGCATTGCGTCCAAACCCTATGGCGCAATTGGCCAGCTGTTTGCGGTGGCTCTGCCAGTTGCGGTCACACCGCCAGCAGTCGTCGATGGGATTCCCCGTCGTACAAGAGAAGAAACCCAAATTCCGTCTTTCCGTATGATTGCGTACACTCCTGTATGCCACATTTCACAACCATTAGGCACATTACAATCTAATATACGGCTGGAGAGCAGAGCAGTGGACATACTACTAGTATCATATTAAGTACGGTTCTTCGATCGTATCTGATATAAATTCAAGTGAATTGGAGAAAGAAGGCGTTGGTTATTAACAGTCTCATACTCATACGACATATACTTGCAGACGAAGCATATATGTGGAACTATCTATTCCTGATTTTATTGTAATGTCTTCAACGGAGAGGGTGATCGATCGCAGGATCTGAATCTGATGAATGATGATTCTGCCTCGTTCTTGGGGCGTCGATCGGTGGCAATCCTCTAATTGCTCATATTAACTTTAGTACTATTAATTAAAAGAATGACAATTTAATTGAACCTTTTGCCGCCACAGTGTGAGGAACGGATATTATTATTTGGGGGAAAAGTATGAAAAAGAAATAAATTCAATGCTCAGCTACTCATTTTGTTCAAGACATGTTACGTTGTGGTATCTCTGAATTATTATCTGCCAGAAAACAAAAATGGTATCTGCAGGCCGGACATAAGTGACTCATGAGAAAGGAAAAGCGCACTTTCATGCATGTAACCCCACATATACTTGAAATATGGGGCGATCTGCATAAATAAAATTCCTATACAAGGAAGGAGGCAAAAGTTATTACATGTCCATATAATTATAATTAATATGTATATAGATATAGCAAGTATAAAATGAATAGGTAAGTACTTTGTATATAGTTGAAATAAGGCAAGAGATTAATTAAAAGCGGGAGGGGCGGATCAGGCTAGGTGACAGAAGCATGTGGGTTAAGCTGGCAAAGGCAACAACTTTTCACAGATCTGATCATCTGCCATGAACATGGTGGCTGATTCCTTTGAGTCTTGAAAGGGAACTTGGGAACGTGAGCTATTAATTAAAGCAATATATAATTCTATGATAAATTAGATATGATTCTTTTCCTTTGTGAGTATAACATGTCATGAAAAGCAACAGTACTACTCCTCCACACCAATTTTGTTAGTTTTAAGTATAATTGGTGTGAGGTTACGCCTTGTGGTTTGTGCATGCTAATGCGGGTAATGAAAATTTAATTGAAATAGTAGCTTGTCAGCAAAGCAATGGGAGATGAAAGAAATGGCCACTTTCATTTATAATTAACTTACACTGACCACCTTGACTTGGTTTTAATGGCCACGTACAAAAAAGAAAAGAAAAGAAAAGGACATGTAGTATGGTATAGGATAATTAAGTTTTAAATTTTTAGTCCCCCTGATCAGTTAAGTTGCTGAATGTTTAAATCCAAGTGGGTTTTGATTGGTGATAAAAAGGCCATGTGACTTGCCTCCTCTAAGCCCAAGACAAAACTAAAGTAATGCAGCCCTCACATGGCACGTGAGATTTAATATTGGCACAGCGAAGAAAAAGAAGAGAGAGAGAGAGAGAGATCACGCACATATGAACCATAGAGGCTATCTCCTCAGGATTTGTTACTGCATGCTCATTGGAAGAATCATTGAACCTGAAAAAAGGCAGCGCAATAATAATTAAATAAATACGAATTCCCCAGAATATGTCATGAAAATGATGTCTCTCTGGGAGCTTAAAGAGTTTGGTGATAAATTGGTAAGTTGCAGCTTTTAAGAAAACTGGAGGGAGATCTCATTGTGCAGAGTGACACTTGTTTACTGTGGCGAGGTCAAGTATACAGTAAGAAGAGAGAATATTAAGGAGTGAGATTTTGCAGTGGTAATGAAGGAAAGAATAGCGAGAGTACCTGTGAGCGATGGCGGGAGGGAAAAGCAGGGCCAGAAGCAGAGAGGCGAGGGCCAGGAATTGGACAGAAACACAGATCTCCATTGTCTTTGTCTTTGTTGCTCAAACTCAAACTGAGGACAAGGGACAATGCCAAGGGAGCTGCCTTTTATAGCCAGCCAACTCAGCTTATGGGACTCCCCTCCTTCCTTTATGCCACGTGGATTTTATTATATGACCCTACCACTATTGTTCTCTCTTCTTCCTTTTCCCCTCACTCCCTTCCCTTGCAAAACCATATTCAGCTATTAATTAAATAGCCCCACCATTTTTCTATTACTCAACACTTTAATTACATCCTAACAATATGCAGTATCCAACTCAAAATTCAACTAATTCCATTCTAAACCCTAACTAGACCCAAAGTAAACAATGGAGTACTAGTATTTCCTATCATTCAATTATACTACTCCTTCCGGTCCTAATTATAGGGCATATTTACCTACCTTTGGAGAAAATTAAGGATATTGGTTAAATTAGTTAATCATATTTATTTTTCTAAAATACCTTTATTTAAAATTTAAAATGACATTCAATTACCTCGATTCTCTGTTTTTTCTTATACCTCTCCTATCTCACACACGACTTCTCCAAGCTCTCACACAATCCGGCGTCATAAATCTCCCTCAACAATTTCTGATCCACTCTTATTAAATTATTATTGTATTTAATTATTATTGAGAAAGTATCAATATAGGATATTTTAGGAAGAAATTGACAAAAATTAGAACTTTGTCCTATAATTAGGACCAAGATCAACTCTCAAATGTTGTCTTATAATTAGGACCGGAGGGAGTATTTGTAGTTTTTATTACACCCATATATCATTTATTAATTAACATGACTTCTTTATATGATCATCACTATGATGGAGCTAACTCATAAAAACGGATACATATGAAAAATTAGTTATGTAGGATTGTGGTGACTTCTTTTTAATTAACAACAATCCATATCAAGGCCAGGTTTGAACTTGGAACCTCAACATAGCAAAGCGAGAGATGCTGCCACTTGGGCAGCTAGTCATAGACTGTATTTATATATATATATATCATCATCATCATCATGGCTTTTGGCTCAACTAATTTATTTGACTGTTTCAACACTTACAAAGACATCATTAACAATATTCATGTCAAAATTATAAGACTAGACTTACGACATATATAAAAGCTTTCTGCAATCGTGATTCTATTATTATTATTTTTTTTTTGACAAAAACATAATTTCAGGGATTGATTGATGAATAATAGGAGATCGACTCAAAGAAATCCTTTTTCAATGATCAAAACCTTTATTGTAACTGAAGCTGCTAAAAAGGAGATAGAATGCTCACCATTCACACTAAAGCAGAAGTGACAGCTGCGAGCTAAGTACTTATGGCATGATTTTAATTCCCATGCGATTCTTCATTGATAAAAGTACGTGAACTCAACTGATTTAATTAAGAAACTAAAATTTTCAGTTTCATTCTTCTACGTTATGAATAATGCAGCTTGGTTCATTAAACCCAAATTAATGTAACATAGAAAAATGAATTTAGATTTTTAGCTGGGTATAGTACGTACGTACTTGTTATATCGATTTTGTATATATGAATTCACCAACTGATCTAAAATCTCATGTAGTAGTAAATTAAATAGGATGGGGATTTCTGGGAGTACTGGCTGCCCTTTTTGCCTACAAAAACAAAAGAATGTTTGAAGTTTTAAAGAGATCGAGGCTTTAGATATGTACACGAAAAGCATCAGCATCAAAAGAGTGATGAGCACATTTTATCAACGCCATTAGGAAAACCAAAAGCTAGTTAATTACGAGTGTGATTTTTTAAAACTTTTTTATCGATCATATCTTCATAAATCATATTGAAGATATTGATCATAATAATATATGAGATAAAAAGTGTCAAATGTTAAAAACAAGGCCAACTTAGCGGCCCCCAATGCTAATGAAGTCATTCATTTATCTGATAACGAATAAAATATGTTATTATTCACAAACTGTATGTGCTTATGTTTTTGGGTTTGAATAATGAAGATGCGAATTAAATTAATATGAACAGATCAGGTTGTGGGCACTTTTGGTTGCTTTTAAATTTTGGGCATCAATGATGAGATGAAGAAAGCGAAGGGTGTAGGACTTGTATAAAATTTTGGCCACATAAAAGCAAGGCTTAGCTTGATCACTTTAGTGTTGGTCACAATAAAATTAAGAATCTTCGACTTATTAAGCAATATATATATCTTAAATTAATTACACGAGCAACATGCATGTTTGGAATGAACGTTTTACACCAACTTGCTTCATTTATGCTTCTTTTCCTCTTTAAGTTGTTCATTTTTACCTTTTATTTGCTTCACCATCTGCTACTCATCGACCCATCAATAAAGCTCACCATGATTTCTCTTTTATCCTCTGCCTTCTGTTTTATGCCTCGATAGATCGGTACATTCCAAGAATAATATATTCTTTATTTTCCTTAAAATTATCAAATTTGTTAGAGGTCATACATATATATGAGGAACATCTGTTTTACAAATTCATCATCATATAATTAAGCGATGTTAACTAATGCAATTTAAAAAAAAAAAAAAAAAAAGACAGAGAGAGGGCCGGTCACTCTTTAATTTGCCAACAACTTGAGTTTGAGGCAAAATAGGACAAACAGAATGATAGTACTACTTTAGAATAATTTAATAAATTATTAATAATTAATAAGCACTTAATTAGTATATATGTGTCGGTTTACTGGAATATATATATGGAGTGGGAGGAAGCAATGTTGCAGGCTCTCACGTCTAAAGAACTGATAATGTGAAGAATATGGAAGAGGCAGAACCAATGAATGGAGAGTTGGGATTAGGTTTGACCCAAACTAAAATGGTTATTCAATTATTAATTTCAACAACCACATCACAATTCACAAGTACTTGCATGTGTTATTATTGCCTTGTGCCTACCCACATGCACTATTCTTGACTCGCATTTGGGTCTCCTTAATTAATTAGCCGTTTCCCATTTCTATTACTATAATATATATATTACATATGAGTATATGACTAATTTCATATGCATATATATATATATATATATATATATAGACCGTTTTATGTTTAAGTAATTCACTTCATATTATTTGTTAGGCTCGATCCTAGCTACTTGGAATTTTGTTTCCTTCACTTATTATACACATCTTATTAATAAGTTTCCATATATATATATATATATATATATATATATATATATATATATATATATATATATATATATATATATATGTGTGTGTGTGTGTGTGTGTGTGTGTGTAATTATAATCAACCACACCACACATACTACTACATTTGATATTATTGCCCCTCTCGTGCTATTGCAATGATTATATAAAAGAAAGAATAATAAGTAATTGGACTCTATAATAATGAAGAATCACAATAATCACGCATATGAAATTGTGACCCAAAGTTTTGCACACAATTATGGATGAAGATCATGGCTTGTGACCATAAGATCTCATCTTTAATTGCCCACCCTCAACTTTCTTGGTCTTCCATATATATCATTCACAACTAAATCAAGCCACCTATATATCTATAACTGGCAAAAAAAAAAAAAAAAACAAAAAAAAAAAAGGCGCGCGCGCGCAGACACACACACATATATGATATCAAATTACATGTATACATGCCACGTATATATATCACTCACTAATTATATTGACACCGACGCTGCTCTCTCATTATTAATAAACTTCCTAGGCCTTTAAAAGTTTTTGTTAAATTCCATTTTTGATCAGCATTCAATTCCAACCACTTAATAGTCCTCTGAAAATAATTCCATTCTTTATAACTTAATTAAGAGCCCGTTTGGTTCAACCCCATTGCATGCCTGTAATGGTAATTATGATTGCATTATCAAGAGAAGAGTGTTTGGTTACTCTTTAGCATGGTAATAGGGTTTACCATGGTAATGATGATTACCAAAAAATTGGTAATCCTCATTCATACCTCCCCCCTATGAATCCTCATTACCATCCTATTGCATAGTCTAAAAAGTCCAAATTACCCTTTAGTTCCCCTTATCTTTGTTTCACTTATCTTATTTCACTTGCCACATCACTTCACAACTGCCACCACCACAACCTCTTCCTCCACCCTTTGCCGCCACCACTACCTCCTCCACCGCCGTCACCTCCAACCGCCGCCGCCGCCGCTGCCACCACCCCAGACCCCGCCACCGTCACCACCTCCTCCTCCGCCGCCACTCTCACCCCCGTCGTCCCCCTCCACCGCCACCTCCTCTGCCGCCATCGCCCCACCGCCTACCACCACCTCTTCCACCCCCCGCTGCCCACCACCACCACCACCACCTCCTCCTCCACCAACACCACCTCCTCCGCCACCACCCCCGCCGCCGTTGCCGGCCCACCACCCAACACCACCTCCTCCACCCTCGCCGCCCACCGCCACCACAACCTCCTCCTCCGCCGCCACCCTCACCCCTATCAGCCCACCTCCCACCTCCCACCACCACCTCTTCCACCCCCACCCCCACCAGCCCACCACCCACCACCACCGCCACCGCCTCCTCCTCCTCCCCCGCCACCCCTATTATTGTCATCACCACTACCTCCTCCTCCTTCATCCCTGCTGTCGCTGGCTTGTAACTATTTTTTCTACAAAGATTATATTAAGGGGTAAAATAGACTTTGTGAAATATATTAATTTTAAATAATTTTTAAAATATTAACTCATTGCATGTTGCTTAAAAATCAAACCAAACACTACCCTTGTAATTACTATTGCATCGCATTACACTGCACCGCAGGGTGTAATGGGATCGAACCAAACGGGCCATAAATGATAATATAAACCCAAGGGCCACTTTTTCAGCCCATGATTTATGCTAGCTTTGTGGCACTATAACAGGGAGTTGTTTTTTTTTTCCCTATTTAATACAAATCTAGCCAGTTACATTAATAAATTAAGTGGTATAAACGTAGGACATGCTCTAAATTAATAGCCACATGCAAACATATAGAAATCTCACAACGTTTGAGTAATTAATAGCGCACGAAAGACTTGTATGTATATATGCATGTCCAATTGGGCATATACTCGTTAAGAGCCCAAAATTTGACCTGGTTAGGTTTTTTTTATAAGAACCTAATAAAAATTATCTTAATATTTAATGATTTTTTTTCATATTTACCCCTCATAAATCATTATATGGCATTAATTAAAAGGTGGATCTTTTTCATTCTCTCTCGTTGTTTTCTTTTATACTCTTACTACTATATTCTACATTCTCTTTCTTACTTTCCTTACTCATTTTCTCTTTCTTATTTGCCTCCTCATAAATAAGAGCATATTTGAAAAAATAATGTTTATTTCAGACATGCTTATTGTTTTAATTAATTTTAACCGTTTTTTTAAACCGCATAATATGGTTATTGAACTCTTATAAAAAAGGATTAGAGGGAGTATATAATTAGAGTGGTATGACTTTAAGGAGGAATTCGGGTTCTATGTCCAAAAAAGAAGAAGAAGGAATTCGGGTTCGAAATGAATTATTATTTAAAAACAAATTGAAGAGACCATTCTTGGACAAATTAAAATCATGAGTGTTAACCACGCAGCATAATACTTCTCTAAGGGTTAATTAAGGTGGCGTCTTCCCTAAGTCATGTTTGATCACTTCGTGTTATATTTGTCCTTTCAACATTAAGAAATTATTTAACTTGCAACAGCACAGATTGGGCCAAAAGAAACAAGCGCTTTTTTTAAAACAAATATCTAATATCTAATGCTATTACATAATCCTATTTAAATATATTTTTAATGAATAATTTCATTATATATAATACAAATGGTATTTAAGTGAAAATTTGAAAATTTGTAAAACGCTTGAATATCTAATGCTATTAAATAATCCTATTTAATTTCATTTTTAAATATAATTCAAATAGCATTAGATATGTTTTTATATATATAATTATATTTAACTAATGCTATTAAATATTTTCAATATTTCATTATTCTAATGCTATTAAATAATCCTATTTAAATATAATACAAATGGTATTTCATTATATATTTAACTTGCAACAGCACAGATTGGGCCAAAAGAAACAAGCGTTTTTTTAAAAACAAATATCTAATATCTAATGCTATTACATAATCCTATTTAAATATATTTTTAATGAATAATTTCATTATATATAATACAAATGGTATTTAAGTGAAAATTTGAAAATTTGTAAAACGCTTGAATATCTAATGCTATTAAATAATCCTATTTAATTTCATTTTTAAATATAATTCAAATAGCATTAGATATGTTTTTATATATATAATTATATTTAACTAATGCTATTAAATATTTTCAATATTTCATTATTCTAATGCTATTAAATAATCCTATTTAAATATAATACAAATGGTATTTCATTATATATTTAACTTGCAACAGCACAGATTGGGCCAAAAGAAACAAGCGTTTTTTTTTTTTTTTTTTTACAACTACCTAATATCTAATGCTATTAAATAATCCTATTTAAATATATTTTTTACAGCACATATTAATTACGCATAGTACTGTAAATTTGTAAAATTGTAAAAAATCATAACGGATTTCTTTTTATTAGTAGATGAAAATTCCGCTTGGAAACTTTTTTTCCAGATAAGTTACGAAATATTTTTAGCGAACCAAGCTTTCAATTTTTAATAGCCAATATATAACATTAGAGCAACAGTATAATCTTCAGCTTAATTTCATAATTGCTGGAAAAATAGTTTTTGGGAAAATCCTATATAAAGCTAGCTGAAATAGAGAAATTCTAAGTAAGATTGGTAAATTCAATAAATCCTTAATTACGTCATTGACCCAATTTAAAATTTCAAAATATAGAAAAAATGACTTTAATGTCCTCTCATATGTTCTTGAGATGATTGCAAAGTACTTCAAAAATTAATAGTACTGTTACAGTAGAAGAAATTGAATTAATCATGAGACATGAAATTTTTGATCTCCCATAAACTCCTTTGCAATTAAAAAGTTCTATTGAAGGCATTGCCTCTAATTTCTCCCACCAATGGCTTCTCAAACACTTCCTTGCAGTCTATAATATCGTAAAAATTCTATATGTTCCAGCAATAGCAAAATTCACTTCATCCTCTTTGGTCCAATTTTTTTTATTTCAACCCCTTCTTAATTCCCTTATATGGTTTCACCAATGGAATGCTTAAAGACTCAACTGCACAGCAACAACAATTTCATACAAAAATATGAGCGTATACTGTGTGTCGTCCCTACTCTGTTTGGGGATATAAACAAATAGAATGATTAAGTCCAAGATTTGTGTGTTAACAATAAAATCAATGATAAGACGGATATGGGAGCATCTTCCGTTGGGAAGACGGATGTCGGTTTGCCGTAGGGATGGGGGAAGCATATGTGAGGCAGTGGTTGGGAATTGAAATACAAGTTTTTTATATCAACAATGGGTGGATATATAATTTTTTTTTTTAAAAAAAATTGATGAATATATAAAAATAGTCCTTAAACAACATACACACATATATATTGTATCCTACAGCTCAATCTTAATTAGGTTTCGAAATCAATAAATTTAATTTTTTTTTAATGATACATGGGAGAGCAAATAAAAACTTCACACTCTAATCGGGTTTTTTTAAGAACTTGGAGGCATGGAAGTAATTTGACCTAATTTCTAAATCGCACTTTGATTTATATGACTTAGTTAATAATTTGTTAAGTTTAACAACCCAAATTAAAATTTGGATATTTCATATGGCTTTAAAAGGGATTTTCCCATAGTTTTTTATGCTCAAACTGAAAAATTGGTTTAGCTAACTATTGTTTTGATCTAATTTCTTGACTTTTGAAAACCAGAAGCCTAAATGGAAAGATTTCGCAAATTACTTTAAAAGCATTTAATGCGCCTTCACTAGTAAAAAATGGTTTTTTAGACTGGTTAAAATCGACTTTTTAGACCAGTTTTGGATCCGGTCTTGATACAGCCGGTCTTAAAAGTATGTCATTTTTAAGACCGGTTTCATAACCGGTCTTAAAAGTCTCACTTTTAAGACCGGTTGTATTAATAACCAGTCTAAACTTAACAATTTTAAGACCGGTTGTCATGAGGACCGGTCTTAAAAGACCTCTAGTAGAAGGCGTTTTAGAGAAATTTTTAAGACCGGTTATATATAAAACCGATCTTACAATTACTTTTAAGACCGGTTATTTTTATAACCGGTCTTAAAAGTGTTATATTTTGTTTTTTTAAATGTGTGTGATTAGGTTTTTACCAAAACGCATCCTTAAATTGCTACCTCAAATGCCATACTTGTTAAGTGCTATATGGTGTTCAGTTTGCTTCCACTTACAATGTCCTTTGCTTTAACCTTCCACTTACCATTTCATTTTGCTTTAACCTTCCACTTACCAATTCCACTTACAATGTTTAGTAGGCATAAATGAATTCAAACATGTCATATATATCATGCAACCAACAAGTGAATTCATCAAAATATACAAAAATCATCTTAAAATCAACAAACATGTGAAATCATGCAACCAACAATATTTGCAACCAACCACCATGTCAATTCATCAATATACACAAAACAATTCCTGAGTTTTACAAGAACTCATTGTTGTAAAAGTTCATAAATGAATTCAGCACAACATTTGCGAATGTGCTCAATATCTTCTTCTGGAAAAGGGTCAGCAAGTTCAAACATCTGAAACACCAAAGTCAAGCAAAACATTAAATTCACTTAAAAAAATAATAGTACAAAAATTTTGAAATATATATATACACACACATTTACCTCTTCAGTAAGTTCTGTAGTGCCTAGGGTAATAATATTATACATGTGCATCAGAATATACATCCCACACAAGTTGGACCCCGGTGGTTGCCTACGGGTCTGAAAAATAATATGATATCGTTGAAACAAGTATAAAATTAAAGCATGACTTATTATTGAATACATTCTTAACAAACCAATATGTAACTAACATTTGGCAAGATCCATGTAGGGTCTTTTACCTCAAGCATAGGCCTACTACAAGCAGTGTGTTGGAATGTCCGCATAGCCCTATATCATCAAAATCACAAAGGTTACTTATTTTACACAAATTCCATAAATTTTGCACACGAAAGGTAATTAATAATGCAAGAAAACATACAAGTTCAAGCTCTTCTTCAATTCACTAGTTGGCTTGCTAAGGTGGAGGGAGCATAAAAGGATGACAGAATAACTCCTCTTGCACAAAATAGACAATTGCCAAAGATCACTGAAAAAAGGGAAAACTTTTAAGCAAATATAAAATATTATGTATAATATGAAATATAAATTTGTCTTACCCATGTAAATATGGAGCCAAGAAACACTCAATTGAGGTTTCACTAAGCCTGTGCGATAAGTATGTGTGTTTGATAGAAGAAGTGGTCCCTTTGTTGTAGAGTTGAACTGGGCATAAGAGTCCAAATTTATCGATTTTGCCAGGGTCAACCAACCTACGATGCATCCACCTACAATAATTCAAGCAGGGATATTAAATCAAAGTTTAACAGCGTAATTTGTAAAATATTAACTTCTAATTTGAGAAGATACTTACATCAAAAAGAACTGGACAATCGAAATCGTAAGCTATTGTAGAGGAGCTACCAAGGACATTAAATCATCCCTCTCAAGATAGCAATGTGCCCCTGACTTGCCAATAGCTGACTCAGTAGCCCAATTTCTTGTTGCAAAGGCCGTATCATATGCCATCAGAATCACTTGCTGCATGACATTTAATAGAGGCCATGAAACATCTTGAGTGGAGGGAGGCAGAGGCGGCAGGGATTCCTCAGCTCGATTAGAAACAAGGTTCTTTGGCCACAAGATGAAAGAGTTGATGACATTGCCCACAGCCTTGAAGTCATCAACAGGGATAGGGAGAGGTGCATCTACAACGATCACCTTTTCAACTGCCACTCTGACTTGATCATCCTTTATTTCTTAGTGGTGGACAGTTGATCCCAAGTTGTGCACGCTCCCTCGTGCAACCAATTGTCTTAGAGGATCCTCCACAAACAAGTCACAAGGCTCAACAATTTGGCCGCCAGGACCCTTTGATGACTGACCAATGCAACTCCCTTTAGTACTCTGTTAAGGTTTAGGGAATGAGCCTAGGGAGCACTGGTATCTGCTTGTCTTGTGCTTGTCATAATCATCCATTCCTCCTTCATCTTGCTGAACCTTTCTTCAAATCGTGCATCAAATGATGCTTCTGCCTCGGCCTTAGCTTCCACCCTCATAGTGGCTAACATACACTCCATCTCCTCCCTAGTCACCATACCACTTGAGGAACGGTGTGAAGGTGCTCTAAAGTAATCCCTTATGCCTACCCCTCCTCCAACCCCCTGATACGGTCGGGATGCTCAGGTTTTCCTGTAGCTACGGTCAGGATGTCATTCCTCCCATCCAACCTAAACGATCCTTCGGCTTGTTTTTTTTTTGAAGCTCCTCCTATAAGACACAGATGACAAATGTTAGTAATGAAATTTGTTTACTAAATAATTAATAACAACAAGTCAACAACAATACTTACAATTTTCTCACCGACCACATGAGATTGTTCACTCGTATAAGACCCACTCCTCTTTTGGTAAGCGAACAACTACTTCTCTTATCAACGTATTGGAGATGGTGGAGAAAGAAGAACAGAAGGATCAGATTGAGCTACTTCTTCCAATCTCTTCCGTTTGGCCGCCAACAAGTCTTTTTCGGCCTTCGCATACCTCCTACGAGACATTGTATGGGGGAAATCATTCTTTCTACCACTCTCTTGGGCCTTTTTCCTTTTTTCCTGCGAATAAGAAATCAAAATTAAGTCATTGTAAATCAATAAAGACAATTCATAATTCATAAGCAAATCAATTGCAAAATAAATCAACTCACCAATACTTCTGGAGTAGTCCGAAGCCGTCTAAATTCTTGCCAAGTCTGTTCATCAATAAAAGAATACTGATCGCACAAATTAGGAAGAGGCTGACCTTCTTCCACCTCGATATGCACGTAATTGTTGGCTAGATTTGTCTTAAACTTCCTCGAGCGTTCATCACAATACGTCATTGTCTTGTCATACAAGACTTCACTCTCAGGAATGTCGTAAGTGAGCTGGATAGTTTCCTAAATATGTCACTTCACACCTCTATCGACATTTCTCCACTGCTCTATCAAGATGCTAGGCTTGTTGCGTGCTAGGAGGCTGACAAAACTCCTATACCATTGGGCATTAGGCCCGATTGGTTTCCAATATCTATCAAACTCAATCGGAATCTTTTCCCCAGTATTCCGATTGAGAAGAATGTCTCTCAATCGGGTGGCTCTCCTACCCCTTGGTCTAGGCCGGTTACGTAGCTCATTGTGTTTTTGGCTCGAATCATTGCTAGGCTCGCTCTGATTTGGATTAGTTGGATTGGGAGTACCCTCACTAGGATGACTCATTGTCTAAAAATACTTTAAGAACACTATTTAAGGCAATTTTGCTACACGGTGCTTATTGTTATAACACGGCACTATCTATAAAGGCATCGTTCAAAAGCAATTTTCAAGTTATGCAAACATGAACAAATAATTGCAATGCACAAGTTGAAGGAGGAATGATTAATTGGAATTGCAAAAGCAATTCCCTAAAGCAAGTTTTCATATTGGTAAAGATTTTAAATTCAAATCGCATGCCCGAATCAAAAGAAGGAAACCAGAAGCTACAAAATCAATATAACAGAAGCAACAAGCTTAAACCAAACAAAACAATATAACAGAAGCTACACCACTAGAAGCAACAAGCTTAAACTATAGTCTTCAACGTATTAGGATCAAAATCATCACTACGACTCTCAAAATCATCACTTTCAAATGGAATAATTAACCCAGGTCCACTAGAAGTAACAAGCTTAAACTATAGTCTGTAATGCAAATAAAAAAACACCAAAATAAACCCACGTCCACAATTTCAGAATAATTAAATTGTACTTTAAACCTTTGCTTGAGGATCCTCTTCTTCCTCTGGATTTGAACAGTCCTTGGCCACTTGCTGCAGGAATCGAACAAAGAAAATGGAGGATAAGTAATCTCACAATTTCAATGAAAAACCCAAAAACGAAATGGAAACACAAACTTGACAATAAAAACGAGGTTAGGAACGAAACCAATCGGAGGGAACAAACGACGATAGCCTTCCGACAATGTATTCAACAGTAAATCTCCGTTGACGGCGGCAAAGTGAAGGACGGAGAAGAGAAGGGGAAAGGAGGAGCTGTCGCGAACAGACGCAGGGGTTTCGCTGATGTGCTTGAGTCTCGAAATGAAATTTTAGAGCTAAAATTAGGCGGTTTTTGAAATCCAGGTCAGTTTTAAGACCGGTTGTCAATTACAACCGGTCTTAAAAGTAATATTTAAGACTGGTTCTATTTTAAAACCGGTCTTAAAGTACATATTTAAGACCGGTTATTAATAAATAACCGGTCTTAAAAATTGAAATTTTTTAAGACCGGATATTAATTCATAACCGGTCTTAAATTTTGAATTTTTAAGACCGGTTTTAATTTACAACCGGTCTTAAAAATAATAAACATTTTATTTTTATAATTTTCTTTAATTCAGATAATATTTTCTAGACCTGTTATTTTTAAAACCAGTTTAGAAAATATATTACATATATTTTTTTTAATTGTATATATTTTAAGACCGGTTTTTGTTATAACCGGTTTTAAAGTTATTTTCAAGACCGGTTTTTACTATAACCGGTCTTAATATTTCATCATAATTACAAAAATGCCACCGGTCATATTTTTAAGACTTTATCCGATATAACCGGTCTAAATGTTCCGGTCTAAAAACCCTTTTCTGTACTAGTGCTTGTACTTACATGTGGGATATGAAATATTCCTGATACTCCAATTCCTAGTTTTTAACAGCTTTGAAACTATATTAGAAATACTATAGGGTTAAGGAGGCTCTTTTGCCCCGCACAAAGGGGCAATTATGACTTAAAAATTTTTTGGGGGATAATTTTATCTTAAAAGTTTCTAAATCATAGTATTTTCGTTCTGACTATTATCTCAATTAAATTTAACTGTTAATTGACTAAATTTGTTGAATTGACAGTTTATGTCATTCATGTCATTTTTATTTTTAATTTAGATGCAAATTTGTATCGGAAATTTTCACTCAAGAACACTATTGCCTTAAAAGTTTCCAAATTGTAGTAATTCCGCTCCACCTGTTATCCAAGTTAAGTCTACCCGCGGTTAATTGACCAAATGTATCTATTTGGTAAATCAATATGTCATCCACTTCATTTTTTCAAAATTATATTTAAAAATAGGGTTAATATAACTTTTGGTCCTTGAAGTTTGATCCAATTTTGGTTTTGATCCCTCAAGTTTGAAATTAGTGGTTTTGGTCCCTGAAGTTTCATCCAATTTTGGTTTTAGTCCCTCAAGTTTGAAATTAGTGGTTTTAGTCCCTGAAGTTTCATCCGATTTTGGTTTTAGTCCCTTAAGTTTGAAAATGACTTGGTTTTTTTTTTTTTTGGGTCGGGTCGGGTTTCAAAAACGGGTCACCAAATCCTTTTCAAATTTGAGGGACTAAAACCAAAATCGGGTGAAATTTCAGGGACCAAAACCACCAATTTCAAACTTGAGGGACTAAAACCGAAATTGGGTGAAACTTCAGGGATCTAAACCACCGATTTCAAACTTGAGGAACCAAAAATTATATTAACCCCTTAAAAATAAGTAAAACAAAATTAAAAAAAAAATGCATCTCATAGGAAGGATTAGAGACAATCAAAGAGGTAAAAACATCTTGTGCGATGAAGAGAAAATCAAAGATGTTCTCAATCTTGGAGTTGTTAGCTAGGTACGGTGGCAGAGAGTTTTCGATAACTTTGTTCTCGGCAATCTTCCTTAGTGTGCTATGTATATAGTGATTTAATCTTTTTTTTTTATTATTCTTTGGTGGATGTGAGCTCTTCCTCCATATGTAACTTCTTCTTCTTCTTTTTCTAATATGTTGTTCATATTGTCAGCTTACCATATTTAGTCAACTAACAATTAAACTTAACCTAAATAACTATCAAGGCAATATTACTATGATTTGGAAACTTCCAGAATGACATTGCTCATAAGTGAAGACTCCGGAGTAAATTTGCACTTCAATAAAAATAACGTTTATAACATGTGAACTGCTAATTCAGTATATTTGGTCAAGTAACGGCTAAAACTAACTTAGATAAGGGTCTTAGCGAAATTGCTACGATTTGAAAATTTCTGGGACAAAATTACCCCATAAAAAACTTTTAGAGCAAAATTGTCCCTTGACAATTTCCAAGACAAAATAGCCATTTAACCCAATATTATACTCCGGTGCTTCAAAAAACAAAGAAATTATATTAGAAAAATAATTGAGTTGAGTCTGGTTAATGCTCCAGCAGTGATCATGGTGGCCCAACAGTGGTTCTGGTGCAAGGACCTTGATCCTCTCGGGGGATTTCGAAATCTCGTGCGTACGTGGTCCTTAAATTTAATTAATAGCCTTGTAAAGTTTTAGAAAACATCATTTTCTGGCACCACCGTTATATTTCTTTTTATAAGTCATTTATATCTTATTTTTACAAAAAAAAAAAGAATTAAATAGATAAATTTTTTCTATATTTACCCTTATTTATAAATGATACACATCTTCTTTCACACTTTTCTTTATCTCTCTGCATTTACTTCTCTCTCTTCCTTCTATTATTAATGAAGGGTAAAATTGTCGAGAGCTCATTTATTATCTTACAAATGACTTTAAAACAAACTTTTTGGTTATAAGTGACTTATAAAAAAGAATAGAGTGGTAATGAATAAAAAGCCATGCTATACCATAAGTTATAAATATGCTAATTTTTTATATTTATGAAAAACTGTGTAATTTAAATAGTTTTAAGTGAAATGAAATTAATTTAATTTTTATATTAATTCCCAAAAATATCACAAATCAGTGCCCCCAGTCAATAGCCAGCTGAGGTAATTTGTGGTTTTATTCAGGATTAGTATTTTTATTGGCTAATCAATATAGCCTTTAATTATTGTCGGCGTAGCTATGCTTGCATTTGCAACAAAATGAGGAAACCTTGAAATTAATCAACCTAAAAATCTTTTTTTTTTTTTTTTGCCCCTTTGAAGCTTGATTATGAGATGTCATATCTTTAGGACTTATGTAGGAGTGAATAATATATGCGAATTGTCCTATGCCACAGACACCCAGACATGTGGTAAGGTACCCCACATGGGAGCTGCTAGTTAATCATTCTTTTACTTGCAATCAAAGAAATAAACAATGGCTTGATTCTCATATATACTTAATTACTTAATGTGCGTTTGGGTAAGCCCCAAACTATGGTTCAAAAGTCTTTTTTTTTTTTTTAAATTGAGACAAAACTCTTTTCACATATTTAGCTTATAAATCGTAAAAACTATTATCCAAAAGCTAATCTAAAACACACACTTAGTTATAACCCTCAATTGGCTTGCCATGATTCAAGCTTCTGCCTTTGAAAACTTGCGCTATGATTCCTAATTAATCAATTAATAAGTAATCAAATTAACGATATAACAATGGGCGTTTCTGGTCCATTGTTTTCTCTCCTTCAGGTATGTTCTTTAATTACATTGTAGTTTAATTTGATCGTTAATATTTTACAAACCACACATCTCTACGAATTTTCCACTGGATTATTTTTAGAAAAATAGTTTAAAACATAAAATGTGGATGATGTATTCAAATTAAACAATGGTCGTAATGACTTAATTAGTAATTAACTATTAATTAAGTACCTGATAGGTAATGCTGAATGGCTTCATCCTTAATTAATACAATTCATCATTTGTTTGTTTAATAACTTAAGAGTTGAAGAAACCCATAATCAATTTGATTAAATTTTTAGTTAACAAAGATGCATAATTAGGGTTTATAGAAGTATATGCTTGCAAGACAATATAAAATGGAAAACAACAGCTCTATATATAGTTTACATGTTTTCACATGCGAATAAAGACAATATTAATTAGCTAATAAACTCAAGAATCTAGAGCCTAAACAATTTTGACCTAGCTAATTACGAATAAATATAAAATAAATAATACAAACAATGACGGGTGTTTAATTTTTTTCTAATTAAAGCTCCATTTTTAGTTAGAGCTGCACTTATTTATCTACAATTATAATTAGCTCTTTCTCAAAAGAAATATGCTCATGTATGTTGTGCCTTGTTTAATACCACATGGCATAAGATATAGCCAGGTATAAAAATACGATATATATATATATATATATATATATATATATATAATTGAATAAATACACGTAATCCGTGGTGATGATTTATTGATGAACACACTTGCGTGCTTCCCTCCGGAATATTTGGTCCATACCAATAATTTAATAAATGGTATTCCTCTGGTTCTTAAGATAAGACATATTTATCTAATTTAATTAGATTAAAAAAATTAGTTGAGTTAGTTAATATGACATATATTTTTTAAAACAAAATAATCATATTTTTTAATTAATTCTCTCATTCCCTCTCCTTCTTAATTATTATTGAGGTAAATTAAGAAAAGATTAATAAATATAAAAATTATGTCTTATATTTAAGATCAAGATCAACTCCCCAAATATCAAGTTAATTCAATGTTTTTGCTTTGGAATCATGTTATTGTCATACACCTAGCTAGTAATCTAGTAACACACACACACACACACTTTGTGTTTAATTTGTTTTGTGTATTTTAATTACTAGTAATACGTACACAGAATGCACGGCTACGTGTCAATTCCAACTTCGCCGCCCCAGAGTATTGTCAAGGATATGCATATGGTTACGTATATAAAATACGATATCCTACACCATTTAATATATATTAATATCCATAGAGAGAACCTTTTTGCGTGTTCTATAAGAAGATGGTACTCACAAAATTATTTTTTAAGAAAATAGAAAGGAGGGAAGGGATGTGATAAGAGAAGGGAAGCACATGCATGTACTTGTTTTTCAAAGAATTTGGAGGGGTGAGTCCTCAGTACATGAATATTATTGGGGCACATTTGGTTGAAGAATGAATGAAAAAGTTTCTACGTGGAAGTATGAAAAGAATATATAGTACAATAAGTCAACTGTATGTGTTAATTAAAACAAGACATGCAAGGCTCTACTTACATATGAATATATATCAAAGTGAAACCAATCAAATGTGGGCGCAAATGGAGGAGAGCTAATTAATCTGGTTTTTTATATATTTTGAATTATACAAATAAAGGAGGAATGTGTTGCGGAAGCGGGATATATAGAGCGTAACCAATTATACTAAAAAATCACAAACTAGAAACAAAGTCCCTAGACGTAATTTAATAATATAATAAATCACAACTACTATATCTAATAACAGCTAATAAATAATAAATAGGACTCCAATAAGGGAAATACCAGAATCTAATTTCACTCTAAATAATTTACAAGTGAAATTCTATAAGAGAAGAGGAAATACAAACTGCCTTATAGAAGAAAATAGGCAAGTTGAGGGGTGAGATTAAAGGGAAGGAGGAGAGCTCCTTTTATAGCATAAGGAGCGCCTCCTCCCTCACAATTTCAGCGATGTGGGACATATTTCCCACATCCAACAAATCTCCACCTTGGGAAAAATTCCCACATTCCTAATTACAAATTCTATTTACAATTCAACAATCAATGTTCAACAGTGTTGATCAAATCCAAACAATGTTGAAATTTGACAGAGGTCACCACCTGTGTCAGCATATCAGCAGGATTCTCGCTCGTCCGTATCTTCTGTATCATGACTCCACCTTCTTCTAAAATTTCTCGTACGAAGTGATATCGAACATCAATGTGCTTCGTCCTTGCATGGTATACTTGATTTTTTGCTAATTGAATAGCACTTTGGCTATCACAAAATACTATAATGTCTTCTTGACCAATACCAAGTTCTCCTAGCAATCCTTGAAGCCAAATTGCCTCCTTTATAGCCTCTGTAATTTCCATGTACTCTGCCTCTGTGGTAGACAAAGCAACTGTTGACTGTAAAGTCGACTTCCAACTAACTGGTGCCTTTGCAAGAGTAAACACATAACCAGTAGTTGATCTTCGTTTGTCCAAATCACCTGCAAAATCTGAGTCACAATACCCAACTAAAGATCGGTCATCTTCCTGCTCAAAAACCAAACCAACATCTACAGTATTACATATATACCGTAGAATCCATTTCACAGCTTGCCAATGCTCCTTTCCTGGATCATGCATATACCTACTCACAACTCCAACAGCTTGTGAAATGTCAGGTCTTGTACAAACCATCGCATACATCAAGCTACCAACAGCATTTGCATATGGTACCCTTGACATATATTCCCGTTCATCTTCATCCTTCGGCGACATATCAGCACTAAGCTTAAAATGAGGGGCAAGTGGAGTGCTAACCGGCTTCGTTCTCTCATCCATACCAAATCGATTTAGCACTCTCTTCAAATACTCCTTCTGAGATAAAAAGAGTTTCTTTGATTGTCTATCTCTTGTTATCTCCATGCCGAGAATCTTCTTTGCCTCTCCTAAGTCCTTCATCTCAAATTCCCCTTTTAGTTGAACCTTCAGCTTCTCAATTTCTGCCTGATTTTTCGAAGCTATCAACATATCATCAACATATAAGAGGAGATATATAAAGGATCCATCTTCAAGCTTTCGCAAATAAACACAATGATCGTATCTGCTTCGTTTGTACTTATGCCGCAACATAAACTTGTCAAATCGTTTATACCATTGTCTCGAAGATTGTTTCAATCCGTATAACGATTTTTCAAGTTTACACACCATATTCTCCTTTCCAGCAACTTTGAATCCTTCAGGCTGAGTCATATAGATTTCCTCTTCCAAGTCTCCATTTAGAAATGCAGTTTTAACATCCATCTGAACTAGTTCCAAATCCAACTGTGCTACTAAAGCCAACAAAATTCTAATAGAGGAATGTTTCACAACTGGAGAAAATACCTCATTGTAATCAATTCCCTCCTTCTGAGCATAGCCTTTAGCTACCAATCTTGCTTTGTAGCGTACATCACCTTGGTTAGGAAATCCTTCTTTCTTTGCATATACCCATTTGCAACCAATTGCCTTCTTACCCTTCGGGAGTTTGGCCAATTTCCACGTACCGTTCTGATGAAGGGACTGCATTTCTTCATTCATGGCATTCCTCCACTTATCCTTCTCTGAGCTCTGGATAGCCCACTTGTAAGTTGAAGGAATATCATCAGCTGCAATTGAGGTTGCACAAGCCACCATGTCTTCTAAACGAGTAGGCTTTCTTATTGTTCGTTTTGGCTTGCTGGTTGCTATTGATTCACGTTGCTGTTGAGGTTCATGAGTTGAAACCTCCCTTTCAACTGGCTCTTCATCTGCTACAGGAAAGTCTTCTTTTGTTTTCCCGTCTGCACCTTGTACTGGGAAAATCAACTTTCCTTCAAACTCCACCTGCTTTGAAACACCATCATCTTGCTTGGTATCTTCAGCTGCTACCTTTCTCACCATGGCAGATTCATCAAAGGTAACATCCCTACTGAATACAATCTTCTTTGTCTCTGGACACCATAAACGATATCCCTTGACTCCAGAAGTGATTCCCAAAAAAATGGCTTTCTTTGCTCTCGGATCCAATTTTGATTCTTTCACATGGTAATATGCAGTTGAGCCAAATACATGTAAAGAATCATAATCTGTAGCAGGTTTTTCATACCATTGTTCCAATGGTGTCTTACCACCAGTAGCAGAAGATGGTAGACGATTAATGAGGTGGCTCGCATATGTAATTGCCTCAGCCCAAAATTCTTTGCCCAAGCCAGCATTGGACAACATACAACGAACCTTCTCCAGCAAAGTCCGGTTCATGCGTTCTGCCACTCCATTCTGTTGTGGTGTATGCCTGACTGTGAAGTGTCTGACGATGCCATCTTCCTCACAAATCTTCTGGAAAGGATCATTTCTGTATTCTCCTCCGTTATCTGTACGAAGACATTTGATCCTCCTGCCTGTTTGTGTTTCTATCATCACTTTCCATTTGAGAAAGATTCCCAACACTTCATCCTTGGTCTTCATTGTATACACCCAGACTCTTCGGGAAAAATCATCAACAAAGGTTACAAAATAATGTTTTCCTCCCAATGACGGTGTTTTGGAAGGACCCCAAACATCAGAGTGAACATAATCCAAAATACCTTTTGTATTATGAATAGCTGTTCCAAACTTAACCCTTGTCTGCTTCCCCTTTACACAGTGCTCACAAAAATCCAAACTGCAATGCTTTAATCCTTTTAACAACCCTTGATCTGATAGAGTTTTTAAGGATTTACCTCCAGCATGTCCCAAGCGCATATGCCACAACCTCGTCGCTTCTACTTCCTTCTCATCACTGGATGTCACTGCTGCTGTTCCAATAACCGTACTACCTTGATAGTGGTACGTGTTATTGTTCTTCCGTATACCCTTCATTACCACCAGTGCACCGGAAAGTATCTTCATTACTCCACTTTCTATGGTGATTTTGAATCCCTTTGAATCCAGAGTTCCCACAGAAATGAGATTTTTCTTCAAATCCGGTACATATCGAACATCAGTCAATGTTCTGATCAGTCCATCATGGTTCCTCAAACGAATTGAACCAATCCCATATGCGGTAAGTGAAGTGTTGTCTGCTGTGTGGACAACTCCACATCCTCCTTCTTGGAAATCAGTGAACCAGTCTCGGTTAGGACACATATGATGGCTGCAAGCTGAGTCTAACAACCATACGCCTGATGATTTTGACGACGTCGTTGTAGATAGTGAAAATTTGAATTTTCATCATCACAGTCAGCTACATTTGAATCCATAGCAGCATTCTCATTGTTGTGTTTGGATTTGTTCTTCAATTTCGGACAATCCTTCTTCCAGTGGCCTTTTTCTCGACAAAAGGCACATTCATCTTTACCGGGTTTGGACCTCGATTTGGATCTCCCTTTCCTTGATCTCGACTGATTTTCAGTACGTCCTCTTGTGACTAGTGCCTCTGCTTCTCCGCTTCTTTGTTTCTCTTTCTTTCTTTGTTCATAGCTGTATAGCGCAGAACAAACGTCTCTAAGAGATACCTCCTCTTTGCCATGAAGTAGAGTAGTCTCCAGGTGCTCGTACTCATCAGGAAGTGATCCTAACAACATCAAGGCCAGATCTTCATCTTCAAAAGTCACGTCCAGATTCTGCAAATCTGTTACCAACTTATTGAAGCTGGTAATATGATCATTCATTGTGGTACCAGGTACATAGGTGAAGCGAAACAGTCTTTTCTTCATATGAAGTTTATTCTGAGTGCTTTTCTTCAAAAATTTGTCCTCCAGTGCCTTCCACAGTTTATATCCAGAAGTTTCCTTTGTGTATGGATACTTCTGTTCTCTTGAAAGGAACGATCGAATGGTACCACAAGCAACACGATTGATCCTCCTCCAATCTTCCTCCCCCATGCTATCTGGTTTTCTCTCTTCAATAGCAAAGTCTAGTGATTGTTGCAAAAGGGCATCAAAAACTTCGCTCTGCCACATCCCAAAATGTCCAGATCCGTCAAATATTTCAACTGCAACCTTCGCATTTGACACAATTCTTGCCATAAGTGAAGATGTCAACGACGAGTTGTCGACATTTGATGTGGTTTCTTCAATCTTCTTGTCCGCCATTTCTGCTCCAGATACTATTTAATAGCTGTCAATACAAAAGCCCAAAGTAATTCTTTTCTGATGTGGAAGTTCAGATTACACTGCAACCACAGAGCATACTCAGACAGAACCTTGGCTCTGATACCAATTGTTGCGGAAGCGGGATATATAGAGCGTAACCAATTATACTAAAAAATCACAAACTAGAAACAAAGTCTCTAGACGTAATTTAATAATATAATAAATCACAACTACTATATCTAATAACAGCTAATAAATAATAAATAGGACTCCAATAAGGGAAATACCAGAATCTAATTTCACTCTAAATAATTTACAAGTGAAATTCTATAAGAGAAGAGGAAATACAAACTGCCTTATAGAAAAAAATAGGCAAGTTGAGGGGTGAGATTAAAGGGAAGGAGGAGAGCTCCTTTTATAGCATAAGGAGCGCCTCCCCCCTCACAATTTCAGCGATGTGGGACATATTTCCCACATCCAACAGAATGAAATTAATTAAGGAGGAGAATTAAAACAGCACGCGTGGTCATTGCCTTGGTATTAGGCTCATAGTAATTTGTGTGTCCTTTTTTTTTTTTTTTTGTGAACTACTAAATCATCATTAATTTACGTACGTGCATGGTATGAGAGAATATGTAAAAATGTAGGCGTTAAAAATGCTAGTGTGTATGAGTGTGTGTGTGTGTGTGTAAAGATTGAAAGGAAAGAAAAAGGGAGAGTTAGATGAATGGAGGGGTGGGGATATATTATATATGAAGGGGTTGTGATTAGTAAGGAATTAAAGAAGATAGATAATTAATAACATATATATATAGAGAGAGAGAGAGATTAGAGAATGAATGATTGGGAGAAAAACATGCATGTGAGGATGAGTGGGGAATATAATTTGGTGTAAGGGTGAGACAAATGCCAGCTTTTGCCACTTCAATTCCTTCATTCATATGATTAATTGTCTTATCTACCCTATTCATTTCTCGTTAGTTCCCATGTGACCCCTTCTTTTCTATCCAAACCCACTTTTTATTTTCTTAATTAATTCAATTAATTGGGCTTAACTTGTGTTGTTCCATCATATATCTGCATCCATGCTTCTTCATTTCGGAGATTTCATGCACACATTCACTTTCTCAACTACCATAATGCCCTCCCATTTCACTTTTCAATCAATGAATGATTAATCTTGTACTATACTCTCTCCTCCTTTGATTATTTTTATAAGTAACTTTTATCTTTATTGCGTAAAATGAATTGGCGGTTAATATTAGTTAAAAACAATAAATGTATAAAAAAATGTCATGTTTTTTTTCCCAAATATATCCTTATTTATGAAAAAAGAATAGAAGAGATAACAAGTAACAAATACCACTCTCATCCTATTTATAAGTCCTTTTTGACTAAAAACTTTGGTCCTATTTATAAGTCCATTTTCAGAGTATTAAATGCATTTTGTACTTTTTTACCACTATTAATTGCAATAAACAAAATGAATTTATTCATGTTGACTTTTGGAACTAATTATAGATAATGGCGAAATTGGAAATTTAGCCTATAGTTAATGAGTTAACTAACTCTCTTTGGTATGTGAGAATTAGTTAAAAAGGACTTATAAATGGGACCGGAGTGGTATGAGAGAATGTAAGTATAAAATATAAGAGAGATTGTGTAATAAATGAGTAAATGAAAGAGAATTAGTGGTGAGTGAGAGATAATCAATATAAAGATGTGTATTTAATAGGGAAAGAAAAGAAAAAAAATAGTTTAAATTTTAAGATACAAGAAAAAAGTTGCTATAAAAAGAACTAACCCCCAAAAAAAATATTTATAAAAAAGAGTGGAGGGAGTAATTAATAATCAAGGCAAGTTAACTAAGAGACCGGGAACACCATGTTGAATTCAATGCTATGAGACTGCAAGATTACATATTATTTGGGCTTTACTTGTGTTGATTGGAGAACGGCCCACTGTGATTATGTCCTTTCTTTCTTTTTAAAAATCACATGTATCTTCCTATCATTTTAAGCACCATCGAATATTAAATATGGGTATCTGTCCCAATAAAAATTTAAATATTGATTCGTTATGCTGTGAGGATATAATCTCTTCCATTAGATGCTACCTCCATTGACATGACTTCTTTTTTTTTTCTTGGGCTCAAAAAATGACTTCTTTATCATTGCTACTACTTTCACCAGCAGCTGAAAAATGGGCGTAGGCCCAACAATACTATCATTTTGGTCCTTTTTTAAATCTGATCCTAACTAAGGCTTATGACTAGGACCGCAAAATATTTTTTAAAAATTGCAGTTTCACATTATTACAATACATATCCAAATTCAAACCCAAACTCTAAATGACTAAATTCAAATCCTGACTTCCTTATTTGAGGAAAGAAATAAACACAAGGGGTTATATTTAAACATCAATTACCTGACTAAAATTAATAAACAAATATTAATTACTATTCAAGTGACTTATATTATTAATTAAAGGTCCGTTTGGTTCGATCTCATTACACCCTGCAGTGATGCAATGGTAATGCAATGCAATATTAATTATAGGGGTAATGTTTGGTTTGATTTTTAAGCAAGGTGCAATGAGTTAATATTTTAACAATTATTTAAAATTAATATATTGCACAAAATCTATTTAACCCATAATATAGTTTTCGAGAAAAAATAGTTAAGAGCTGGTGGCGTCGGGGATGGAGGAGGAGGAGGTAATGACGGCGGCAACGATGGGAGTGGTGAGGGTGGCGGCTGAGGAGGAGGTAGTGATGGTGGCGGTGGGCAGGTGGCAGCAGCGGAGGAGGAGGTAGTGGCGGTAGCGGTGGGCGGGTGACTATGGCGGTGGAGGAGGAGGAGGTAGTGGCAGCTGGCGGCTGCGGAGGAGGTAGTGTCTGCTGGCGGTCGACGGCGGCTGAGGTAGTGGTGGCAGCGATGGGGGGTGGCGGTTGCGATGGAGGAGGAGGTAGTGGTGGCGGTGATAGGTGGGCGGCGGCGGCAAAGGTGGTGGTGGAGGGCAGTGGCTGCAGGGGTGGAGTAGGAGGTAATGGCGACGATGATAACGGTGGGGGTGGCGATTGCAGTAGTGGAGGAGGAGGAGGTAGCAGCGGCTGCAAGAGGTGGAGGAGGAGGTAGTGGTGGCAAAAGCATCAGGTGGAGGTGACGACGGTGGAGGAGGTAGAGGAGGAGGTAGTGGTGGTGGCAGTTGTTGTGATATGTGGCAAGTGAAATGAGATAAGTAAAATAAAGACACAAGAAACTAAAGGGTAAATTGAACTTTTTTAACCATGTAATGGGATGATAATGAGGATTCATAAGGGGGAGGTATGAATGAAGGTTACCAATTTTTTGGTAATCATCATTACCATGGTAAACCTTATTACCATACTAAAGAGTAACCAAACACTCTTCTCTTAATAATACAATCATGATTATCATTGTATGCATGTAATGGGGTTAAACCAAAAGTACTCCAAATCTTTTATGTTAGAAGCCACTTAGAGTGAAGCGAGGAAAAAGTTGAATAAAAGGAGAGAAGGTTGAAATTGGTTGAAGATTCAAAGATGTGAATTAAAGATCGAAAAACTGGCTCCTACAACAAAAACATTAGGAGTGAGGTTGAGGGGCATGGAGTCCTCCATTTATGATTTCTACTGTGTTTCAACTGTTCAACTCAACATTCTCTGCAACTGCGCCCATTAACTCTAAGGTCAACGGTCCCACCATTCAAGCATTTTTGTGCTCATTCATTTCACTCCCCTGTTACTATCTCCTCTACCAACTATATTCAGCATTTACTCATTTCTGAGTCCCAAGAGCCTTTCCCACTCCTTCTTCCAAGTTCTGTGTAAAACTTGAGCAGAGTACAATGCAGTATTCTTTTTATGGATGCATCTCATGAATACAAAAAATAAGAAAAGAGAAGCCTTTAAGTTCCTACAGCTTTTTTCTTATCAACGTCGATGCACTAAATGTCCGGTTTCAACTGATCGGAGTGCTTTTTACCATTCATGTTTTGTTATTCTCAATCAACGCAACATCAGTCATTCACAAAAATGGCTTTTGTCTTCGACGACGCAGAGGACATAGTAACCCAGCCCAGAAACAACACTCATTCATGCTCCCTAGTCCCTACACGAATCTTAACTCTTAACATCCATTACTTCATCCCAAACCCCGCCAGTACAAAACAAAAAGATCTATAGATGAAGAGTCAAATCAAGATTTTGATCTTTCTCTTTACAATGATCCACTATGCCAATGCCCTGATCGTCGTCCCTTCTTGTCAATGACATGTTGCTGCCCCAATTCCCCAACCCTCTCTCCTCAACTTGTTCGCAAAACAGAGCATTCCTAGGCCCAACGTTGGCTCCAAAATGGTCAAACATCTGGTGCCTTTGGACGTAAACAAGATTTGAAGCGAGGAACATGGAAGGATTAAGAAGAGCCATTTGATGGGTGGCAGCTCCAAAAGGCATTATTGGAGACACAAGAGAAGAAGCAATCGAAGAGCACTCAAATGCTGCCCTTTTAGCCTTTCTAGCAGCCTTTCTCTCTTTTTTGTGGCCATTTTGGTGTCCTCCCAAAGCTTGAGAACTGTAAAACTTTCTTGAACAGAACTGACATTGGAAAACTCGGCATTCTCCTCCTCCTCCAACCTTGCGGACTACTTCTTCCTCAATGTCCATGTCTCAACAGCAAGGTGAAGGGAAAAGAGAAGAAAGGGCACTTCAGAATAGGCAAGGCTGTTGCAATGGAATTGTGTGATGTGAGCAATAAATAGAGAGACGTGTATGGGCTCGGGAAGTGGGAAGAGAAGAAGAGATAAGAGAGATTTGATTCATTCCAACCAATTACTCCTTTGTTGTCATATGCAACACCACAGTTCCCAACTTGTATCTGACAACTTGACGCTGTCATGACCTTTTCTTTGGCTTCTTCTATTCATAATTATTGCCCCTCCAAGTTCCTCTTCTTCCCCACCATGGATCACTTGCCTTATTCACGTCTTGATTGTAATTGTGAATTTTATTTTATTTTTTTCAGAAAAAATACTCCCAGTAGTTCTCAATATAAGTCATTTTCAACCATCTCACTGAAATTAAAGAAGTACAGTCAACTCATTAAATGTATTCAAGTAATGTTTTTTTCAACTTTACCATAATACTAGAAGGTTTTGAAAAAGAGAGAAATATATGAGAAGTCACATTTAAACATTAGTTAGAGGGAAAAATTAACAAACAAGTAGTAGTATTCATTAAATGAGGAAAAGATAGGATTGGGAAGGAGGGGGGATAAAGAGTATAGGTTACCCTATAGTTTGAAACGGGCAAGCACAGTTTCTTGAAAATTGAACATATTTAGGAGATGAGGGAGGGAATAGTTGACGGAAGCAGAAGAGAAGAGAAAAGAAGAGAGCATCGATTGAAGAGCATAACGGCGCAAGAGAGCAATGAAAAAGGATGGCATGAAATGTTTGTCCCACTTGCCATCTCATTCTTTGGCTTTTTCGTTCCACCCATCACTTTGAATTGGGAGGTTATGGGCCTCATCTACTCCTTCCTAACTGCCCTCTCCTCATTCTCTGCCATTGCTGCCTTCGCCCACTCCTTCTCCCTTCCATGTCCTTTTCCTACAACATACCTTCTTCCCTCCAATTATATATTCCACTTTCCTTTTCTTATTTTTTAAAAAGACTCTAATTCTATTTATAAGTCCAAATTATCTAATTCCCACATACTAAGCAAAGTTAATTAACTCATTAAATATGAACTAAATCAATAAATTTTTTCAATTTTGCCCTTATTTATGAATAAGTATTTTTTACCTCTTTCTTCTGACTTTCTACCTTTAATGGGGATAAAATTATAACACTCATTTATTATTTTGAAAGTAGACTTGGCCAAAACTTTTTTCCAAAGTGGAAGGACCAAGCCCAAGGGGTGTGGCTCGGATGGTCTGAAAGGGGTAGTCAAGGTGCCTCCTCCGTCATTTGCCTCAAGGGCCCAAGTTCGATCCCTGGGAAGTCCCTCTACACCGGGGGGGGACTCCGGATTAGTCTGCATCCAAAGGGGGTGGGACACCGGGGGGTGTAAACCAAAAAAAAAAAAAAAAGTGGAAGGACCAAAGTGGTAAGCTATTGGTAAATAAAGAACTACGATAGTAAGTTGACAGAAACAAAACCTTGTCTGATTTACAAATCAAGTAAAATTCAACACATGCTCGTATTATAAGCACCAATCATCCTGAATAAGAATAATTACATGCATTAACGCTAAAAATTGAATTTTCTTAAGAAAATCCTACACAGTAATTAGTAACCTTATGGGAAGGGTAAAGGGTTGAGCACATCTTATGATTGTAGTATCAATATCGTAATTTGAAAAAAGAGATCAAATGAGGTGGGCACTCAACAATTTGCATCAAATCAAGTACAACCAAAACATCTCCTTATAGAGAAAATATTTGAGGGCTCTGCCTCTGATGGCTCTGGCTCTGGCTCTGGCTCGGGCTCTGACTTTTTCCGAGGAAGCTGCTTAAAAAATGCTTTCACAGCACCTGCTACACCATCTTCATTTTCCATGGCTTTGGCAAGTTCTACTGCACGTTTCTTTACCTGGCATTATATTTACGTAGGGATACATCGCAGTTAGCTTTTTCCAGAATGCACCGAATCAAATTTGACAAAATTCATCAAAATTGGATTGCTTAGCCCAACACCTCATCCCTCAGCACTAGCGCAGCTTATCTCAGCCCAGAAGTTCTTAACAGCAAGTATACAGACATGATACAACTCACTAGTCCAATCAACAAATGCATGCTACTAGTATTAAGAAAAATGGTGTCCACTACAGAGATGCCCTTGGAACCAGAATAATTTATTTTCACAGACAGATAAAGTAAGAATAGCCAATGCATAAGTGAAGTTGGTCACCATTCCTATCTTGGGTACCTGGAAGAGATCCCTCAAAAATTCTACTACACAATTTGTAGAAACCGTGATAGGACAATACAGACAATGTTGTATACCTTATGAGGCCATAGGGTCTAACCAGCTAACATTTGATTTTCTTATATTATATCCAAACTTTTGACCACAATGCCCCCAATTTCTATGTGAAACATTTGATTTTCCTATATACAATGCGTTAGTTTTACTATGTGAAACTAGAAAAAGACTCTTCAATTTCAATCAGCAAAATTCCCTTGTGGCTAATTGCTGCCTCAATATTTAGCCCAACCCCCCTTTTTTCTTGCGATATAAATTTCAAAAGCATATTTTAAAGCGGTAAGTTATTCTAGTTCATTCAATTATCCTAGTGCAACACAATGCAGCGACTTATTATCAAATTTAACTATGATACCATAGTCATGTGAGACTTCTCATAAGCTTAGATTTGTTCCCCCATCACAAACCACATTTTCACTAATCAACATGACGAATGCATAATTTGAATACCAGTAAGACAAAGCCATAAGATATTATGCCCACAATCTTCTTCAAGAAGAACCAGGCTCCACTCTCTGGGCTTTTAGTAGCATCAAGCTAAATAAATTGACTAGTTGAGAGAACTTATTTCTCACCTGGGAATCTAGCATATAGTTTATTGCATCAACTAACTTGGGCAGTGAAAACTCATCAATTGGAATAGGTGCAGGACCAACTCCTCTGGCATGTACTCTCTCACCCCAGAATGGTTGATCGCCAAAGAAAGGAACTATAGTTGTTGGGCACTATCACAAAGTAAAACAATAAGAAGAAAGCATAACCGAGTAATATTGTACTCCTCCAATCCTTAATATAAAACATGATTGATTTTTTGGAAAAATTAAAAAAGTTAAATAAATTACTTTAAAATATTGATATTTATCTTTTTTATACTAACTTAATTTGTTTGACTTATGAACTGATATATAATTAAATGATACACGGCATATGCTATGATTTACTTGCTTATTTAACTTCCTTAAATTCTCCAGAAAAAGTCAGCTATGTCTTATATTAAAGATCGGAGAAGTATAAAAAATCCAAGCTACAAACTCCTTACAGCAGCTTTTAACCCAGCCGCGGTTGTTCCGGCACCTCCATGATGCACCTGAATGTGTCACCTTTACTTACTATTTTATCCAATAAAAATTATAAAATCAACATAAATCATGGAAATTCACAACTGCTACGTACTTAGATAATTACATGATGTAGGACAGGGTGAAAAGAAGAGGAAACAAGAGAAGATCAAAGGGTGAAATAGAGAAAATGGGAGAGTGACAACAACATATTCTACATATTATTCGACAGATCAAACAGGACTAACATCAAAATAACCTTAGGGCTGTTCATAGAGCTCAAAGTACATTATTAAAATTAATAATTATTATTTAAACTAATTTAAATGTAGATAAGATAAATAATAATTCCAAATAAATTAAAGAAACCCTAACTTTAAGTAAAGATTACTAAATACAAAATGGACTTGATTGACTTCTAACTTTTCTTTTTTCTTTTTGGCCACAGAAATTCAAGTTTCCTATGCCTAGCATAAGTCTTGTAGTTCTCCGTTATTATAACTATGAGAAAATTTGTGATTCTGCAATATCAAGGTTACTTTCACAATGTGTTGAACCAGAGCAAACAAACAGGAAAATCTTACCACTGCCTTGCAGCGTAAGAATAGCCAATCATGAGGAACATTATCCAATAAGTATATATAATCCTTCGGTTCTGCCACTGGGAAGAAGCATATGTAGTCAAAAATAAATAAACCGTTATCATGGGAGAAGAAAGACTAAGCAATATCCTTACAAATTCCAAGACCCCCCCATCCTTTATTGATGATGCCCCTCTGTCCAGTTTTTTCCAGTGCTTTTACAATTATTTGAGTCATTTTTTCTGGCTCTTCAACAGGCTGTAATAAGAACGTGACAGTGACAAGCAATGAGGTAAAACAAGCCTGATTTCTCTTTATTATAAAGCAGGACATTAAACCTGTGGATCTAATCTATTAGTTGCAACAGTACATTTGCACAACCAAAATCGTTATTACAAATGCCAAAACAATACAACAGATGGCCAAAAGTCAAAGTATTTAATTGCCTTAAAAATAATACAAACATAATAATAAAACATTTGATACTCACGATTTACAATTTTCCAGTAATTCCATGACACTATAGGATGGGAAAAATATATGAAATCCAGCATTCCAAAAATAACCAGAAGGTAACTAACTAGCAGTGGCGTTTAAAATAAATTATGATGCCTAGTATTTGGGGAAAAAACCAAAATATAAATCCTCAAACCTCATTACAATTGCCTCAAGATTTGCACTCAAATTCAACAATAAAAAATAGATCAGAAAAAAATAACCAGATCGTGCAACTTGTATCATAATAGTAGTTCTAAGATCCTTGATTTTTACAGAATAGAAAAAACAATTTAATTTGTTACTCCATGTATTACAGTAGATGGAAGCAAGATAACAACTGATAGATGCTTTGAGGTGGTAACTTGGCAACAGAATCCATTTTGGTATCCACATTAAAAACGGTGAGTTGCCAAACCATAATTCTTAAAGCTATATTCAGCATAGAGAATTCATATATGAATAAAAGGCATAAAAAGAAAATATATGAAGACTCACCAGGCTACCAAATCCAATGTAAATGGGCTTGTCACCAGCTTCAAGCCATTTTACGAGGGACTCAGGAGGTTCATAGTTTGATGCAAGATCAAGGAAGCAAAACCCAACCACATCAATTTTTGGTCCCCAATCTGCCAGCCAAGAAAATAAAGGATTTAATCTTTCTGCCAAAAGATTACGCTGAAGAATATGGTAGTTTCAATTTCCAAACACCAGTCATACTGTTACTCTATAGCAGTAAAACATCCAAATTGGATATCAAAAAACATAACTCAACCTAGCACAAAAGTTCTGAGAAATATCCTCCTTTGATACAACTATTGCCAGTCAAGAGAACTATGCCATAAACTTTCCTATTCATTGAAATAATATATTCATTACATTTAACCACCGTTGAGATTGAAGGATCACGTTGAAGCACAATGAAAATACTAATATTATTGATCCTTGAGGATAAAAGAGTACAAGGAGGCATTTATATAGGCAAACTAATAGGCTAACCCTAATCCTATAATCTATCCTAGTCTAATTAAATCAAATCATAATAATAAAATATTCAAATCTAATCCTAATAAATACTAAACTATATCCCTAATAATGATAATAATAATGATGACGATGATAAATACTTAATTTAATAATAAACTTTCTATAGGCAAACTAATAGGCTAACCCTAATCCTAGAATCTATCCTAATCTAATCTAATCAAATCATAATAATAAAATATTCAAATCTAATCCTAATATATACTAAATTATATCCCTAATAATAATGATGATGATGATGATAAATACTTAATTTAATAATAAACTTTCTATTCTTCAACACTCCCCCTCTAGCTGGAAGCAGCTTGAATGTACAACTGATCACCAATAATCCACTGTTTCATGAGATCCTGTCCTTTGGTTAGGGGCACCTGAATCTATGGTCCACTTCGAGAAAGAAGCAACAAGACAAGATTCATTCTTTGCAGCATAAGTACTTGTAGATGGTGTGACCAACTTCAGTGACTCCTGATACAAACCGGGCATACTCAGCAGCGGAAACTTTAATGCTATCATCATTCGGCGATTTTACATGTGCATCAGTATTTCTCTGCAGTTTGTCTTGCAACTTGCAACAAGCATGTTTGGTGTGGCCTTGTTCCTTACAATAGTAGCACACAATCCCTCCAAAGTCCTGGGTAACTCCCACTTGCCGTGGAACACCCCGATTATAGGAATTCAGCTTATCACTAGAGCCACGACTAGCTAAAGCACTGGCAGTGATGCTAGAAGGCGGTTGAGAGACACTCTCAAAGCGCAATACATGAGAAAACACATCCTGCAATGTAGTAATCTCAGAACTAGACAAAATATGAGAACGAACCGTCTCATATTTTGATGGAAGGCCAATAAGAAAGCTCAGAATTGCTTGTTTCTCCAAATTATCCACCTGTGCTTGAAGATCACTAGTAGGTGGCATTAGCAGCTTCATTTCTTCATACATGCGCTTGAAATCCATAAAGTAAGTCTTCAGAGGACGATCTTGTTTTTCAGCACGATAAAAGCTTTTACAAACCTTGTAAATACGAGTGATATTTCCTTTACCAGAGTACAAAAACTCTAAATAGTCCATAATCTCCTTTACCGTATTGCAGTGATTGATGGAAGGAAGAACTTCACTCTAAATAGAATTCTTAATCTGCAAGAATAACCGGCCATCTGCCCTTTCCCAAGCCTTGCGAGAATTACCCGTAAGAGGAGCCTTAGTCAAATGATCCTCCTTTTCAATACTCAAGAAGTACATACGAACAGTTTTATTCCAATCCATATAGTTTGTTCAATTTAACTTGTAATCGGTAATTTTGTTAGCAACAGCGACGATCTCGGTAGCAATACTAGTCTTAGAATCAGCCATCACTACCGTCAAAAAAATAGAGATTATAACACAAAGAAGTAACCTGAGGACTCATTGGAGACCCACAATAATAATCCAACAGCTTCACCAGGAGCTGAACAACAGTCTCACAAGGGACCAAAGTAACAACGAACGATCTCACCAGGGACGAATATCAAAGGTCTTGCTGGGGACCAAACAACACTCCAAACGAGGACCAAAAAAACAATAACCAGATTTGAACAAGCACAAAATAAAAAAAGATCTGACAATAGAGAAGAAAACCTAAAACAGAGGATCCAAGAGAGCAAACAAGCAAACCTAGATCTGAAACCACAAACAGTCTGAAAACACTAGGGGCAAGCTGGAAACTATGCGTTGATCCCGGAGGAAGAAGTTTCCGGCCAAAAACACTATCCACACTCCTCCACACGCGACGGCGCGTGAAGTTCCTTCTGAGCTTCGGGTGGTGCGTGTGCATAGGATGGCGACTGAGACAGTGGGGCTTTGCCGATCCGAGGCCGTTGATTCTTCCACTGTGGCATGTGTTCCGAGATTCCCCAAACGACAGAACCCTAACTCTCTCTCACTGTTCCGCACTCAGACTAGTAAACGTTCAGCAGAAAAAATAGCCTAATTAGCAACCTGAACGCTCTGATACCATATTGAGATTGAAGGATCACGTTGAAGTACAATGAAAATACTAATATTATTGATCCTTGAGAATAAAAGAGAGTATAAGGAGGCCTTTATATAGGCAAACTAATAGGCTAACCCTAATCCTAGAATCTATCCTAATCAAATCAAATCAAATCATAATAATAAAATATTCAAATCTAATCCTAATAAATACTAAACTATATCCCTAATAATAATAATGATGATAATAATAAATACTTAATTTAACAATAAACGTTCTATTCTTCAACAACCACAAAGAGAGATCAATGAAAGCAATGAATATATATTTAAGTTAATTATTTTTATCATGAAGAATATGAGCATAACACAAAGCACTAGAGTTTTGAAATGAAGGGTTCAAGATATCCCCACTAGGATGTGAAACAGTATCTATCAAACTCCAAATAAAATGACTTGACATAAAAAGCATTAAAAATGATATCTAAAGCAACCACCTTTTGGTTTAGGAACAAGGTGAGGGCTCCAAATATATGCATGTGGTACATCAGTGTCGGAGCCTTGTGAACCACTTAAATATGTGACTGGTCGCAACTTCAACTTTTTCTTCCTAAGATCATTAATCATGTCACGAATTCCAAGCCAAACCAATGATTCAACAATTTGATATGAAAGCTGAAAGAGTTACAAATGATTAGTTTTGAGTGAAACAAGGCAAGAACAACAACAACAACATCAGGAATAAGAATAATAATAACAGGGATGAAAGGAAGATGATGATGACGATAAAAGGGATGAAAGGAAGATGATAACATGTATGAACTAAATAACTCACTCTATAACCAGCTTGTTGCTTAACACGAGACAAAGGATGTGGAAATTCACTGGTTGGCCTGGAAGGAAAAGGAAAAATATAATGTAGATTTAAATCCCCCACGCAAAACTAAAATTAACACAATCAACACCTAAGAACATGAATAAAAAACAGCAGACTGGAAAATAACTGGATGAAATTGTGAAACAAGATTACATTACCAAGATGAGACTTACGTCCATGGCATGGTGAAAAATATATGTATTGGTATTTTCAGTGCCTCTGCCACGTGGGTATGCCCTAAAGATGGATATTGCGATTTCATACACGTCAAAAAATATAATTAACTAGCAGGGAGAAACGGCATAGTAAAATAAAGAAAAGAACAGTATAGAACTAGCAATCAAAATTACAAAGTAGAAGCAGAATTAGTTCATGATAACATATCCAGTGGAGACGATAAAAGAAAACTGCAAGCCACTGAGATATAAGACAGCATGGCATATAATCTAATGAACAAAGTTGGAATAGAATGTGTAAACATAGTCTATTGATGAAGCCTTGGGTATCTTTATGAGGCAGATTTTCCAGACCATTTCCCATTCACAGTGATAAAAGAAATATTTCCATGGATCTAAAATCAGCAATCACATAATGGAATTATGGAAATATATAGACTGGTTTTTTCAGACGTGGTAAAAGTTCAAGGGAATAATACAGAAGCTTTCTTCCATAACCAATATTCTTCTATCAGTTATCAGATTGAGAGGTCAAGGCAAATTACAAATTTAACTAATGAAGAGTTCTATCAGTCAAGAGCACCTATAAGTGAAAGCACTGGGACAAGCCATAAATTCTTTGCAGAAGCCTATGGTGAGAGAAGGCAATTAAAGTTTAAACATCAATTCAAATTCAAAGGGTAACTGAAGCTGGTGGCCTTTTGTTTTTGTTTTTTGAGCGCATTGAAGGAACTTATTGGTTTTTGTGTGTGTGTGTGTGGGGCAGGGGGGGGGGGATCGAGATGGGAAAGGGGTGAGATAGAAAGAAAAGAGGGAGAAAACAGAAACCTGAGGTGGTGTTTTTTTTTTTTGGGCCGGGGCACTTGAGGGAGAGAGTGATAAAAAATTCACAACTTTATTCAATTCGTCAAAAAAAGTCAAATAATTGAAGAAACTCTAGGGCTACTTTTAGAGCCCTAGGTAAGATTATTTAAATAATATAAAATAATCCTGAATAAGTTAAGACATTCCTAGATAAAATAGGATAACAGGGTAAATCTTATAAATCCTAATCTGAACTAATTTAATTAAAAGAAAAGATAAATCCTATGAATTCAAAATGAAGATAACAGAGATTTGAAGCACAGCCTTTCTATGACCATGCTTGAAGGATCCCTTTGCTGAGTTTCAAAAGTTGCCACCCTGAGCTTGAAGCATAGTTGGCATTCTCTTGTTCGCATATTGCTTCATTTTGACCCACAAAAGCTGTTAATGACCATTCCCCATTTGGCTTTAAGATTTTGTCTAAATTTATAGATTAAAAATTACAATCATGCCGCCCTGATAGATTCTAATTCATCAAAAGAACATGAAATGCAATTGTAAATACATAAATTCAACCCATCACATTTTCATATGTAATGGTCAAGAAAACATACCATATGCTGGTGGATTGGCAATGATTGCATCCGCTTTGAAGGGGACGCCAGAATCAATATCAGGTTCCTTACAGGCTGGAAGCAAAGACTTAATTATCTCCTTCATTTGATTTCGCTGAACAGGTATCTCAGAAGGTCCTGACGGCAGGAAGCCCTTATTTTTAACCATATCTGCTCCAGAAAGGAAAATGTAAAGTAAAAATAGGGGGAAAATTACACAGAAGACTATAATCGCATGATCCGAACCCCAAGAGTACTTCATTCATGACAGATATTAAATCAACAGATATCAGTTTTAGACCATTTCAAGAAAACAAGCTTTTTGAGGAAAAGAGTTTGCCACTTAGAAAATGACTAGGGTGAAGACAATATATTATACAGCCATATTTTTGGTAAGAATACACGTCCATTATTTTAGCTATGCGATCCATAACTTAGAAGGAACAGTTACAAAATCATAAGGGGGATCAACAGAGCAGGATTTACAATGATTTAAGATGCACATATGTTAAATGTAAGACCCCAAAACTCATTATTTATTTATTAAGGAATTATTGGCAACATAAATTTTTTTTAAAAAAAAATTATTGCCTTTATTTGGAAGAGGACAAATACTAGGGGTCACCTTAATTTCTAGTGGTTCTAGCTTTTATCATAACCCACCTCCTTATTTCCTTATAATTTGTTTAATACCCCTATATATATAAATATATCACACTTCCCTCTCCCCTCACATTTTTTTTTCTTTAATATTCATGAGAACAATATCTACTTACATAGATTGCTTTCACGTGGTCCACACTTTGAACACAACTCTTGCTTTATCTAATCTATATTCTCTCTCTCTCTCTTTGCCAAGTTCTTGGTTCTTGTGATTATACATATATATGTATACGCATATCTTCCTTTCTTCCCTCCTTTTATGCTCTTATCTGTGTATTCGGTGGCAGTGCAATTCATGTTTATTCGGTAGGAGTGCAATTTATAATAAGACAACTAACTAAATAAATCATAAAGAAGATAAAACTAAAGATTAAACCAGATTTTTCTCATAAGTCCATACAAAAGGTGGGGAACATACACCCCTTGATACATCATATGATATGTAATAAAACTAAAGTAACATCCCTATATACATCACATGGTTCCTAATAAACTAAAGCACTTTATTCTATATTATACCTACATAGTGCTTTTTTATACTCTACTAGTTGGTTGATTTTTCAGTTGTGAAAAGGTTTGCTGGGAGGTCTAGGAAATCCTAGGGATAGTTTCCATACACGGAACGCATAAACTCTTCAGGAGAAATGACAACCACATCATCATTAGGCTAATAGAAATTCTCAAAAGATGGTGGTGGACTCGGATTGAAAGGCGGAGGATCGATAGGGTTGGTGGTATGAACACTAATGCTACGTATGACTTGGAGATCCCCGACCTGGACCCATTCGATCCTCCGCCTTTCAATCCGAGTCCGCCACCATCTTTTGAGAATTTTTATGAGCCTAATGATGATGTGGTTGTCATTTCTCTTGAAGAGTTTATGCGTTCCGTGTATGGAAACTATCCCCAGGATTTCCCAGACCTCCCAGCAGACCTTTTCACAACTGAAGAACCAACCAACTAGGAGAGTATAAAAAAGCACTATGTAGAAATAATATAGAATAAAGTGCTTTAGTTTATTAGGAACCATATGATGCATATAGGGATGTTACTTTAGTTTTATTACGTATCATATGATGTATCAAGGGGTGTATGTTCCCCACCTTTTGTATGGACTTATGAGAAAAAATTTGGTTTAATCTTTAGTTTTATCTTCTTTATGATTTATTTAGTTAGTTGTCTTATTATAAATTGCACTCCCACCGAATAAACATGAACTGCACTGCCACCAAATACACAGATAAGAGCAAAAAAGGAGGGAAGAAAGGAAGACATGCGTATACATATATGTGTATAATCACAAGAACCAAGAACTTGACACAGAGAGAGAAAATATAGATTAGATAAAGCAAGAGTTATGTTCAAAGTGGGGACCATGTGAAAGCAATCTATGTAAGTAGCTATTGTTCTCATGAATATTAAAGACAAAAAAACGCGAGGGGAGAGGGAAGTGTCAAATGGAAGTGTGATATTTATATATATATATATAGGGGTATTAAACGAATTATAAGGGAACAAGGAGGTGGGTTATGATACAAGCGATAAAAGCTCAAACCACTAGAAATTTAGGTGACCCCTAGTATTTGTCCTCTTCCAAATAAAGGCAATAATTTTTTTTTTTTTTAAATTTACGTTGCCAATAATTCCTTAATAAATAAATAATGAGTTTTGGGGTTTTACAATTTGATATCAGAGCAACATGATCCTAAAGTAGTTATTTTGTTGAGAATTATGAGGTTTTCTCTATTATAGAAGGAAAATAATATTATAGGATTGATGAATTTTATACTAAGGCATAAAATGGCACCGGGTCAATCCAATAATATTCAGGACCACATAGAAAGTAATTTGTTAAGTGCTATGGAGCAAATGAATCATACTATGCGTGAGCAAGCGGAAGCAACAACTAATGCTATAAGAGAACAAACTGCCGCTGCTGCACGTATAGTACAATTACTTGAAGGACCTGAATATGAGCAATAAAACTATGATGAGAATCAGGAGGTAGAATTAGAGGATCAAATACCAGAAGAAAGAAATCAAAACATTCCAAATCCAACTTTGGGTGTGAAATCCTATAGTGAATTTAGAAAAACCAATCCACCATCTTTCAAAGGAGAATATGACCCAACTATAGCTGATGAATGGTTAAAACAAATAGAAAAGATATTTGAGGTATTAGGATGTACAGACGATCAAAAGGTATCTCTAGCCACTTATATGTTAGTAGGGGATGCTTACAATTGGTGGAAAGAAGTTAGGTGCACAAATGAAACTCACCAAATTAAAATAACTTGGAATGGGTTTAGGACAACTTTTCTAGATAAGTATTTCCCAGAAAATGTTAAGCATGAGAAAGAAATTGAGTTTTTGTGTCTTCGTCAAGGAAGCATGAGACCAATATGTTTCTAAATTTGAATCACTATCGAAATACTCATATTGTCTATTCAATAACCCTGATAAGACTTGGAAGGCTAGGAAGTCACGATTGTGATTTGATATAAAGAAAGTAGTAATTGCTCTAGAAATTCGAGATTTCTCAGCCTTAGTAAATAAATGTCGTGCAGTTGAAAAATATCTGATGGAAGTAGAGCAAGAGAAACAAAAGAAGAAAAACTTTTGGGAATCAAATAAGAATGGAGGATGGCATGAGGTAGAAGCATCCTAAATTATTTTAACTATAAATTTCGAGGATGAAATTTTATTTTAGGGAGGGAGAATTGTAACATCCTGGAAAAATGGTGTACATATATAATTAATACACACACACACACACATATAAAATTATTAAAAGGGTTAGTGTAAGTGGTACAAAATAAAAAAAAATTGTGTGTGCATGAAGATAAATATATCTATAGGATATCTTTGTGTTGTTAGGTGTAGTCAGGGAAGACGTCATTGTGCAATCAGCAAGAGGAAATAAATTATGTCAAGGAATTGGCTTGGAAAACAAGTAGAAAAGAGGTTAGCTTCGGATGACTTGGGAAAAAAGGAAAAAAAAAGGATAAGAACCTAATAAATGTAGCATGGATAAGGATGAACAAGTGAATCATATTGCAGTGCCTATATATATATGCTCTTTATGTTTTGATTTTCGAACAAAAAGAAAAGGAAGAAAACGAAAGTCATTGGGAAAAATATAAGGAAATTGCTGGAAATTATGTAAGAGTTTTCTTACTGAGTAATACACCCTGCTCTTATTTATGCTTCTCAAAATTATTTCAAATGTCTTACTATCTAATACTCTCTATGTGATTTATTTGATTGATCTAAATATTTGATTGAGCCAGAGCAGCAAACAAGAAGCCTCTAGTTTCCTTTCGGCATATGTTTTTTAGATTTCTAATAGGAAATGATGATGTATTTGAGAACACTATGTATTGGTAAAATATATTTTTTTACGGCATGTTTTCTGCCAGTATCTTTATTTTTATTTTTTTGAATTAGAAACCGAATATATCTTTAAATTCATTAAGGGAATAATAATGATATTAAGTAATCATTTACTTATAAATTAAATAAAATTGAGGGTTTACATTAAAAGTCAAAGACAAAATCCCTTCAATCACTCTTGTTAATTAACTTTAATATGTAATTGTTGACTCCCTCATCTTCATCTATCTCTCCGTCAATCTCTCTATCTATTCCCTCCGCTTATCTCTACGTCTCTCCCTCTCTGTTTTATCTATATATATTTTGTAATCTTTCCATTTCTACATATCAATGAAACCTAAGCTCATTGAAACAATATGGTATCAGAGCCAGCCCAAACACGACGCCATCGCCGTTGCAACAAGTGATACAGAGAGAGTTTTGAGAGAGAGACAGGACGGTGTAAGCTCAAAATCACCTAAGAATGACAAGTGAGCTTATACCGCCGGCACAAGGATGACCGAAAAGCACCGATTGGCCAAACCCAGAAGTCTAGCAGCAATCTAAGCAGCGCATGAACCCACGCGCCACCGTCGGTACACTGTGCGTGTACCACACGCACCGCCGCCTACGGTGTTTTCCGGCCACTATTTTTCCAAAAATATGGATTCTTCAGAATTCCCCCCTCTTTTTTGCTCTCTCCCTAGGAATTCAACCACAACCGGGGCCTTTCTAATGGCGCTCATGTCCGGTACAAATCCTGAAACTCAAGACGCCTTTTCATCATCTCATTCCTCCACTGCTAGTAGAACGGTGACAGCCCCAGACCTCTCCAATAGTCATATTATGGCTATTAATCACATGTTCAACGGACAAAACTATCTTCAATGGTCTCAAACCGTGCTAAGGTATATTCGAGGCAAGCGAAAAGAGAAATATATAAATGGAGCAGCACCTCAGCTTGCCCCTGATGATCCCAATTTCAATACATGGTTTGCTGAAAACAATCAAGTTATGACTTGGTTGTGCAATTCCATGACTGATGACATCAGTGAAGCCTATCTCCTAGCGGCTAATGCAAAAGAAATCTGGGATAAAGCAAAACAAACCTACTCTTCCCTTGATAACACTGCTGCCCTAATCTACCTCAAACGACAACTTTGAGATGAGACAAGATAACTTGACAATTACTAATTATTATAATGCCTTACATAAATTGTGGCAACAACAAGATCTCCTCAAATCACATCTATGAGATATTGTCAAAGATGCTCAATCACATAAGAAGATAGTAGAAGAAGAACGAATATATGACTTTCTCCTAGGACTCAACGATTCATTTAGGAGATAAGAGGCCGAATTATGGGACTAAAACCCATGTCACGTCTGTTTGAAGTAGTTGACCATGTGCAATTCAAAGAAAGCAGGAAACTCTTGAATCAAAGCAATCCCAATCCGATTGAAAGTTTGGCTCTTGCAATGAAAGGACCAAAACAAGACCAAAGAAACAATAAATGGTGCAACTATTGCAAGAAAAGAGGCCATATCAAAGAGGAATGTTGGAAGCTACATGGCAAACCATCAACCAGCAAACAACACCCATCTCCCAATATCAACCTCACCACAGTTGAGCAAAGAGCAGAAGACACCGATTCTCTAAGCTAGGTAGAAGTACAGATGCTTCTCCAGCTGCTTGACAAGCAGAATAAGTCCAACTTTGCTCATAGTGCGAATCTAATACAATCAGGTAATTCCATCATAGCTCTCAACTTAGTGCTGACTAGTAAAGATACTTGGATTGTTGACTCCAAAGCTACAAATCACATGACCAGTAACAAAACTTTGATTCACAACCTGAAATATGAAAACCTTAAAGTAAAAGTAGCTAATGGAGTATTCACAAGGGTTGAAGGAATTGGCACGGTCACATTATCTGAGCACCTGGAAATAAAAATTGTTATATTTGTGCCTGCACTCATTTGTAATATAATATCTGTGAGCAAGTTAACTAGAGGACAGACATGCCAAGTAATTTTCAATAATGATCTTTGTATTTTTCAGGATTTAAGATCGAGGAGAACGATTGAGACTTCTAAAGAATGGGATGGACTATACTACCTTGAAGGATCTAGCTTTCAAACTAAAAAGGCAAGAAGAGCACTGGTTAGCTCTAACTCTAAACATCATGATGTACACTTGTGGCACTATCGTTTAGGTTACCATAGTTTTGATTACATGAAGCATGCATTTCCAACTTCATTCAATAAAAGTTCCGTTCTTTTTCATTGTGAAACTTGCTGACTCGCAAAGCAAACTAGATCTTTATATCCCAAATAGTCCTATACACCCTTCTCACCACTCACACTAATCCATAGTGACATTTGGGATCCTACACGAATAAAAACCCTCACCAATGCTAGGTGGTTTGTTACTTTCATAGATAATCACACTAGAACATCGGTTTATTTAATGAAAGATAAATCCGAAGTAGCCAAAGTATTTCAGAACTTCTATACCTTTGTGAGAATCCAATTCAACACTTGCATTAAGTTACTACGAAGTGATAATGCCAAAGAATACATGAGCAATGCCTTTAAAGAATTTCTTAATCAACGAGGAATTCATCACCAAACTTCCTGCCCTTACACCCCTCAACAAAATGGAGTGGCCGAGCGAAAGAATCGTCACCTGTTGGAAATAACCCGAAGCTTATTGATGGAACGACATGTTCCTACCATCTTTTGGGGTGATGCTGTACTCACTGTAGCTTATCTTATTAACCGCATGCTATCCAAAATTCTCAATTACAACACCCCTATCCAAAAACTCCTTAAACTTTCCATATTGCCCACTGATCAATTCCTTACCACCTAAGGTATTTGGTTGTGTTGTCTTTGTCCACAAAAATGATGGCAACAAATTTGCTACTCGAGCAAATAAATGTATATTTCTTGGCTACTCTTCCACTCAAAAAGGGTATAAATGCTATTGTCCTACTTTTAAGAAACTTATTATCTTCCGGGATACTGTCTTCTCGGAAGACGAAGCATATTATCCCAGATTACTCATTCAAGGGGGTATATCAACATGGAATGGCTAATGCTGGAACAATCAAACTCTAAATCACCACAACCTAACCTTATAGCCACCATTGACTCACTTACTCCCGCAAACCAACCTAGTCCTATCCAACTTGATTCTGAATCACCACACAGTCCACCTCAACCTGAACACACACCTAATGAATTGCAAACAAATGTTGAGATCAATTCAGGGATAGATACTAAATCCCGCAAACCAACATAGTCCTATCCAACTTGATTCTGAATCACCACACAGTCCACCTCAACCTAAACACACACCTAATGAATTGCAAACAAATATTGAGATCAATTCAAGGATAGATACTAAATCACGACAAGGGGATGAGTCGAGACTACGAGTTAGAGATGAACCAAAAACTGGTAGTACTATCTCTCTCACATTCAAAGGAACGACCATGACTCCAATCCGGGATTAAATCTTGAAGAACTGGGTTGGCTTATTGCATTGAGAAAAAGGGTGAGATCTTGTACTCAGCATCCAATTCAACCTTTTGTCTCATATGGTAACTTGTCTACAAAAATGCAAAGATTTGTTGTAAACAGTGCACAAATAAAAATTCCATACACATTTCAACAAGCTATGGCTGATCCGAATTGGAAACAAGCTGCAGAAGAAGAGTTGAGGGCACTCATGGAAAATAAAACGTGGGAGATTACAACTCTTCCTAAAGGAAAGAAACCAACAGGATGCAGGTGGATATTCACCCCAAAATTCAATCCTGATGGCAGTATCATCAAATACAAGGCAAGACTTGTTGCAAAAGAATATACCTAGACATACGGAATTGATTATCAGGAGACATTTACTCTAGTAGTCAAGCTTAATACCATCCAAGTGCTACTATCAATCGCAGCCAACTTAGATTGGTCGTTGCACCAACTAGATATGAAGAATGCCTTCTTGAATGGAAACTTGGAAGAAGAAGTTTACATGGAGATTCCAGATGGAATTCTAGCTCCTAACAACTCTGTGTGTAAACTTAACAAGTCATTATATGGACTTAAGCAATCTAATAGGGCATGGTTTGGTAGATTCACCAAAACAATGAAAAGGCTTGGGTATACTCAGGGACAAGCAGATGATACATTGTTCATCAAACATATCAATGACAAAGTCACCATCTTGATTGTCTATGTTGATGACATGGTCATTATAGGAAACGATGAAGAATCCATTGCTAAACTAAAATAGGACTTGTCAACTGAGTTTCAAGTCAAAGATCTTGGACAAATGAGGTATTTCTTGGGCATGGAAGTAGCAAGAACCAAGAAGGGTATCGATGTGTCTTAGCGGAAGTATACCCTAGATTTATTGCATGAAACAGGAATGTTAGAGGCACAACCTGAAGGAACACCAATAGAAGAAGGTTGTCACTTGGAAATCAAGCCAAATGGTGCCCCAGTCAACCCAGAATGGTAGAGAAGAATTGTCGAGAAACTCATATACTTAACCCACACACGTCTAGACATTAGCTATGCAATCAGAATAGCAAGTCAATTCATACACCGGCCACAAGAAGAACACATGGCGGCTGTGTACAGAATCCTAAGCTATTTGAAGTTTAATCCTGAAAGAGGGATCTTCTTTAAGAAAGGCACTATCAGAAATATTGAGATCTACATTAATTCAGACCATGCAAAAGACACTAAAAGGTCAATCTCAAGGTATTGCACATATGTGTGGGGAAATCTAGTTACATGGAGAAGCAAGAAACAGACTGTGGTGTCAACAAGTAGTGCGGAAGCCGAACTGAGAGCTGTTAACAATGGAGTACGTGAAGGAATTTAGATCATTAAATTACTGAAGGAGTTGGGAATTCCACGTGAGGGACCAATACAAGTTTGGTGTGACAACAAGGCCAGCATTGAAATAGTCAAGAACCTAGTTTATCATGATAGGACAAAACATGTTGAGAGAGACAGACACTTCATTAAAGAAAAGATTGAAGCAGATATCATGAATCAATCCTACATCAGATCTGAAGACCAAATTGCAGATGTTGTGACAAAATCACTACGCAAAACTAAATTTAAAGGATTTCGGTTCAAGCTGGGAATGATTGACATATACTCTTCAGCTTGAGGGGAAGTGTTAAAAGTCAGAGACAAAATCCCTTCAATCTCTCTTGTTAATTGATTTTAATATGTAATTGTTGACTCCCTCATCTTCATCTATCTCTCCGTCAATCTCTATCTATTTCCTCCTCTTATCTCGGCATCTCTCCCTCTCTGTTTTATCTATATATATTCTGTAATCTTCCCATTTCTACATATCAATGAAATCTGAGCTCACTGAACCAATAACATACATAAAAGGGCAGCCCAGTACATAAGACTCCCACTAGGTAGGGTCTGGGGAGAGATCGATGTACGCAGCCTTACCTCTACAAAGAGAGAGGCTGTTTCCAGGATTTGAACCCATGACCTTCTATCACATTATAGCAATCTTATCACTGCTTTAAGGCTCACCTTTTTAAGATGCACATACATAAAGTTCAAATAATCTAATAAGATCAGGTCTCACCAAGCACCTCACTTGCCAATTTCTTAAGCTTTTCTTGCAAATCATAAAGGTCTTTTACCCTTGCCATTTTCTCTAATGATAACAGAAAACAAGACATAGAAGATGGGGATGGGAAATTTTAGGACTAGCAAAAGCATACAACCTCCGTTTCAAAACATCTATTGTTTAAGGCTATGTGCACAATTTATGAAAGCCATTAAATAGTCTAGATTTATGGTAAAATTTGATGTTGTTTTTAAGTAATGAATGAGACGGTTGACTTATGATTGTTGTAATTAATGAAGGGTAAAATTGTACAAAAATAATTAATACTCAATGAAATTTCAAAGTGATAATAATTTTGAAAATTTAAAACCAAAACTTCAAAACAGATATTTTGAAACAGCTTACATAGGCTAGGAAAGTAATTTTCACAAAAATTAGGAGTGCTCAGAAATTGATTGTCCTACACTACAAGCTAGTAAAGTAGAAGTCCCAACGGCTTGTATGTAATCAAAAGAATTAAAAGATAAGCACACACATGCACAGCTTGTACAAGAATCCTAAACGCAATTTAATCCATGAAAATGGGAAAAAAATTCTCACCAAGCTATGAGAATCCCATGTGAAAGATCTAACAAATTAGAACATTTTTGTAAAACTAATTCATAAAAGACAAAAAAATAGTGGATAGACATGCACATGTATATGCACACACGTACACACTATTAGGGGGGAAAGCCCCAATAAGGATGCAATGAAATCAAGAAAAACTTAAGCCAGATTGATTTAGTGTAAGTAGGGGCCCAAATGCATCATATATAGAGTAGCACTTTGAAAAAGGCTGAGTCAGAGATTCTTCAGAGAATACCCTTAAACAAGTTTCAACCACAAATAAGACGCCAAAACACAATGAGCAGGAGAACTGATAAACAATGACCAATAAGATAATTTAGAAGAAATGTACAAAGGTTTATGGTACATACAACCAGCAAGGACTTTTGGATCACCGCCTAATGGATAAAACTCCAAGCCAGCTGTCAGGACAAACTCCTTAAAATTTGAATGCGTTGCCAACCTAACACGATGGCCATATTCCTGGACAGAAATGCATATAAAAGCCTCAAATTTAACTCAATGGAACTCAATTTGTAACTTCAAGTTTCAATCGAACTGGATAGCAGAGAACCCAGGGTGCAGCAATTAGGAAAAGAGGAGTAATAGTATTTGATTTAAGTTGTAAAAGCAGACCAATGGTCAAGACAGCATGCTATATCAGGCACTAGATTTCTAACAAAGACTTTTAAATGCCATCAAGACATCAAACACCCAGTTTCATTTCAATGTTGAATCCCAATCTAAATTTTTTCGAAGTTTGACCTCCTAAAATGCAGCCAATGCATGTGTCAGGATACTACAACGTGGGCAGACTAAGACCTATAAGAGAATTGAAACAGAATAAAGGTAAGAGGAAACGTTTGCTGGGAGGATCATAAAAATGAGAAAAAGATAATTACGTCTGCCTGCAATATATTGTTTTCTTCTAATGCAGTCTTTCCCTCTGTAAACCAAGAGAATCACAACAATTTCCTTTATCTACCAACTAGGATGACTACTTAGCCTTGACAAACTACAAGTGACAAACACCAAATTTTATCTTGTCACGCTTTATGAAGCAGCATGATAGATAAGATATATATAGAATACAGCAAGCATTAAGGCAAAGTTCATTTGCCAATACAACCACATGATTATTTATCAAGTGCATGAATATCAAAGGTGTTATCTAACTCAATTATCACCTGTAAAGGTTGATGTGCCAGTTCAAATGTTATATAGCATGAAAGTTATGAAAGAATGATTGGATATTCATAATTTCATACGGCATCTTTTCAGAGTGAATGACACCAGGAAGCCTCTATCAATCTTCCCTAAGTGTTTTCCTTAAGTTATTTCCTCATAACAGGATGATTTCAATGAAATCAGATCAAGACAAATCTCGATAACTAAGGAGATTCTCTCTGTAATTCAAATACAGATAAGATAACAGATTTGAAAATATACATAAATAATACAGAAAACAAATTATAAAGGAAATCAAAAATAAAATATCTAACAACACATAACCACATTCAAATGAAGCTCAAAAAAAGCACCAAGGAATTCCAAAATCACAGGAGAAAACATGTGGCAATGGCCTTCAAACACACCAAATTTTCACAACAATGTAAAGAATAATTACGAAGCAGCTTGTAATGTTGGGAGTATTCAATATTTTAGAAAACATTTTTCCAAAAAGATTCAAAAAATTATTGCTAATTGTCCTTTAGAACTTGAGAGGAGTCTGGTGGCACTATGCTAATTTGAGGCGCTTTTGTTATGCTCTGGACTTTGTACCAGTATTCCATCTGAAAACCTGATAGAACCTGGATAGGTAATCTGAATTGTTTAACCACTAGAGTCAGAATCTGAACTCTAGGAAGAAGGAATCAAATCTCTGTGAATATAATCTCTGATATATATCCAATAAGTCTTTTACATACTTATAGTTTATGATAGACATGACTAAAACACATAACTGCTAAGTTATCAAACTCGTAACTGCTAACACGTTGGATAAGATAAGATACAATAACTGTTCCTAAATTGCTAAAGTTCCTTACTGACTCTAAATTACTTCTATGCCATGAGTCTTTTTCCTAGAATAAACTAGAAGAGGTTGTGAGATTCTATCATTACTCCCACCCTGGAAAGATGCCTTGTCCTCAAGGCGAAAATGAGGAAACTGATGAGAAATGGTGTCGTAGAGTTCCCAGCTGCTCTCTTCAGATGGACGACCGTGCCATTTGATACGTAACTCAAGGTGCTTATTACCAGCAAAATCAGTTGCTTGGGCAGAAAAGCGTGAAGACAAAACCTATTCCGGTTCCAAAAGTGCTTCCCAGTCATTAGTAATAGGTAGAGGAGGTAGAGTAGAAGGAACAAAACCATGAGCCTTTTTGAGTAAAGAAACATCAAACACTGGATGAATCCGAGCCTCCTCTGGAAGTTGTAGTTTATAGGCCACTGTACCGATCTTCCTCAATACTAGATATGGACCACAAAAATGGGGAGCAAGTTTCTCAAATCTTCTTTTGGCCAAAGAACGCTACTTATAAGGTTGAATCTTCAAGAAAACCCAGTCCCCAGGCTGAAACTCCAAATCCCTACGATGAGAATCAGCATAGAACTTCATCCTAACTTGAGCCAAGCACAAATTATCACGGATAGTAGACAGTACAGCATCACGTTCAGCAAAATAATCTTCTAGTTCAACTAGATTAGTGGAACCCTGTGGAATGGGAAAGAGAAAGGGTGGTGATCGGCCATATACCACCTGAAAAGGTGTAGAACCAGAAGAAGTGTGAAAATTGGTATTATAAGAGTACTCTGCCCAATGTAGAAAAGAACTCCAAGATTTTGGGTGATCCTGGGAAATGACACCTATTCACAACTTCAGTCTGCTCATCAGTTTGGGGATGCTAGGCAGTACTCATCCGCAATTTAGTACCACTGAGCTTGAATAACTCTTGCCAAAAAACACTAAGGAAAATAGTGTCTCAGTCAGAAATCATAGACTTGGGGAAACCATGTAGCCGGATCACCTCTTTACAAAAAGAGGCAACAACTATCTTGGAAGTAAAATGGCGAGGTAAGCCAATGAAGTGAGCATATTTACTGAATCGATCAACAACAACCAAAATTACCTCCCAACCATTTGATTTTGGCAAGCCCGTAATGAAGTCAAGGGAATGAATCCCTTGGTTGGCACAAGAAGAACGGGACTAGCAAAAGGGCTGACACTAGTACGAATGAATCCCTTGGTCAAAAGTTCTTCAACCTGTCATTCTATCTCATCTTTTTAAGAGTAAGGATAACGATAAGGGCGAACGTTTGGTGGGACAGAGTCAGGGTATAGCGGGATGGCATGAGTAATTTCTGAAAGGAGGTAAAGTCTGAGGTTCTTTAAACACAATCTGGAATTCATTCAATAAAGCTTCCAACAAGTCGAATTGGCGAATAAGGTTGTCACTCCGAGCAGAAATTGAAGAGTCTGGCGTGGGCTCATGATTGTAAACACTGGCACTTCGTAGAGTAGGAGTAATATCTGGTTGAGGAGTGCCTTGAAGTTTGTATTGACGCCCATCTACCCAAAATATCATGAACATCTGCTGCCAATTCACTTCAACCGTATTTAAGGACACCAACCACTTAATGCCGGGAACCATCTCCACGCTGCCAAGTGTGAAAGGAAAGAAGTCATCTCGGATTGATAAATTCTGCACTTTAACCTCAAGTTGCCTGCAAATGGCATGACAAGTAGTTGTGGAACCATCCCCAACCTAAACTCTAAATGGAGGAAGCAATTCGGTGTTAATATTCAATTCTATAACCACTTTGGTCGACACAAAATTGTGAGTCGAACCATTGTCAATTAGGATTAGAACTGACTTGTTTTGCAGTGTACCCATAATCTTCATAGTAGTGGTGGAGGATTTTCCGAGTATAGCATGTAACGAAATTTCAGCAAGATTCTCAGGTGGGGATTCATCCGAATTGATATTATTTTCTTCAAATTCTTCGGAGATTTCCATCAGCTTTAGCGAAGAGGAATTGCAGCAGTGACCGGGGCGAAATTTGTCTCCACACCAATAGCAAAGACCCTTACTCCTCCTAAATTGGCGTTCGGATTCAGTTACTCCCGTAGATTGCGTTGTTGAGGTATTATTGGAGGATCCCGAAATCAATAACAGCCTCTAAAATTTGGAATTAGCCGAATATGAGGAATAATTATATCCTGAATTCCCTGAATTTTGACGCGGCAACCAATTCCGAAAATCACGCCATTTAGAATAATTTTCGGACCCCGGTTGAGGCGCTGATTTGAAATTCGTACGTTGTAACTGTTGAGAAGAATTCTTGGCCTCAAACTCCAGAGCTAAACTCACAGCCTTGTATACGGTACGCGGCTTTTGAATCTTAACATCCAATTTTAAATCATCTTTTAATCCATTACAAAGAGTGCTAATAAACAGTGCTCCGGTCATCCCTGGGCACGCGAAGATCTACAAATAAATTCTTTCCGATACTCCTCCACCGTGCCTTTTTGCTTGATATCACATAGATAGATGTTAGGATTCTGAAATTCAGTGGGTCCAAATTGTTCTTGAAAGATCTGTATTAAATCTTCCCAATATCGAATGGATGTTCTTGAAGAAACCCACGTGAAGACATCAAGAGCTTCTCCTTCTAAACTCATGGCAGCGACTTCAACCTTTAAATCCTCGGGGGTTTGATAATAGCGAAAATACTTTTCCGCCTTCATTATCCATCCTCGAGGATCACCCCCCTTCGAACTTAGGGAAATCAACCTTAGTGTGAGGTCTTTTGCTTGAATTTCAGTTCCACCAAGGTACTTCAGAATCATAATCTTCATTCTCCTCATAATCCTTCAATGTTTCCTTCTCTTTATGATCATTGATGACTGTCGGTTGTTTTTTCTTTTTCATCTCCTTCACATCGGCATCAATACTTTGGAGTCGATTTATAATGAAAGCCAACTGTAATGACATTTCATTTGGATTGGAATGTGTATCATGATCTTCAAGTTTTGAAGATTCGGCTTCCTGGTTAGGAATGCCAGATTTAGTGGATTGCGTTTTCTTTCGGTTATTACCCATTACACCACAATGGTCCAAAGATATTGGCTCTGATACCAAAATGATAGAACCTGGATAGGTAATCTGAATTGTTTAACCACTAGAGTCAGAATTTGAACTCTAGGAAGAAGGAGTCAAATCTCTGTGAATATAATCTCTGATATATATCCAATAAGTCTTTTACATACTTATAGTTTTTGATAGACATAACTAAAACACATAACTGCTAAGTTATCAAACTCGTAACTACTAACACCTTGGATAAGATAAGATACAATAATTGTTCCTAAATTGCTAAAGTTCCTAATTGACTCTAAACTGCTTCTCTGCCATGAATCTTTTTCCTAGAATAAACTAGAAGAGGTTGTGGGATTCTATCAAAACCCCAAGGTCAAGCCTTCTAAGAATTACCACTGGACCAATGTACCAGTTGATGCAAGGTGCTTTCTATATTCAATAAAATGCCTTACTATGAACAACACGTTTTTATTTTTTTTGGTTGGCCATTGGAGTTGAAGTTTCACATCCTCTAAAAGCAGAAAAGACAGTCATATAAAAGTATATGGACAAGAAAAATTTGAGGCATAATAACTAGAGTATATACCTGCAATCGTTTGCCTATTGCAATAAATGGTTGCACATCACCACGTGTACCAACAATAAGAATTACTATCTGTAGTGGCGGTATGTATTGAAGGTCTGTTGCATCAAGTGAATCATCATCTACTACATTATCTACATATTTGGATCGAGCCCTGAGGGCTTCAGGCTCAACATCTCCTGGAACTTCAAATTCTACAGTTCCATCACCCTTTACAGTAGCTATTCTGTTTAACAATTTAAGCTGCACAATTATAAAATTTAGCTGAGGGTTTATGCCTATAAGCTTAAAATATAAGATCAAGGTGATGTGAAAAAAGAACATGGTGAGTGTCGAAAACTAACATTGACCACTTTTTTACACAAAATATTCATAAGGTTCCAATCAATGAAATTTTTATTGGCTAAAGAATTCCTCATTTCTCACAAGAGAACCGAGTATGCTTAAAAGAAGACTGTCAGAACTCCACTATTTAGAATATCCAATAGCTGCGCAATAATTGCAGCGGATGCATGAAATCAAAGTCAGCCTGTTTTCTCTTTAGTTGGTTGGGTTAGTAGGTAGCTATTCCTAGGTAATAAAACTGCTACCATTAGTCATTAGAAAAGGGAGATGGAAGAATGCTTGGGAACCAGCAAAGGGGTGGGGGGAGGCGAAAGTTTATCACAGTAAATTACCTTCTCCTGGACAGGAATTCTGTCATCAAAAATTTGTGCTGCATCCTCAGGCCGTAGATGTCTCTGCCTCTCTGTTTTGGACTTTCCCAACTTAGACTGGCTTGAATTTGACTCTGACTTATCAGTATGTGATATTTCTACAGGTAATGTGCTCACTTTACCCAACCCTCTCCCAGAAATGCCTGAACAAGAGTAGAAAACATGAGTACCCTAGATATAACCCAGAAATGAGCAACAAAGTCAAGGTATCAAACATAATGTTAAGAAAAACAGTTGTGATATAATAGTGCGATTGACAGAGAGCCTCACAATGGATTAGATGTAGGAACTAATTTACCAATAATAAAAAGTAGCAGTTTCTGATGAACTTTCAAATAAATCTAAGATACAGAGAGGTCATGACACCCATATCAGGCAACCAATGCTTATTCTATGTGTGTTGTGTCATTCGGCTTATGATAGTAACTAGCTTCTGTTGGGCTCTGTGCAGTACAGGCCCCACATCTGGTTAATCATAATTAATGTTGCCAAGAACAAAGGTTATGACTGATCCACAACTAGACAGCTTAGAAACCACAAAATCCTCAGGATCAAATTCCATGAAAAGCCTGTGGAAGGCATGATGAAGTTAAGGGAAAAAGAAAATGCAAAATCCAATGATCTCTCTCTGTCACACACACACACCTAGAGCAAGGTAACATAAATGAGCATAGCTGCACTAATGATCAGCTCTTTAGCATTTACAATATGCTAATGATAAGATAAAGAGATATCATATAATATGAGTTGTTTGGGTTGTATCTATTAGGAAATATATTATATTGTAATTAATATGTAATCAATTAGTATCAATCAAGGATTATGATTAGGAATCATTATCATTATGAGCCATCAACACCGAGGCTCTTCCTTTAGGTATATATACACCTCCTCTGTACATGATATGCAAGTTATTCAGTGTATATTTTCTACCTAACTTCACATGGTTCAGTCTTTACCACTCCTGCTCCTGCTGCTGAGCCTATCCCTGAGCTAGAAATAGTGCCTTTGCCTACTCTTGATTCTGACAGTGTCCTTGAGCCTGATCCTTCCATTGATTTGCTCATTGCTTTTCGTAAAGGTAAACACACTTGTAACTATCCCATCTCTTCCTATGTTTCCTATAACCACATGTCCCCTACCTCTTGTTCTTTCATAGCGTCCTTAGACTCTATCACTATTCTCGCCACTCTCCGCCAAGCCTTGACTCACCCTGGTTGGCGTGCTGCAATGGAAGAGAGATGATGGCCCTTCATCAAGTAGGTACCATTTACCTACAGTAAAAAAGGCTATTGGGTGTGAGTGATTGTTCACGATTAAAACAAAAGCCAATGGCACCCTGGAACTTCTGAAAGCTTGACTAGTTGCCAAGGGATATGCCCAGACCTATGGTATTGACTACTCTACAACTTTCTCACCTGTGGCGAAACTGTCCTCTGTTCGACTCTTCATCTCTATGGTGGCTACTTACGATTGGGACCTTCATCAATTAGCTGTCAAAAATGCTTTTCTGAATGGTAATCTTCTTGAGGAAACTTACAAAGAGCAACCACCTGGTTTTGTTGTTCAGGGGGAGCATGGGAAGGTACGTCGTCTTAAGAAGTCGTTGTATGGTTTAAAGCAAAGTTCACGTTGACAGGTTTAGCTCCGTTGTTAAGAAATTTGGTCTGAGTCAAAATCACTCTGTATTTTATCAAAGCAAGGAAGCAGGCATGATTCTCTTGGTTGTGCATGTTGACAACATTCTGATCACAAGTAGCAATATTTCAGAAATCTCGTCACTCAAGACTTTTCTTAATTCTCATTTCCGAATGAAGGATTTAGGTCCACTAAAGTACTTTCTGGGACAAGAGGTTATGAGGAGCAAGAAAGGCATCCTCTTGACACAGAGGAAATATGTTCTTGATATGTTAAAAGAAACAAGGAAACTTGGAGCAACACCAAGTAATTTTTCTATGATCCCTAATCCATTTCTGGATGTTGATAGCACCGTGCCATTTGACAAGCTACTAAGAATGTAAAGAGTAAGGTGGACCCTGAGAAGATTAAACCGTTTGAACATCCTGAGAGATACCGTAGACTAATTGGAAAATTGAACTATCTCATTGTGACTCACCCTAATGTGACTTTTCCAGTTAGTGTGTTTAGCCAATTCATGACAACGTCGACTATTAGCCAGTAGGAAGCATTGGAGTATGTCTTACACTACTTGACGAGTTCACCTAGTCGTGGTATACTATACAAAAACCATGGCCACACTAAGATCTATGATGCAGATCATGGTGGGTCAAAAGCCACAAGGAGGTCCACTACAGAATATTGTGTGTTTGTGGGTGGAAATTTGGTTTCTTAGAAAAGCAAAAAGCAGGATGTAGTATCTCGGTCTACTGTCGAAGCTGAGTACAAAGCCATGGCGTAGTTGGTGTGTGAAATTGTGTAGATTCACCAGTTAATGAAGGAAGTTGGTTTTACCACGTCATTGCCAGCAAAGTTATGGTGTGATTATAAGGCTGCTCTACACAGTCTCCAACACTTGTGTTTCATGAACGTACAAAACACATTGAGATCGACTGTCACTTTGTACGAGATAAGATCAAGGAGAACTTCCTTTCTATAGGATATGTGCAGCCTGGTAACCAATTGGGTGATCTTTTGCCTACTGACTAAGGCCTTAAATGGAACTCGTATTGACTATCTTTGTAACAAATTGGGCATGATCAACATCTATGCACCAACTTAAATGGGAGTATTAGGAAATATATATTATTGTAATTAATATGTAATCAATTAGTATCGCCATCTATTAGGGATTATGATTAGGAATCATTATCATAGCCATCATTACTTACGCTCTCCCTTCATGTATATATACACCTCCTCTGTACATGATTATGCAAGTTATTCAGCATATATTTTCTCTCTAACTTCACAGTATCTATTTCCACAGCTTGCTTTTCAATAAAGCCTGATGGCCAAGCCTCCAACAATTTCGTGGCCTCACAACAAATATATAGCCCCCTTTCATTTCTTAAAAGAAATGAACGCCTACAGTTCAATATTTTACAAGTGACAAAATCTTGTTGAATACCTGAGATTTTCATAAAATGTAATGATAAAACATTCCAGGGCTCATGGCTTTTGACATTATGCAGCTAAACTACTAGTCAGTAAATCCAAACTTGGCTATATTAAATTACAATGGAGCAGAGTAAGACAGCAAACACAGCATCTCTAACAAATTTAAGTAAGATTAGAATCCACAAAACAGCTCTTAGTTGATGAATGAAATCAAATGCTTTTCCTCTTGGAATAAGACTTTTCGTTCAACCAAAAAAGGAGTGAAAAAAAGATGCGTTTCATATCACTGAAAGAATGTAAAACCTTTCCTAAGGATATCAGAATCCTCAAAGACAATACTAAACCTCAGATTGTCTCTGTCACTTCTACAACACACGCACACATGCAAAAATATAAATACATTAACATCTATACATATATAACAGCATCAGTCCTTTGCTTGGTTCCTATGAAGTCAGATATCCTTAATTTAACAGCATTACATCCTCACAGACATTTGTCAACCCTGTTGACTTCATTAATCCCCCAGTTGACTACGTATGTGACAAGGAATTGGTCCTTTGCTTGGTAGTTGGTTCCTAGGAAGTCGGATATCCTAGCATATAATACCGCTTATTATGTCTATGAGTAGCTAATCTCAGGATAACCCGCAATGTTAACAGCAAAATAAGTGCAACTACCGGGGTGGATTACAATGGTAAATAATCCATTCGGCGGAATCCCAAAGGTACTTAATGAACTTTCCCGGCACGGCAAACAATTCAAGAATTAAATAAGCCCATCCCATATCCCACGTATTGACTTTCTTTTTGGGTGGGGTTGGGGGATAGTCCGTAATATTCCAAAGCCGCCAACTTGAAATTATTCAAACGATTATTTCGATCCGATTTTGTCTGTCTTCAGTTTTCTAGCAATCAAGGAAGAGTTAACTATAATCAATAACATACAACTTTTCCAGAAAAAATCTTAAGGAATCTGTTATCATGTAACCAATGTCCATTGACTAATGGTTGCTTAGAGACAAACTCAAATGCAATTTTCTTTCATTTGTTCTTTCTTTACAAAGCATAAACTCGGCAGATGGGGGAGGAAGAGAAGATGAGTCCAACAAAGATAATTTTACAAACCTGAAGAGCCACTGCCACCATTATCCCGAGAGGCTCCATTAGCAGCATCTCTACCACCATCCATTCCAATTCCTTTGCTGCTTCCACTTTCAACATCATCGGGCACTTCATGCTCGACTCTTACCGAGAGATGGCTGGAACAGGAAGAAGAGCTCCGTCGTATTTCCTGCAATTCGGCCATTACGAGGCCGTCGATTCCGATGGAATCGAAGCAGATCGGAGGAGAGACAGTAGAGGAAGCGAGAATTCAGAGAAGGAATCAGTGGAAGGAGAAAGAGAAAGTGGGTGCCTGGGTGGGGAAGTGCAAAACAGAGGAGGGGACACGTCCGTAATGCGCGTGGAGATGATATTTCGAAAGCGCAAACTCGACATTCACAATCGTTGCTTTCGAATTCGATTCGATTATTATTTGGATTTTGGACCCCCATGAAAAAGGAGGCAAACAAAATCGTCGTGTCCGTCCTCCGTGCGGGAAAAACATCTGGTCGTTGTTTGGACTCTGTACAAATTGCGAGCATTTCCGATTCAATTCTTTTCCCCAAGAAAAAAGAACACGAACAAAAATTGACTTAACTATAAATATATAGATAAGAAGCATTTACATTATTAAGTTTCCCTCTTTTTAAAGAAAACTGGGGAATTTCATAATGCAATTACGATAGAAGACTGGACAAAAAAACAAAACTCATGCATCACTAAGTGCGTGTTTGGGTTAACGGTGAAAAAATTAGTTTTTTTATAACCTGACTTTTATAAAAGTCAGACTATAAATGTGATTTGTGTTTGAATTAATAATGGAAGAAGTAACTTTGTTTTTTTAAAAGCTAGACTTTTGAGCTTTCTTTCAAAAAGCTATTTTTGGAAAAAAAATAGAATAAATTTTTTTATTTATTGTAATTAATAGAAGCAAAAAAAGTAAAAAAAACGTATTTATTACCCTGAAATTAGACTTATAATAAGGGCTAAAATTTTTTGCCAAAATAAACTTATAAATAGGATCAAAATGGTACTTATATATCAAGAGCACTTCCACTCTTCTAACTCTCATTTACAAAAGAGCCTTTTATTTTTTTTCCATAATCATTGCTTTCTCTCTCTACAGTTACCATAAAAGCATCAAATTTTGGCTTATAAGTTACCATGGCTTTTACATAAAAGCACAATTATACTAATCGTGAACCGAAACGGCCAAAATTCATTGATATGCTTTTTTCCAATCTTAAAGCGCGGCTATGGCCGTGCACCGCTCTGCCAAACATGTACTAAGTATATACTCCCTCGTCCTAAATATAAGCTATAACTGATTTTTTTTTTTGGAGATACTAAAAATATTAAATAAATTTATTTTAAAATGTTTATATTAATAATTTTTTTTCAAATTATTTTGCCTAACGAATAAACTATATTGATATATAATCTAATAGTACATAAAATAAAATATAATTCATTAAGTAACTTATTTAGTTTTCTTAATATTTTTTTTTTAAAAATTAATTTGGTCTTATATCTAGAGCCAAAACTAATATAAAAAAGTAAATATCAACTAGATGAAGGCATTAAGAGATATTTTAAAAAATGAAAGCAAAAAATATTAAAAAATGTTTATAATTTGTCTAGTCTAATCAGAAAGCCCCTAATAGAGCGAACAAACTTGTTACATGCCCATTGTTCATCAAAATTGACAAACTTGCAAATTAGGAGTGAAAGCGCCGATCTAGGTATGTCTGCAGAGGTAATCACCTTAAGGGGAGAAAACTTATTAGTCTTGGCACCATCTCCTGGAACCTATTTTAGGCCCAATTCAATGACCCGGATCTTGCTTAAGTTCATTTAAAGGTTAGAGCTTGATATACGTTTCAAGCTTCTGTTACTATGCATTTACATTTGTGTTTTAACACCTTGACCCATAACAACTCTAGCTTTGTAGCCATATTGAAAGTCACCTAGGTCAAGAAAGCTTGATTATGAGCTTCTAGTTTATAAAAACCAGCTAACCCCGCCAGAAGCTTTTGGAAAACATAAATGATCCAATTTAATGAGACTAACGCCTCCTTGATCATTCTATTTCCTCAAATGAAATTCTTGATTATCTTCTTCGTCTACATACAACAGGAGGAAGGGAGTTTTGGGTTATACATTGTGTAGCAGGGGATCACCTGAAGAACCAATTTGGCTAGAGTCCTGCAACCAGCTAAGGTCAAGGATTTGGCTTTCCAACTGCAAGTCTCTATTGCACTTTATATATCAATGAGGTGGTTATATGGGCCTTTAGAAACTCAATAATAAAAGAGAGGCACTTCAGGATATTTGTCTAGGTTGTAGGAGTGCTAATAGTTCAATTTGTAACTACCATAGGTAGCTGAATTGCTTACATTATGAGAGAAGACATAAGTTTTAGACGCATTAGCTAAATGACAAAGAAATCACAAAATTCATCCAGAAGCCCAAGGACAATTACATCAATATGTGTTTCTAAAGTGTAGTTGAAGAGGATTCGATCGTCTAAGAAGAAAATATGGGATGGTGGGACTCCTTTCCTTCCTATCTCGATGAGACCTCTTGGCATATTGCTCCAAGACATTCGCTGCATGCAAAGAAAAAAAAATGTAGGAGAAGAAGAATTCCCTTGTCTAATGCCATGGAGGATGGATTGAAGGTCTTTGTAGGCACTCCTTGCCAAAAAAAACTTGCATGGAAGCACTACTTATACAATTCATAATTATTTGAGTGAGAATATGTGGTAACTTGGCATCAATTAATGTGTCCGTGATGAATTCCCATCTAAACCTATGACCCTTTTTTTAAAAATCAACTTTTATAGCCATCCAACCTTATTTGCCTTATTTAATGTTTATAGAATGGATTACCTCTTTAACAATAATAACACTGTTAGTTTTTTTTTCAATAAATGAAGTTAGATTTAAATGAAAGGATAAGTTGGTGCATAATTTCTTTTAAGAAGATCTACAACAATTTTGGTGACAACTATGTAAACAAAATTGCAAAAGCTAATTTGTCGGAACTCATTCAAGTGTTGTGGACGAGGCTTTTTGGAAATGAGCACAATACCCCAATTGTTATGCCTCCTGACCCTGAAGCTTTTTTTTTGGGGGGGGGGGCTTTTTTTATTCCTTCCACCCCTGAAAATATATACACTAAAGAAGGGATTTACATCCAACCTTGGTTGCCTTGCTTAAATGATAGGGAGTCATGTCAAGCTTGTTTATTGTTCCAAACAAAATGTAATCGATCTAATTTAGTGACATGACAGTGTTAGGAGTCCACGGCCCTCATTGGCTTATATTAGAAGGAACCGTGTAGGTTAAAAGTAGTTTTAGGCTTACGTTTGTTAAAAGCAGTTTTAGGCTTATGTTTGATTCTGTTTAAGTATTGGACCCTTTTGCGCTTGGTTATCGGCTTATCGCAATAATAACTTCAAGTACATGTGTCCTCTTATTTGAGGCAATCCCATTCGGGATACTGTCGGGTATTAAATGTAGGCACCTCTTCTAATAGAGATTAGACCTTTAGTTCGCTATGTTATGAGGGACTAGTCCCTTCCATTAGATTCATCATCGTTGGTTGCATTAATAACTTTGAAAATGCTAAAATGACGGCATGACATTGTGCAATGATTGATGGGTGATGAGTTGGATTGAATTCACGGTTGTCGGCTTGGCTTGGACTAAAGGATTGAGATAATTTAGGAGATTTTGTTGTATGAGCATGCATGCATGTTACAAGATGTTTGGTATCAGGGAATCTTGGAGGGAAGGAGAGGAAAACATTTTTTGAGTTGGATAAAAAATATTGGGAGAAGTGTGATTATACAATTTTAATAAGAAGAATGTGTAAAATATAAAAGATTAAGAAAAATGAATAAAAAACCTTTTAACCTTATTTCTCTATTTTTTTTTAAAATTCAACTTACTAAATTTTTTCTTCTCCTCCCCTCACCTTTAAATCCTTCATACTAAATCCTTCACACCAAACGGCTCTTAAGGGATTTGTTATTGTGTAAACTTGAAGGTCAGAGTTTGATATGAATGCTTATGCATGGTTTCTGATCACTTGAATTAATATAATTAAATGGTATTAAAATGTTATTATTGTTTGGAAAATACTTAAATCAAGTTTCTTATATCTATTTCACCAAGTTCTCCAATCACATGTGACCATGTGTCCTATTTTTGAATTATTATCATTTAACTATAAATCCATATGAAAAAAATAGGACACATGGTTTTATTTGATTGGTGAACTTGATGTAATAGATATAAGAAACTTAATGTAAGTATAGTTCTTATTGTTATTGCTTTCTTTTGAAAGAAGGCATGAAGACTCAGTTTTACAGAGGTGGCCAACTGGTAAAGGTGGTAATATGGTCCGAACCATCGGGTTTGGGCTAACCCACCACGGGTTGCAACCATATGGGTTCAGGCCTAAAACGACCACGTCAATATGAGTCAGTATTTAGCCAATCCAATCCATAACCGCTGGGTTGGCAGGTTAGCCTACCCAACCCATATTATTATTATTTTTTATTTTTTTATTCTACATTTTTCAAAAAATTTTTAAACAATATACTAAAATTGTTTTTTCTACAAACCTAAACCATAAAAACATTAAAAATACATTACAAATTTAGCATTTATCACAAGTCCACACATGACAAAATAAAAATAAAAATAGAAGCCATCAATAGAACTTCAAAATAATCAATAATTAGGTCTGAGAGTTTCAGTCTTTGAGAGACTGAGATTGAGGAGTGACAAGCAAGACTTTGAGCTAAGATTGATTTGGGCCTTTAGGTTTAGGACTTTTGGGTTGGGACTTAGGTTACATTAAGAAAAAATATGGGCCAACTCACTAACCCGGTGATCCAACCCGTCATGTGTTGGGCCCATATAGGTTTAGGCCTAAAGAACCGCTCTAAACGGTCCCACTTTTATGAAATGCAAACCACCCATTTGTCAGGTTAGGCTAGTTCGACCCACAGTCTAAAACCATATTACCAACTCTACTAGCTAGCCAAATATGCTCACACACATGCACTTGCAAGGCAGTGTGAATGATACCAACGACATTTTAAATCTTTTTTTGTGTGCAGATGCCCAATGAGCATGCTATTTAAATTTCTACTTAGGGCCTGTTTGGATCACAGAAAATGGCGATGGAATAGGAAAATGGGGATTTCCGAACTAGTAGCAGGCGTTTGGATCAAATATTTCATCTAAAAACATTTTCCAGCCTTCGCCAATTTCAAGCAAAGGAATGAATACCCATTTTCCAATGCCTGAAGAAAATCGCCAAAGACCCAAATGCCCTTGATGTGATGGATTTGATATAAAATGGTAAAGGTGCTGAGGGCAATTCACACATCAGACTGGGTGAAAACAGAGCTGAAGAATAGAGAGGGCAAGCGGCTTTTTCTGACAACGATGCAACATCTGATCAATCTCGAAGAACATGTGGGTTCCTTCTTCTTCACCAATGTGATTGTTGTGTTTTTGTTTGTGTTGAATGTAATACACCCATGGTCCCTGGTTATTTGTGTTGAGCTAAGCAAAAAGGCCCTTGCCCACCGGAGCTGATTTGGAGCAAGTGGAGGTGGTATGTACTCTATTGCTGGGAGAAATGTTGATTAACTACAACCTGACCATGAAATACTCATGTGGTGAACGTGGTTAAATCTGTGATATTCCACACAAGGGAGGTGGTCTTGACCAGATGAGGTTGGTGGGTGTGCAACGGTTGAGAGTAAAGTTAGATAAGCATGAGCCACCCATCATATACATGTGATTAAAGTTGTTCAGTCATTCATGTATAACCACAAGCAACTGGTGGGTGTCTCATGGTTATTGCTCTATTACTTTATCAGAAAACAGGGGCAAATAGAGTATTGATTTCTTATTAACTCCACTTATTAAAACATGAAACAAAGGGTTATTTAATCAAAAATTCCAAATGGGCTGCTTTATCAAATGTCCTCGACCTACTTCTTTTCCCAACTCATACTTTACCCTAATATTCTTTGCATATCTAAAGCTCTTGTCCAAAGAATGAGACAATGGAAGCTCCTACTCAACCCTCTCTCATTTATTTTCATCTCCCTACCAAAGCATTGCCCAATTCTTATTAACTTTTGAATCTCTCCCTATGCCTGTGGCGGTGTTTATATTAGTATATATTTAAATTAAATTTAAAATATACATGCATACATATATTTCTTCATAAAAAAAATAAGTTCAAACATAAACATATTTTTCTCGATCTCAATGCATTGAATCAAACAAAAACATATTTCATTAGGTGGGCGTGTGGACAGTGACGGAACCACTGAAACGGACCGAAACATGGCTGTATTTTTTGATAGAAGGATCCAATTCGAGTTGGAAAATTTGTTATGAGCATCGGCGGAGATGCTGGGCAAAGGAACCTTGGGAACAATGTGTAAGCAGTGCTCGACGATGGATGTATCATCGCAGTTAAGAGACTCAAAGACGCAAATCCATGTGCCCATAATGAGTTAAAACGATACATATATGTGATTAGAAAGCTTAAACACCCCAGTATTGTAAGACTCAATTTTTCCTTGCAACGAGTTTGCATCTCGATGAATACGTGAGTTGCTTATTCTCCATCTTTTTGGTTGTTATCTTGTTGTTTGCTTTGAATGTGATGCGTTGAGTGTCCCTGGCTTTTTGTGTTGACTTAAGTGAGGATGCCACTAGCCACCAAAGCTGAGTCAGAGCAACTAGTGGTGGTAGGAACTCTATAGCTGGGAGACTACTTGGTCGAGTGAACACTAACTATGAGGTATCTATGTAATGAATATAGGTTAAATATGTGATATTGCATATAAGGGAAGCAGGCTTACACATATGTGTTTGGTGGGTGCGTAATGGTTAACAGCAAAGTTAGAAAACTATCCCATAACCATGACATTCATATTAGTTAGATTAGACCACACAAAGTGGGTGTGACCACATGCGGGTGATAGGTATGTACTAGTTAAGAGTAAAGTTGTTTTGGTCAAGCGTAACCATGAGCCACCTATCACATACATGTGGTTAAAGTTGTTTTCATTCATTCATGTATGACCACAAGTGGCTGGTGGGTATCTCATAGTTATTACTCTATTACGTTATGAGAAAATAGGGGCAAACAAAGTTCACTTATACTTTGTGGACTCTTCCACTTATATGCTTCTTCTTTATATATTGATTTATATATTTCTTCTTCAGCCAAACTCTATTTTATGTTAGCCATATAAGGCCAAGTTCACTTATACATTACATGTTAACAAGTATTTATAAGATTCATTTCTCTATTTTTAATAATGTCACATTTGAACAATGGAAGTGAGATAAATTAGGTTTAGAATAATGTACAATAAAAAATTGAAGCTCTCTTATCACATATGTCATACAATCATTAGAATATAAATAATATCTAAGGATCACAATGAGAAGCTTGAACTATCAGGGGATGCAAATTTCCCATATTGTCCAATAACATTCATTCATAAGCAAATTTTGGACCCAAAAAGAGGAGCAAACAAATTGTTCAAAAGCCTGATAAGTGGCAATAAGAGAGAGAAATTGGAAAGAGATAAAAGAAATTAAGAAGAAAAAACCGACATTTCCCCATCGATGTTCACTTTTTGATGGTAGTCGACCGTCTTCCCTCCCACCAGTGGTACCTGTTTTGAGCATTATATAGTAGGTGAGCAATAGTGTAGGGGTGTGTGGGTCTTTTAGCCTTTAAAATAATGTTTTCAATATAGGGACAAAATGGTCTTTTGGTCATTTTCCTATTTCATTTTCTTTCAACAAAACAAAAATTTTCTTATCAACCCATTTTCTTTTCCAGTGCGAACCAAATGCATTGGTGGCAAAAATTTTTGGGAAAATGACACCTAGGTCCCAAGCTACAGAAAAAATACCACAAAAGTCCATTTGAAAAGTCAATGGTCAGAAAAGTCTCTAGGAACTTTTCTGACATGAATTCCCAATGTCCATTTACACAAATACACCCATTGAAATAACTACAGAAAAGGCACAGGAGGAGAGGAGGGAAGACGCGTTTTTGGGATTAAGGAGAAAGAGAGAAATGGACAGACGATGTGCGCGCATTGGAGGTGCAACATTAAAGGGATACAACATGGTGTTAATGTCGTTAGGAATGTCTTCTTCTGCATCATCCATCTACGGGTAGTGAGGTACAGCAGAGAATTGATTTTTTTCTGTGTGAAAGTTGGTTAGATTGAGATTGAGAGGTTGGTCAAAGGTTGGAGCTTAGGCTCAAAAATGGAGCAAGTGATAGGTGGTAGACAAGAAATGCTAAGAATTTGCTACACATATGATCTTGACCATTGAAGTTTGAGTTTCACCTTGGGTGGGTTGTGTTTATGTCAGAGTGCTCTGTTTTTGGGGCAAGGTTACAGAGGAACTGCTGTGTTTTAAGTGAAAATGGTGAATATAATTGTGGTTCTTTGATGTGAAAACGCAGAAATCAAACAAAAAAAGTGTTGTAAATTTATGCAAATGTAGTTGTTAATATGGCAGTTGTAGTTGTTAATACATACAAAACATGTGCTCTGTTTTTGAGGAAGCAAACAGATGTGTGAGTGTGGTTTGTGTTATTAGAAAATGTTGATATAATGATAAAAAAAAGTTTTGTTAACGTGTTGTAAATTTGTGCAGATGTAGTTGTAAATATTACTGTGGAAGTTGGTAATACGTACAAAACTTGTGCTCTGTTTTTGGGGAAGCAAACAGAGGTATGAGTATGGTTTGTGTTATTAGAAAATGCTGATATGATGATAAAAAATGTGTTGTTAACGTGTTGGTAATTTGTGCATATGTAGTTGTAAATATTGCTGTGAAAGTTGTTAATACATATAGAACCTGTGCTCTGTTTTTGGGGAAGCAAACAGAGGTGTGAGTGTGGTTTGTGTTATTAGAAAATGTTAATATGATGATAAAAAAAAGTGTTGTTAATGTGTTGTAAATCTGTGTAGATGTAGTTGTAAATATTACTGTGGAAGTTGTTAATACAAAGTTTATATTGCAGATTCTCATAAAAGTAATGAAATCCAAATGAAGTTCAAAGTTACCCTTGATACATCAACATTTGTGGATCTTGTAGATGATGAAGGGGTGCTAGAGGAAGTTGTTAAAATGACTAATAATGTTGTGAAAGAAGCATTAAACGTTGTAAACAATGACAGAAGTGACAGCAATATAGTGTGCAACTTACTGATATGACCCAAGTTATTGCCCCAATGCAATGGCAGAAATTAGTTGTAAATATAACTTAATAAGTTGTAAACATAACTAAACCTATTGTAAATATAACTGAAGATGTTTTAAACACTACACAGAGTAGTTAGCTCTTCCCATATTCAGTGTTCAGCGGATTTACATGTGGCCACATGCTTAGATATTGTTAAAATGACTCATTCTGTTGTAAACTAAGTGTTAGCAGTTGTAAACAACACCATCCATAGAGTTAAACTTGCTATGGACCAAGATCTTTTCCTAGTGCAATGATAGAAATATATTGTAAAATTAACTTCAGAAGTTGAAAAAATAACTTAAGATGTTGTTAAAATTATACAAAGTAGTAGACAATCCCATTTTTTGTGTTAATCGTAGTTTCATGTGGACACATGCTTATTCGTTGTTAAAATGACTGATCATGTTGTAAAATAAGTGTTTGCTGTTGTAAACAACGCAACTTGCTGTGGTCATCATCATAAGAATACAATTGTTAAAATGACTTTCAGTGTTGTGAAAACATGCATATCAAGTTGTAAACAAAAAAAAAACAAAGAAAAGTGGTGTGGTCACCTTGGTGTATAAAGACATTGTTTCCTTGACATGTTAAACAACTTGTAAAAATGACTAAACATGTTATAAACATACACATAACGTGTTGTCAAAATCCGTACTTGACAAACTTGAAAGTAAATCATTCCATAATTACATGTTGTGAAAGTAACTAATTATGTTACCAAAATAACTCATGATATTGTTAAACGTCTTATTACATGAGTATTATATGAGTGCATTTTCTGCAACAAGGCATTCTTATAAAATATCAACAGATGTACACAACAACTAGCCTGTACTACAAAATAACATCTCAAATGCTACATGTCTTTCTTCCTCTTCATTTGTTGGTTGGCAGCGAGAATGGACAGAACACATCTGTTTGCTTCTCCAAAAACAGAGCATTCCCTCTATTTGCTTCCCAAATATAGAGCACAGGTTCTGTACGTATTAACAACTTCCACAGCAATATTTACAATTACATCTGCACAAATTTACAACACGTTAACAACATTTATTTTTATCATCATATCAACATTTTCTAATAACACAAACCACACTCACACCTCTGTTTGCTTCCCCAAAAACAGAGCACAGGTTCTGTACGTATTAACAACTTCCACAGCAATATTTACAACTACATCTGCACAAATTTACAATACGTTAACAACACTTTTTTTTTTATCATCATATCAACATTTTCTAATAACACAAACTGCACTCACACCTCTGTTTGCTTCCCCAAAAATAGAGCACAGGTTCTGTACGTATTAACAACTTCCACAGCAATATTTACAACTACATCTGCACAAATTTACAATACGTTAACAACACTTTTGTTTATCATCATATCAACATTTTCTAATAACACAAACCACACTAACACCTCTGTTTGCTTCTCCAAAAACAGAGCACAGGTTCTGTACATATTAACAACTACATCCGCACAAATTTACAACACTTTTTTTGTTTGATTTCTGTGTTTTCACAGAAAAGAACCACAATTATATTCACCATTTCCACTTAAACACACCAGTTCCTCTGTAACCTTGCCCCAAAAACAAAGCACTCTAACATAAACACCACCTACCTAAGGTGAAACCCATACTTCAATGGTCAATATCATATGTGTAGCAAATTCTTAGCATTTCTTGTCTACCACCTACCACTTACTCCATTTTTTAGCCCAAGCTCCAACCTTTGACCAACCTCTCAATTTCAATTTAACCAACTTTCACACAGAAAAAAGAAAAAAATCAGTTTGCTGCCGTACCTCGCTATCCATAAATGGACGATGCAGAAGAAGATATTTCCAACGACATAAACACCACGTTGTATCCCTTCAATGTTGTACCTCCAACGCGCATGCATTGTTTGTCCATTTCTCTCTTTCTCCTTAATCCCAAAAATGTGTTTTCCCTCCTCTCCTCCTGTGCCTTTTTTGTAGTTATTTCAGTGGGGGTATTTGTGTAAATGGACATTGGAAATTCATGTCATTGACTTTTCAAAGGGATTTTTGTGATATTTTTTCTGTAGCTTGGGACTTAGGTGTCATTTTCCCAAATTTTTTCCCTTCCTTTCCATTCTTTTCCTTTTTTTTTCTTTCCATTCTTACCTCTTCTTTGATTCAAACGGCCCTTAATGAGTTGGGTAGGTGTGGTGAGATCCTTTTTTTGGGAGCCCAGATTTTGAAATAATGGGTTTATTTTCTCTGTAGTTTGGGACCTAACTGCATGAGTTGATCACTATGCCACAACGATAACTTGCTGCTCCTCTACAAGACGATTTTTTTTTTCCCACACAAAGTACATAAGTTTCTCTTCATATATATAAATACTACTATGAAGAAAGAAAAAAGTGATAATTTTAAATAGGGAAAAAGACAGAAAAATACCATTTGAATTTCAAAATCCCGCTGACAAGAATGGTAATGGGATTGACAAGAATGGTAATGAGATTGACAACGCAAATCTTTGTCAGATGACTAATTTGGGATTTTGAAGTTCAAGTGGTATTTTTCTGTCTTTTTCCCTTTTAAATATTAGGTTTTTATTTTTTAATATATTATGAGAGTTTTAATTCTTGATCTACCCTCACCTCACCCTTACCACTTGAGCTAGTCTCGAGTAAATGCGTTTTAAAAAAAAAAAAATTAATATGTAGATAATTTGTAGGCATTAAATATTGATTAGTAGAAAATTTAGACTACACCATTTTATTACATAAAAACGGCTACCTTAGCTGAACGTGTTAGTAACATGTTTTGGTCCTGGCATCATCAATATGGGAAATCTAAAGAACTAGCTGTAAAGACTGTGCCTCGCCCAAAAAGAAAAACAAACTTTAGGGGCTTGTTTGATATGAGGGAGAGGAAGGAAAGTGGGCGGAGAGAAAATTTTTTTTGAGTTAAATTTCAAAAAAATTAGAGAAGTGGGGTTAAAAATGTTTAATTAATTTTTCTTATTCTTTTATCTTATATATTCTCTTTATTAAAATTTTATTATCCCACTTCTTCAATCTTTTAAAATTCAACTCATAAAAATTTTTCCTCCTCTCCCTTCCACTCCAAATCCCTCACACCAAACAGATCCTAGGATTCATAAAAAGAAAATGAAAGTAGAGGAGCTAAATACAAAACTAACTAAAATTGTCATTTGCCCAAATGAATATGAAATGCAATTTGAGGGAAGCACGAAGCCATTTCATGGCAGGGAGAGAGGACACGTGATGCGGCTATGGTTTGATGGTTACACTTCAGTAGTTTCCAGGATGCCAAATAAAACGCGGTATTTTAATGTTTGTTATACGAGCTTCGTATAAACCAGAATAAAATAATTTAATTTAACTAGTGAGAGCCGAAAAAAAAATTCAGAATAATTTTGAGGAGAAAGGTTCGAGGGAAGCATGAATGAGATGAAAGTATATATGGGGATTTTCCATTCCTGTCGTTTTTTGAGTTAATATTTTATTATTTCCCTATCCTTGTTTTCTCAGAAAGATTTCCTAATTGCCAGAATCAGAGTCCATGTGCGGGGAACAAGTTGAACAGAGACTGAGAGATCCAATTATATATGTCCGTGTCTTTTTACAGCTTAATTCGGGGCAATGTTGATCTTCGACGGCCAAGATTAGATTTGCAGGCATAATCTACATTACCCTCTATCCTGATAGCCTCCACTTTGTCTGAATTTCTTAATCCAACTCTCACTTCCTGTCTACTCTGATTTCTCCATATTTGCAACGATTGTACCACTCGTAGCAATTCAAGCTTTGGGTGGAGGAAAGAGCTGGAACGAAGAAAACAGTGACTGCTGATCATCAGGTTATTTTCGCCGTTGTTTTTCTTTTTTTTCTATTCCATTTTTGGTTCCCACTTCTTCAATTCAGGTTGGTTTTGAATTATGGTAGATACCCACATTTCTATCTTTTTTTTTATTTTTTTTTTAAATTTTTTCTTCCATTTAGAGCTTGAATGTTTCTGCTCACTTTTTGCTTGGATTCTGAATCGCTTACACGACTTTTTAAAATTCTGAAGGACGAGTTGGATGGAATTTGGTTCTTATGTCCTCTTGTCCCATGTGAATAAAACGAATTGATTTTTGTGTGCGTATGCAGCGAGATGAACTTGAAACTAGTAGGAAGTCACCTTTACTTCTTGTTTAGATAGTTTTAATCGGACTTTCTGCGCCTTTTTTTTTTTTGGAAACTGATATTTCTTGCTGTATTCAGTGTGCCTTATCGTATTCCCGAATCTTTGTTGCAGTTGACTTGGTAATTAAACTCAACATGTTAAACAAGAACTTGGATGCCAATGGTGAGGACAATCGGACATAAATTTGTGGGTGGATCATCTGTTGGCAGTGCTGCTCCTAGTCCTCCATTTACGTACTTTGAAAACGTTTGATAGCTTGTGCAACTGGGAAACTGTTCTAATGGAACTAAATAAGCCGGAAATTTCATTTGCAGCCAACCTTAGAAGGGCACCAGGTGTGTTTACTCAATACATGCATGCAGAATCAGCCATTGGTGTTTTTAAAACAGGACAGGATGTACATAATAACATCTCAATACGGCCCGGGAAAGAATTTTCTGCAGAGTTTAGCCATGAAGGAATTGCTGGTAGAAGAGAACCTTCTGCACCTGATTCACTTCGAGAGCATGAAACTAGGTTTGGATTTCAGGGGCAGAATGGCCAAGTGAGATATGAAGATCTTACTAATATTCTGGGATTGAAGAGAATGAACTCTGAGAACCCTTTTGACATTGCAGATCTTAACTTCACAAGAGAGCCAACTCGAGAGACAGAAAATGGGGCTTTTGTTGATAAAAATAGGAAAAATCGAAAGGAAGAATGTAATGTTACACTAGGAGTGATGAAGACTCTAGGCGAATCAGTTGGTGATCAAGCTGATACAGGTACACCTGGGTCTCCCTTTCTCAGAAAGGAATCCTCCTATTCAAATGAAGTTTCTGGTTTAGGTGTTTCAGATGATTCTCACTCTGGAAAAATTAAGTTACTTTGCAGCTTTGGTGGAAAAGTATTACCAAGGCCCAGAGATGGTAAACTCAGATATGTGGGGGGAGAGACTCGCATTATATCTATCCGCGAGGATATTTCGTGGCAAGGGCTTGTCAAGAAGACCTCGGGTATTTGCAATCAACCTCACACAATTAAGTACCAGCTTCCAGGTGAGGATCTTGATTCTTTAATATCTGTCTCTTCTGATGAGGATCTTCAAAATATGATAGAAGAATGCCATGGGCCTGAAAGGCATAAGGGATCTCAAAGACTTCGAATTTTCTTAATTCCCTTGAGTGAATCTGAAAAGGAATTGTCATTTGAAGCAAGAACTGATCAGCAGAGTAATCCTGATTACCAATATGTTGTTGCAGTGAATGGCATAGGGGACTGTAGTCCAAGAATAAATAGTTCAGGGCAGAGCTTGACAAATGAAGTTGGTCCATTAGGGACAAATTTGAATTTTGCTCCAGACTTTCAGAAAAAATTTCCCAATGTACCTTCTTCAGAGATCAAGGGTGATGGCATTGCTATACATCCAAACGGATTTTTTAATGATTCTCAGAATCTGCAGAGGACCTCCAATCAACATCAACAGATTTCTTCTACTCCATTTCATGGAGGAAATTTGAGCAAAGTTTATGCAGAGTCTCAAGGTAATAATAGCTCATGCCAGGAAAGTGCTGCGAGTAACTTATCCTTTATTACTGCCCAACTATCACCTAAGGCATCCTATGTTAGTGCTGCTAATTGTAGATACTCCCAACAAATGGATGCGACTTTCCTAAGTGACAATCACCCCTACCATCAAGTGGATGTTGGTCTGCCAGAACAGAACCATTGGGAGCTATTCAGAAATAATCCTGGCAAGGAATTTATAACTGCTTCGTATGCTGATCAAAATGATGGTTGTAATGATGAAATTTTGGGTGAAAGGTCCATGCATCAATCAGTAAATCCTCTTTCCTGCCTGGGCGAGTCAATTTGTCCACAGTCTGGATCTAATTGTATTCCTGATTCTATAAAATGGATACCTCATGCATTTTCTGATTCAAAGTTGCATGAGAGTGGATTAAAGTCTGGTTACTGCTCTCAAGAAGGGATTGGTCAATTTTCCTCGTTGAACCTTTCAATGGCTCGGTTGTCTTCTGTGGTACCCTCTAATGTTCCACAAAGGGACCCTATGGAAATCCAGCACGATCCCTTTCTCATTTATCCCCAAAGACAAATTAAGATACCAAATGTGGAGCCAGGTGAGTTGCACAGAAGGCAGGGTTTTCCATTTTCTTCCCCATCTGCAGTATGTTTAGGATTGAACGATCCTATTCAGAAGGATAGCATTTTATACAGTAAGAGGAATCCTTCAGCTCAAACTGATTTAACTGCATCTAGCTTTATAGAGCGGCAGTGTGGGGACAATACTGTGAATATAGAAATCATGAAGAGAATTGAAAACAAAAATTCTCTTCAGAGTAAGGATAGCAATCTTTATGAGAGGGAATCACCTGCAATTGCTGTAGAGAATGTGAATGAAATGCATCTTCTGGACTCTTCTCCAGCATCCAATTTAAACATCAAGATTAATAAACATAGTCAGTTGGATCAATCTTCTGAGGGTATGATTTCTGCATCGTCTTGCATGAAAGGAATTTCCCAAAATAATCTGATTGAGAAGACCCCATTAGATTTTTTTCACATGAGCCTCGGGACTGGTGATGGGAGAGAATGTGGTTTAACTGAAGGTTTGAATGGTGACCTAGGATTTGATTTTTCTTGGACCAGAAAATCTGGGCTTAATGCATCATCTCTAAAATGTGAAGGAAACTCTTGTGGCAAAACTTCTCTAAGCGATCAATTGTTCGAGCTGTCCATGGAGCCAGTTTCTCATAAACAAGCACAAGTTCAACCTTTTCAGAAGGATACAGATCTCTATGGAAATCCAACGGTAAGCTCAGCTGTTTTGTATTCTTCAGTACTTCATGATGACCCTGGTCCAAGTTCAAATTTTCCTGTGAATGAACTACGGAACTCAAGCAAGAATGTTGTGTTTAAAAGAGTAACTTCTCCCATTGATGATGACCTTGTAGCTACTTCTAGTCGAATGGTTGATCAGTATAGTTGTGGAACTGTTGCCTGTGAAACAAAAGTTGAAGATACTATGTTGGAGCAATCAAAAAATTTTGAGAAGTGTGGCAATTCAAATAAAGTTGAGCCACTTGTTACTATAGAAGATGTGAATGATGTTGTTCCTCCAAGCGTTGATACTTCCTTGGTGCCCAACCCGCATATAGTGGTTGAAATTGGAAGTGATGTTTTATCCCCGTATGCAACAGAGTTGGAGAGTACTATTCCTGATTCTGAACCTGAGGTAGAAAATGTTGCACTCAGACAAGAGCATTTGCTGGTTTCTTTAGAATCTCTAACAAAAAATATTTTCTTTTATAGGATTTTAAAGATGATGAAGACAAGAATGAATCCCTTACTGATGCAATGATAGCGAAAATGGAAGCCAGCATCTACGGCTTGCAGGTTGTCCATCATTTAAATGTTCTATTTCCTGCTTTTATACTTCATATTATTTAGCTGGCTTGAACAACAATGTCAAATCCACTATCCACATGGTTTTTTCTTTGTTTACACAGAAGATTCATCTCTTGCTCTGAAACGTAAAAGAATACCGTATGTTCTATTCTCTGGTTTAAACTCTGTAATAAAACTTTTAGTAACAATTCCATGGTAGGGGGAAAATGAATGAAGCAATTTAAAATGGTTTTATCACCTCATGCCACTTAATTCCTAGTTGACAAAACTGTAAAACAAATAAAAAATAAATCAGATTATTCTGTCTCCCGTTTCCCTTAAATGATTAATGTTAATGTTATGCAACACTTGGTTAAATACAGTGTGGATGCCAATTATTTAGATGCTGGGATGACTTAATTGTGATTCCCAGCATCAAAATGAAAGATTCCATGTGTTCTTTGATGACATGGTTAAAAAAATAACAAGTTTAGGCCAATCAAAACATCCAGGTGTAAATGACATTTTGGCCGAATAACATTTTCTCCTTTCAGAAGTATGCTGTGCAGTGGTCTGGGATCTATTAGCTGGTCCTTTCCTGCATTGTCAACTCTATAATTTGTCCATAACTGATTTTTAAGGTCATGATATTTAGATAATTCAAAATGCTGATCTCGAAGAACTTCGGGAGTTAGGATCTGGTACTTATGGAACTGTTTATCACGGAAAATGGAGGGGAACGGATGTTGCTATAAAGAGAATTAAAAAGAGCTGCTTTTCAGGAAAATCTTCTGCGGAAGAACGACTGGTTAGTTTTCAATTCTATTTTCTTTTCAACACCATATTTAATATATAACGTGAATAATTTTTATCTATACCCATAGGTCTAATGATGTCGCCTCTTTTAAGTAAAGGGAATGGAAATGAAATAAGATTTAACCCAGTGCGTGCATGGAGTTTCACTACTGTTTTTTTATTTGAATTTTGAATTTGATGATGCCTCAAATTGGAACATCTTTAAGATCTGGCTTCTTACAGTGCGTAGAGCTTCTCTAGAATGCATTGATCATTTGAGAGACTGCTTACAGATGTGCAAAATTCTGTTCCTTTGGTCTTTCCATTAGCGGTGTTTCACTTGCACTTCAATCTCTTAAGTGCAAGGTGCACTTTTAAGGATCCAAATCCCTTGAGCGCATAAAATCTTAAAACCCTACGAAGAGATTTCTTGCATGCTATTTTCCTAATATTTCTTCAATTATTGATAATACCATTTCAGTGCTGCTTTTCAAACTGCCAAAAGCTCATTTCTATCAAAATAAAAAAGTAGCATAAAATCCACATGAATCTAATGCTGTTTATTGCCTTGGCTAGACAAAAGACTTCTGGAGAGAGGCACAAATCCTCTCAAATCTTCACCATCCCAATGTGGTTGCGTTTTATGGGGTTGTACCTGATGGAGCTGGAGGAACCTTGGCCACTGTAACTGAGTATATGGTCAATGGTTCCCTTAGGCATGTCCTTGTCAAGAAGGATCGGTATGCTAACCGCACTCTTGTTCTCTATATAATGTTGAATTATTATTGATGCATGTATTGAATCTCCCACTCTTCATGCAGATTACTTGATGGACGTAAAAAGCTAATAATTGCCATGGATGCAGCTTTTGGAATGGAATACTTGCATTCAAAGAATATTGTTCATTTTGATTTGAAATGTGACAATTTACTTGTGAATTTGAGGGATCCACAACGACCCATATGTAAGGTGAGATGTCTAGATTCTAAAAATCAAGTTTCATCTTGTTTGAAGCAAGAGACAGTGCCTCCTTTTACTGCTGAATGTGAGCACAATAGTATTTGGTTTAAAGTGATGAAAGCATATTTGGAGACATAAAATTTAAGTCAAATCGAGTATAATAATACAGTTGGATGGATATTGTTCTAGATTAATAATAGCTGAAACATTTGGGATGAAGTGATTGTTGACATGGCTGAAAACCTCCTCGAACAATTAATTCAAGAGTTTCATTTGTTGCCCCCGTTTCCTAATAAAATACTTCTTACACAAGGTACAGTGGGCATGTACTTTGTACTCACTCAAGAAATTTTGAGTGAGGAGACATGTTGAAGATTATTATAAAACTATCCATTGGGCTTTATTTAATAGCTGAAGCTTTTAGGATGAAATGGTAATTGACATATGAATTTTTGAGCTGCAAAGATTTCATCATTCGATTATAGTTATAACCTTAATTTAGTTTGGACTCCCTAAAATATTTCTTACCCAATATTACTAATGTCTATTCTTTTGCAACTTTTTTCCTTGGTTAAATTTTAGGTTGGAGATTTTGGATTATCAAGAATTAAACGCAATACCCTGGTATCTGGGGGTGTGCGAGGAACCCTTCCTTGGATGGCACCAGAGCTGTTGAATGGCAGTAGCAACCGTGTTTCTGAGAAGGTCTGCGAAACTATTCAAAATGCATTTTTTTTTTTTTTTCAATACAAAGGAATTAAATGAAGTTTTAGCTTGTGGAATCACTCTGACAGGTTGACGTATTCTCATTTGGCATCTCTATGTGGGAGATATTGACTGGGGAGGAACCCTATGCAGATATGCATTGTGGTGCTATTATCGGTAATATATATTCAATCATTATCATTTTAATACCCCTGAAGTTTAATCCAAGCTAATCGACTGTGCCACAAAATCAGAAGAAGTTTTTCGTCAAAAATAAGTTCTTTAAAATACATTTGATGTTCGGAATTTTATATGTTGGAAAAATATAACGACTGCAGTCAATTGAGCAACACTGACACTTTTCTGGCTTGCATCATTGATTTGCTTCCTTCTTGGCAACACATGATTTTAGGGGGCATTGTAAAGAATACTCTTCGACCGCCAATTCCGCCACGTTGTGACCCTGAATGGAGGAAGCTCATGGAAGAATGTTGGTCACCTGACCCTGATAGCCGGCCATCTTTTACTAAGATAACTAATCGTCTCCGATCAATGTCTATGGATTTTCAAGCTAAGCCTCACAATCAGGTGCAGCAGACAACACACAGTGTTCATTGCTGATACCAAGGCATGCTTTACTTGTGATTAGTCATCCTTCCTCATTCGTTGTTCGTTATCACCAAGAACCGAGTATTGAGGTTTGCTTGAATTCTTGGAGTGTGAGCACATTTACTAGCTTCTTGTTTCTTTTTTCTGTTGACAATATCTTCATTTGTTTATTCTTTTAGTGGAAGTTGAAATTTAGATCATGGTATAAGTTGATTGTATCTATCAATTTTCTGCTTGTTTCATGATCGAACATTCTACCAGATTAGATTTTTTTTTTTTGGGGGGGGGGGGGGTTGGGGATGTAGGGCGTCTTCACTGTGTATGCATCCGAAATTGCTTGTAAATTATACAATTTTTTGTTTATTTTCATGGAAACACGTCCAGTTTCCCCCCTCTCCTTGCTCTTTTCTGTTTCTCCTCGTTATGGGACTAAAGGCAAGAATGATCAACTTCTGTTAGAGCATGCTTTTGGTTTGCTAGGTATGTTTGGAAATTTATATGACGATTATTTTGTATGGCTCATACAAGTAAACTATGAATATGACAAATATTTTTGTTTGGGTAAAACTTATTTATTACTAAATATAGCTTTTGTAATTAGAGCGGGCTTTTAAACAGCGTATCGTATCAACACTCATTTATGTGAAAATATAATAAAGAAATTAAAAAGGGGAAAAGACATTTAAATATCATTTCAACTTCTAAACCCAGAAAAGCCCATTAACTAAACTTGGAAAGGATAAAGAAGGGATGGGGTGGGAATATAAATTTTCCATGTTTTGGTTTAAAGACCAAAATGTCTTTAAGACTCACTTAAAAAAGACCCATTGAGTAATGAGATTGACTAAATTAGTAATATTTTTTATAAAAATTGTAATGGTTTTGATAAAATCAATAAGTACTGAAAAAATATGTGAAATAATTGGTCAAAAGTTGTGGGTTGTGACCAATTGAGTAATGAGATTGACTAAAACAGTAATAATTTTGACAAAATCAATAAGTACTGACAAAATGTGTGAAAGGATTGGCCAAGAGTTTAGGGCTATGATCAATTAAGTAATGGGATTGACTAAAACATTAATGATTTTGGCAAAATTCGTAATGGTTTTGACAAAATTAGTAAGTACTGACAAAATGTATGAAATGATTGACTAAGAGTTTTGGGTTATAACCAAATGAGTAATGAGATTGACTAAAACATTAATGTTTTGGCAAAATTGTAATGGTTTTGATAAAATCTTAGGTACTAACAAAATGAGTCTGTGTTGACTAATTTTTTTAATGGTATTAACAAGTTTAGTAATGGTAATGACAAGTACAGTGATGACATTGACAAAAAACCAGAAATGTTTATGATAACAACTATCATGCAAATGGTCAAATGGCTTGTGAACATTACAAGTCATCCACCTCGGAGAACATGTCCTTCCCATATATACTACTTACAATAAATTGTTACCATTAACAAAAGTAGTAATGATAATAATAAGTATAGTATTGGCATTTGCATAATCAGATTCTGTAATGGTAATGGCAAGTACAGTATTGGCAACTACAATACACATAAAGTGAACATTTGGAACTTTTAAAAACATGAAGATGTAGTTATTTGGAACTGTGAGAAGACCAACCTTGATCTAGAAAGAATAGATTGTACATTAGGATTTTTTTTTTTACATTTCATCTATTCTTTGAGACTGAGGCTTCTTTTGTTCAATTTTTGATTGTTTTATTCAAGAATGGATTTTGCATTCAATTAACTCTCACAACGATATGCAAAGAGAAGAAAGAGGGTTCTCTTTACAGGATCGATATACAGGAGCTAATTTACGATAGAGAAAAAGAAAACGGCAGATTCATACTCTATTTTATTTTCTTCTGCTAGATTCACACAACCAGACTTAGAACAAAGCTAAGCCAAGAGATTCGCACAACCGAGTGATTTGGGACTTAGCTTGCTGCGATTGGGAGATGAAATTGTCGACTAGTTCAGCTGAAAACATGATGGTGACAAGAGGAAAGAGAGAGAAAAAGTCAGAGGAGGAAGATGATTGAAGAGAAGGGGTACTTTAGTCATTTATCTCAAACATTTAAAATCCAAATTCCTACTTGATCACCTCTATGTCCTTTCCCTTGTTCATATGACATTTTGGGGTTTTTAAAGTTCAAAAGATATTTTACTATCATTTTCCCAATTAAAAATCTCGTTGTGTTAACGTTCTTACTTTTTAACTGAAGTTTGAGGATATTTTGTACAATATTAAAATATCTTTCAAATGGTAAATGGATATGAGCAGTATCTGATTGACTGCAATAAAAATAGTTTAGAGTATTAGATGCAATTTAACTTAACAAACATTTTGGAAGTTAATTATGAAAGTAAAAGTGTACCTAAAAAATAGTTTAGAGTGTTTTATACAATGAGAGAGTAAGCAACGAAAAATTTTCATTTGAAAAAATATTTTTAAGAGCAAAATTGCATAGTAGAAAATTCTTCAATGGAAAATTTCACCACAAATTACTTTAGAGTGATGACAGGTGCTTCTAATTTTATCAAGTTTTGAAGTTATTCCAATATTTTTTTCCTTTTTATTCAATCTTATTGTTTGCTCAAATAATTAGTATTAGTCCTCTTGTTAATGAAATTTGCTTGTGTCAGGTGATGTGTGTCATACCCTTACCTTATTTTAACTTTTTTTTTTAAAGTATTCACGGAAAATGATATACAGTTCGGTGGCCAATACAGGAATAACATAAATATACTAATAATAAGTGCATGGTTACATAAATTCTCCATAGGGGTTCGTACATAATCATTACCATCAATGTAGCCACACAGGGCTACTTGGGTATCTAAACCCATCCCAGTGAAACAGAGACATCTTCTCGTCTTCGTTCCACTACTGCAATCCCCTCATATGGTTCTCTGCATTGTTTACAGCATATTTTCTATCTTCTCCTGTCTAAATTGTTAGTAGGGGAGGGTAAGATTCGAGAGAATCTCAGTAGGAAAAAAATACCAATATGCATGTATGATAAATGTTTAATGCATGACATACTTGCATCACATAACTCATGCTCACACAATGACAAATCTGTAAGCTCAATGCTTCGAACAATATACTTATGGTCATAGCATAAATTGAAACATAGCTTCAAATCATTCATACATGTTTCACATAATTAAGCAAAGCAATAACATGCATTAACACACTAACAAAAGTATCAAATACATGCAGGAGAGGTAAGTTCCCTACCTTAACCTTTTTCAGCATAGAAATGTGTGCCTCGTAAAGCGTGTCATAACTCGACTCAACTTGGTCCTACAATTACAAATATACAATTTAGACACTTTCATAGTGTTTCTGGGGGGTTATATGAGCCTATTATGAAAATTGACCAAAATGCCCCCGGGGACTTGGCCCAGCCCCGCCGTAACCGATCCGACTGTACTTTTTTCGAAATTTCGACATGGACTATTTTGACATATTTTCCCCCAAGGAATCCATTTCTAGACTCGGAATTATCAAATTCAATGTCAAATTACAAATTTACCCTTGGCAGCCCCACTTTAAGGATTTCAGGGGCCTTTTTGTAATTATGTTTTGTCGGCTTTTTTCGAAAAAAGTGACCAATTGTAACCCCACCTAATTTTTCCTCTTGAACTCAATGGAACCATCAAATCATTGAAAATCAAACTCTAACCCTCAGATCTAGCCCTGGCCAAAATCTTGGTATACTTTGGAAAGAATTGGTGTTTTTCGGTTTCGGCTCTGTAAATGTGTTCCTTTCTACTCCTAACCACTTTATTGACTATTCTATTAGGTTACAACTAACATTAAGGCACAATTTGGGCAGCATAACCCCTAGGCCATATCATTTCCAAACTTTAAAACCAATGGCAATCCGGTGAAATTTCACCGATTAAATCGCCCATAATAGCCAGAATAAGCAATATATGAAAGTTTGGAAGTTACCTCGAGCTCCTTCTGGCTTTTTCTCAAGGTAGCTGAAAACCTTAGCTTTAGAACACCCAAATTTGTGCTTCCAACGCCTTACAATACATGAAAGAGAAGCTTAGGAACAAGGTTACACGCGTTAGGTACGAATTCACCGAAGAAATCGACCTACCTCGCGAGATTTCTTCTCTTTCTCTCTCTAAAATTTCTCACCCCTTCTCTCTCTTGTTGCAGCTGAATGGCAAGGTTTTGGGCTAATGGAGGAGGTGGATTGTAACCCCCTACCTTGATTAGTGTAATTATAATCCGATATCGCATAATTAAATTGGATTAAAGACCGTTAGCTAATTTAAAACTAATTTCAACTTCCTACTTTACAGTAGGGTTTTCATAAAATCTTCTAAAAACTCTTCCCTATCCTGGTCTCAATTTCAAAACTCGAATATAATTACTTGTGCAGTTAATTTACATTCACACATATCAGAGTATATAACCAAATCCCCGGCAATTCCCGGGTTCTATACATATATAATCTGAGGGTTTATAAGTCTCCACTAGGGGATTACATAACCAAAATCAAATGTAATATTTACATCTCAAAATATACAGTAATCCCAAGTTCAAAAGTAGATAATCAACTCCTAAAAATCAAATATACCCCAAAGGGGTCCTAATCGCTCCGGGTTACCCACTTCTCTTTAGCGCCACTAACCCTGTCTGAAATGTTAGTCATTGGAAATAATAAGATTCAAGAGAATCACAGTAGTAACAAATCACTTATACAGTACACAAACACATAGCATATATGATCATGTTAAGCAGCATCACAATATATCATGGCTCACGCCACAAACGACAGCACTCATGACTGTAAACTCTATGCGTTAGCTTTTGCTACGATCTCTATGTATTCACAAAGTATCACCATGCGTCAGCTTTCGCTGCGAACTCAAAGCATCACAATGTATTCACAAAGTATTCTCAATGCATGACAAACATACATACAATGTTTCACACACAGTATAAGAGAAAGAGTCACTACCTTGTTCCTTCCTGACGTTCTTCTGCACCGTGGGCTCTCGGGGGCGGCAAATATCAAATCCTATAAACCAAGTCAGGGACAACCCGTCAATATCTTTTCCAAGTTATCCAATTTTGTAGTACTTTATGTTGGTTATCATTTAATCTTTTTAGGTGACTATTATAGGCCTAAACATATCCCTAAAGGGTTGGGAGAAACTACCCTGAAGATACATTTTTCAGAAAAAGAACACTAATTTTGGGCTAACTCACTCAAGTGAAGAAGGCCTCACTTGAGTGTTGCCCCCCGATCGCACTCGAGTCCCAGCGAGTGAGACACAGAAAGTGTGTACCCGAGAGCACCAACACCTCCCAGATGGCCAGTGCACTCAAGCATAGACACAAGCACTCGAGTGATGGTATTTTAGTCACCCGAGTCCCATCGAGTAAGGTGCAAGAAGTGACAACCCGAGAGCAACTACAACTCTCAGGTGACAAGTGCACTCGAGTACTAGCCCTAGCACTCGAGTGACTTCCCAATGCTCGTAGGTGCCCATGTGCACTCTTAATCATTTACTTACGAGTGATAACCCGAGACGCATACCCATAGTGCTACATGCACTCGCACTCGAGTGATACCATATGCACTCAAGGGATAACGTATGTCACTCAAAGATGAAGGAGTTCACTTGTGATTTCTGCTTGAAGACTTAACCAAAATACCCAGAATTCATACTACACTCGAGTAAGACCCTACCTCACTCGAGTGAAGCTTATCAGAAGCCATATCGCAGCAACTGATATAGTTTTTCAGATTTACCAAAACTGGTTCCAATGGTCCCAAAACTTATACCAAAACTCATTCCCCTCTAAAATTCCATAAGGAACCTATTGGTAAACTCAAAACAACCAAAATCTTACCACAATGACACATTCAACACTTCTAACCACATTGCAACCTAAATCACCTAATGATCAAACTTCCTCTTTTCAAATCCAAACAAAAACTATAAACTCCAAAACATAATTTGTCATTTATTCCACCACCTTATACTACTCAATTCATACATTTCAAATTTAAGCCAAAATCAGGGCAAAAATCCAGAATTTCCAAAACCAAACCAATGACCAAAACAATTACACCAAAACACATTAAATACTCACCTCTTCCACTTCTCAAAGTTGGTTTCTTGATTCTTCAACTTCCCAAAGTTCACAATCTCTCAAACACCACCAATGAAAATTCTGAAACCATATAAATGAAGCTCTTAACCTCTTGAATTCTATTAGTGAAGGTGAAGTGAGCATTTAAAGTCAAATACTCACCTAAAACTTAAGCCCTTCCTTTCTCTTTCTTCCTTGATGCAAGACAGAAATGAAGGTAAGATGAGAGAGATGAAATGATGAAGATGCAACAGTTTTTCCTTGCCCCCATACACACACACACAGAGCCAACTTTGAAGGGGAGAGGAGAGAGGGAAAAAATTTTGACATTTTGACCAAGATCAATGGCCCTCATATTGCCATATGTCATCATCCCATTTTCCCAACCATGAGCTCACATATTCACATACACACTTTGATTTCGCCCCATTGATCATTCAAGAGTCAATCCTAGCCATTGACCTTGAGTTACCTATGAGTTTTCTCTTCGGTAACTGACCAATTGTTTGGTAATTTACCATTTTGCCCCTGATTATCACAATTCTTACTAAACCATCACCAAACACATCATATACTTCAAAAGTGCTTAATTAACATTAATTACATCACTTTGAAGTTATTAGCACTTAATTACAGTTTAGAATATTACATGGATGATGATTTAATATAATATAATATAATATTATTTTCTAATTATTTACTAAATTTCCAACAATTTCGGATTTTTACAAAATTCTGGCAGATTTCTGGCCAAATTTTGAAAAATCATAACTAATTTTAGAAAAATAGAATTGGAGTGATTCCAAAGCATATAGAACCCTTATTGAGTCTAGTTGCAAGGAAAAATATAGAATTTTACTAGATGGAATCACAAAATTCCTAGAATTTCAATCTTTGCATACTGTTTCAGAAATTTCACAGTTTTTTTGTGCTAACTTCAAAAATTCATAACTTTTTGTATATAGCTCTAATTGAGTCATATGACCTATCAAATTAAAGCTTAGGATGTCTACTATCACCCTAAAAAATTTCATAATTTTGTATCATCATTTGGTCATACAAAACCACATGATAAGCTCACTACTTTATAGGAAATTTCACCAAAAGCATAATTACTTTCTCCAAAATTCACCATTTTACTTTCTTTAATACCTCAAAGGTATAAGAATTATTAGGGAATAAATATAGGATCCTTCTAAACTAGGGCTTAGCAGTCTACTTATTTCAGGCTTATTCTCTAGCCTTAAATCTCAAAATTCAGGGTTTTTCAATGTGGCATTAAATAAAATTTGACTAGCTCCATACATTGACAAAGATTTTGCCACCTAGATTAAATGCAAACTCCATTGCTAGACCTTTCAACCCAACTAATTTCATAAGTAACAATTAATTGATTCTTCTTGTCAAAATGAAAACTAATTAGAGTTGAATAAAACTTTTATTTTGTATTCTGGTATATTGATGTATAATTGTAATTCTAGAATAATACTTAATGAGGACAGGTGTCAATGTATCATTGCTTTTCTTTATATATATATATGTATATAAGGATTTGCATAGGCCCAAACTAATTCATTTTGGAGCTATTCAATTTATTACATATTTTGACTTTGTATCAGAGCAAATTACGTCAGCAATGGCATCTTTCCTAGGAAACCCCACCTCTAACCCACAAACCTTAATATTATCTCAGCTGCCGTCACCACCGATTACCCTAATGTCACTATCAACCTATCACAATCGATCTCCCTTTAAACCAATCCTTCTCACCAATCAATAGTCACCACCGTCTTGCCTTCTTCGTTATCCCTTCCTCTTTCATAGCCTTCCCCATTTCCTTTTTCGAACCCTAACCCTAACTTCTCTATCTCCTCTGTGTTAGAACCAACTGACACCCAATAGGGGGTGAATTATGTGTAAGATAAAAACTTAAGAAGTTTGAAAATCTTTTCTCATCTCAGTGAAAGCAATAAATATGAAAGTAATGAATCTTAAATCAATAGTTAGTTATTTGAATAATATATAATGGAAATATAAGAGCTTAGGGAAGAGAATATGCAAACTGAGATTTATCCTGGTTTGGTCTAATCCACGATGACCTATTTCTAATCCCCATGCTCCTCCTGAGATTTTCAATCCACTATCTTCTTGTTTAATCCAGGCACAAGAAAAGCCCCCACAATCCCACAAATTTAGCTGGGCACTTGTGAAGCCTTTTACAAATCTCTTACCGAGATACTCCCTCTTACAACAAGTCTTACGAGCAAAACAATTCCGAAGACCTTTCTCTCCCACTCACCCGTGCAAGTCTTACGAGTAGCAACATTCTCTCCTGCTTGCACCTTGTAAGTTTTACGAGCAGAAAGTCTTACCAGGAATTTTCTCTATAGCTTTCCCTGTAAAGAAATCAATCCTCTCAAGGTCCCTCTACCTTTAGATCGATTCAGAAATACAATTGGAAGTGTTTATAGACTCTCTTATTGAGTGGATGTGATAATCACTAAAGTACAATACAACTAATCTCTATCTCTCTCTAAGGTAAATGATATCAAAGCTAGAAAAACAGAGAGTATTTAGGTTGAAGCAGAGAATTCATGATTTTATCATTTTGCCGTAGTTGCTCACTTTCTCTGTTAGCCATCAACTGTAAATTCTCTCTTATTTATAGTTGATGAAGATCGATGACCATTGATCTTTTTTTCTTCCTCTTGAGGCTTTTAAAATATGACCATTAAACTAGCAGTTGGAAGTTTCTGACAGAAAAGTCCTTTTTCCAAGTTGTGTGTTAATCCTTGTTTGATCACCTGAAAAATACTTAATCATTAATATGATAAAGTGTTAGAGTGATTAAAAGCAAGAGAAATGAGTTACACAATGATTCCAATGATACGAAGCATTGCTCTGTTCTCCTAAAAAAGCATCACAGGAAGTGCAACTGGAAGTGATAGAGAATTTTTGGCTAAACTCAAGTTCTCAGGTCTAACTCAAGTTTCCTGCATGAATTTTGAAGTTCCAACATCTGTTTCTCTAAACTTACAAGAGTTACTTTAGAGTTCTACAGTCCCATCTCGAGTTTACCTTATAAACTCGAGTTTTAAAGTTGTCAACACAACTTCAGTTTGTCTCTGCCAAAAACTTGTAAGAGCTAACTTGAAGTGCTACAGTACCAACTTGAAGTGCTATAGTACAAACTCGAGTTCTTCATCACAACTTGAGTTTTCTTGATTGTTGCAGTTTCTGACTTAGCTTTTGGACAAAACTTGCAAGAGTTATCTTGCCAACTCGAGTTCTCTTCAAACCAGATTTCAAGTTCCTCCATAAATTCCAGTTTCTGTCCAGCTTCTGTATAATGTTTGAATTTTGAGCATCAACTTCCAGAAGGCATATTGCTTAGCATATAACTCCAAATTTGACAAATGACCTATCTATAGAAAGTTCTTGAAGTCTTGTTTTATATGCAACAAGTTTTAACTCCATTGAATATGTGGTTTGAGAGATATGTTCAAAAAAACTGAACCTGCTTTGGAATACAACGGTGATTAGAATGTCATCTTCCAAAGCTCATATCTCTTTCATCTGAACTTCATTTAACTTGATCTTGGTGTCTATGTTAACTATTGGGACTCTAGTTTCATATGAATCAAGTTTCAGCTCAATCAAAGTTGTGGTTTGGGGGATATGATCAAATTACTGAACCTCTATTGTAATACCCCAAATTTTGAATAAGGGCTAATGATGATTATTGAGAATAATTTGTGAATTAAATCTAAGTTATTATGTGTTATGTGGCAATTTTAATTAATATGCCATAATCAGTGAGAAATTGGAAGAATGACCATAAGTTAGTGATTAATAAAAAAATTAATTACTAACTAAGGTGAAATGAGATATGTAATTAAATGGCTAATGGAATGGGTAGAGTAACCAAGTGGTTACTTACTTTATGAGAATGCACAAGATGTGGACAAATGTCACTTGATGATGAAGAGAGATGAGAAGAAAATTCAAAGCACCATTTTTTTTATTCATTTCCTCTCTTTTCTCTCTCTCATACGCATGGAATGGCTAGAGGGGCAGAAATTCTGCACCTCACCCTCATCTTCATAATCACACACTTTCTCTCTCTCTCTCTCTCTCAAGCTCTTATGCGCCATTTTTGAAGGAAGAAAGAGAAAGGAAAGCTCAAGATTTAGGTAAGATCTTGACTTCAAATGCCAAAATCTCCCTCTTTAAAGTTGTTCCCCTTGTTGAGATCTTCCTTTCTATGGTTTTAGAATCTCAAGGAGAGGTGTTTTTGTGCTTGAGAAAATTTGGAGATTGAAGAATCAAGAATCAAGTTTGAGAAAGTGAAAGAGGTGAGTGTTAGCTCCATTTTTACATGTTGTGATCATGGAAATGGTATATTGTGATGTCTTTTAGACAAATGGATTGGTTTGAATCATTAAAAGTGAAGTTTGGCAACTTTGTGTTTAGTTTTGTGTATTGGGCAAAACAGGGCATATGATTGGGTTGTGATTTTGGTCATTTTGAGGTTACCATTGTGTTCCTTATGGAAAATTGTATGGGAATAGGTTTGGTAAATGATTTTGGAGTCATTGGACACTTTAGTAGAAAATTGGAAAATCTGTCTTGTGTGAACTCTGTCTGGGCAGTCAGTTTACACGAATGTTTTGAATGACCAAATGGTGTTGGAAAATTCTGAAACATTTTATTCTTAAATTTCACATCCCAAGCTTCAAAATGGATAAATAATTTGTGTCATTTTGTGTTGTTAGCTGAGAGTTATGCTTTGCCAAAGTTTGGGACAAAAACTGGACTCTGTTTTGGAGTAGTGTTGAGTTTTGGGTAATTTTGGAATATTTTGGTAATTTCTGGTTATGTTCCATATTTTTCTAGTAAAGAGGACTTAAATACCTTTTATTTGGCTTTGGAATCACCTCGTTTTGAGTTTTCTAGAATTAGTTATGAATTTTGGAAGTTCAGCCAAGAATCAGGGAATTTCTTGGCCGTGGCCCAAACCTTTTTGACTTGATTATGGCTGTGGCCCATGGGTGGCCAGCTGTAATCAGTGACCTTCTGACCATATTTTGGCCGTGGCCAACCCCTGTGTTCCAGCATTTTGAGTTTTTGAAAGGAGATCTCTAACATATTGTTTCCCAACCTTTTAGGGCTTTTATTAGAGGCATTTGTAGCCTCTTAAGGGTCAATTATGATAACCAAATTTAAGTGTTATGAAGTAAATTAAGTTTTAGAATACAGTATAACTCTTCGTCCTTAATCATGATTCTAGGATTTGACATTTGCCCTACTCGGGAGAGACCGGTGCCAGAATACGCCTGGAAGAACCAAGGTAGTGACTCTTTTCTCATATTGTGTATGATGTTTTGGTATGCATGACTTGTCATTGGGTTTTGTGAACTGTGTGTACCATAGTCCATTACAGCGCGAGCAATGCAGCGTGAGCCGTTTAGGGATTAACGCTGGTCATCTCTAACTCGACCGTTGTAGTGCCGTTGTAATCGACATGGATCTTTGTGAATCCGACCCATAGGGCAGCGTTTGTGAATCCAGCCGTGGGCTGTGTGTTTGTATCTTACCTATATGGCTTGCGTTATGAAATGGTTTATATGAATCCCAGCTGTGGTGAAATATATTGTGTGGATTATTGTGATGCAATGCAGCGTGAGCAAACGTAAGGGTGACATGAGGCATACCTATCCTTGCTGCTACAAATGTCTTTGTAGTTGCCATGTGTGTGTAATGATTTGCTTTCATGCCTTATTGTTGTGCATACTATGAGTGATTTGACACTACGGGGATACCTTAGAATCTCACTCTCCCATAAACCAAATTTTTAGACAAAGCAGAAGGATCGAAGGGAAAGCGGGCGATGAAGAGCGGATAGAGCTCTGGTTTAGAAATATATTTTGGGTTATTGGTTATCGTGTAAATTATTTGGATGTTTTTGGGAAACAATTGTATATATTGGGATTGGTGGTATAGTTTTGTGTAATCCCCAAGTTAAGGGTAATGAATTATAGGCTGTGTACCTTTGTAAACCCTTATTAATGAATGGAACCCGAGTGTGTCGGGAATTTGCATTATACTCTGATATTTGTGAATGAAATCAACCTGTACAGGCCATTTAGTATTGAAATGTGAATATGAAACCTTCATGAACAGTTTTTGTAAAAGTTTTTGTAAGCTATGAATTTGGGAAGTTTTATTTTGTTTAAGTCCCAAAATCATCTAAGGTCTCTAATTCTACATCAATTACGTGTTTATGAACTAAATCTCGGCCTATGGTGGAAGGGGGTTACATCTATCATTTAGAATGAAATGATAGACTAATCTACAAGATATTTCTCATTAAATATAGTAGTTAGTCTGTAGGAGATAAGTATATTATGCAAACTTTTGCTCTTAATATTTGGCATCTATATTTGACATCATCAAAACTAATCATATCTAACACTCTGGTCCATACATCTATTCCTTTCCATTATACTCATTCTTTTCCCTTATTCCTCAACCTTTCATCCTTGTCAATCCTTCATTTTTCGATTCGAACCCTGTTACCTCTTCCTCACCCATTCTAGTCTTAACCATTCCTATCTCAGCCACCTCTAACTTTATTCATCACCCATATTTACTCAGCGGTCATTATTTTCCCATGTCTTACCAATTTGCCCACTAGTCACCCTTTGTATCATCTCTACTTATGCCTCTTCTAAGCTCCTTAAATCAGGCTAACTCCATCCAGTTAGATGGAGGAAATTTCCTTACATGGCAGTCGACTATCATGCCCATTGTTTGAGGGCATCGCCTTGAGGGATATCTCCTTAGCATCAAAGTTATTCCACCTATGTACTCTCTTGATTCAACTAAATAGGTTATTCCTAACCCAGCTTATAAAGATTGGCTTGCCACTTACCATATTCTACTTGGCTAGCTATTTGGAACTATGATGGTGGAAATTGCAGCTCAGATAACTCATTACAAGACCTTATTAGCTTTATGGAAAGTAATGAACGAGTATCTTGGTATGAACACTAAGTCCCGAGTTACTCTTCTGAAAGGGAAATTTCAACAACTCAAGAAAGGATCCCTTAAAATGCGAGAATAACTTGCTAAAGTCAAGACCATCTCAGATGATTTGACTCTCACAGGGTCACCCATGTCGATTAGTGATTTAATCACCCAAAATTTGGCTGGCTTAGATGCAGAGTATACTACTATTATAGTGATGCTTTCATACAATGAGAGTCTCTCCAAGTCAGAATTGTAGTAAAAGCTTCTCACCTATGAATCTCGAATGGAACAACTTCAATATGCTTCTCAGACCTCTTTCACCACAATGTTTGCCAACCTATCTTTTCATTCAGGCAACCAGTACCAAAATAGCTCCAAAAACTGGCAAAACAGAGGGGGTCATCGTGACAGGGGCAGAACTAGTGGTGCATGAAATTGGAACAGTGGCTGGAACAACAACAACAAATCTAACAAACTTTTTTGCTATCTCTGTAAGAAGCCTGGCCACAAAATTGTGAGTTGTTATCATCACTTCGACAAGAATTATAAGGGATCTTCTCGTAAAATAGAGAATGCCTCTACTTCTGTTAGAACTTCGGAGACAACCACTGATCCAACATGGTATCTAAATACTGGGGAAACTCATCATGTCACCTATTAGGCTAAAAATGTTAACCCTACTAACTCTGCTCTAGGTATTATTATCTTTCTGTGGGCAATGGTGCCTCTATTCATGTTGAACAAACTGGTAACTTTAAGTTGATGTGTGATAATGCTTCTCAGTCTCTAAAACTTAATGATATTATTATTGCTCTCAAGATAGCTAAGAATTTGATCAGTGGATATAGACTGTCAAATGATAACTCTAATGTTGTTGTTGAGATTGACTCACATAGGTGTTTTGTGAAGGACAAGGATAAGCATAAGGTTCTATTGCAAGGTGTTACAGAATAAGTATCAATTCCAGGTCTTTACAAGATCAACAATGTTGTAGTTCCTGCCAACAAATTTGCTGCTGTTAGCTATGGTATTGGTAATAGTTATGTTAAGTTAAAGTTCAGTGTCTTTCTTATGGTTTTAGAGTCTTGGCATAGACGCCTAAGTCATCCAAGAAAAGAAGTTCTCAGAAGAGTCCTTAGAGATTTTAATATTGCTTTGAATGATAATGAAGAATTTACTTTTTGTGATTCCTATCAACTTGGCAAGCCTCATCGTCTACCATTTCTTAATTCACAATCTCATGCCTCACATCCTCTGGACTTAATACATACTAACCTATAGGGTCCATCGCCTATTAAATCCTCATATGGACATCACTACTATATTAGTTTTTTTAGATAATCACAACATGCACACATGGATCTATCCATTAAAAACTATAGGAAAAGCAATATATGCTTTCAAGCATTCCAAGATCATGGTTGAAACTTAACATGATAGAAAAATTAAAATGGTCTAAAGTGACTGGGGCGAGGAGTTTAGTGTATTTCAAACTCTTCTTGATGAACGTGGTATTATATTTTGACCTCCTGTCCACATATCTCACAACAAAATGGTTGAGTTGAAAGAAAGCATCGTCACATCATTGACATGGGTTTTACTCTTCTAGCTCAAGATAAAATGCCAGTATTATATTGGTGGCAGGAATTTTCAACTGTTGTTTACTTGATAAATAGGCTTCCTACCCCTATCTTACAAAATATTTCTTTGTTTAAAGCTCTATATGAAAAAGGCCTGATTACAGTACTTTCAAGGTTTTTGAGTATGCATGTTTTCCATGTCTTAGTCTATACAATCAACATAACCTACAATTTCATAGCACCAAGTGTGTGTTTCTTGGCTATAACGGCTCTTATAAGGGCTACAAATGCCTCAGCTTAATTGGTTGAGTTTATACTTCTAGACATGTTATATTTAATGAAGTTAAGTTTCCTTTTGTAGATAGTTTCATTAATTTGAGGCAACCGCAATCTGTTGAATCGATGAACTTTGCTAGCGTTCTTCTAGTACACAGTGAACCTAGTCCCTTGTGTGTTTCAGACACCAATTTTCAAAATACACAGCAACTTACTATACCCACTAGCAGCTACCAACAAGAAGCTATTCCAACAGCGAATTTTCCTCTAATACTAACAGAGAATTTCAATTCTTCCTTAAATACCTTTGCTGAAGATTCTCCTAAAAATGCTAAACAATTAAACCTTAATATATCAATGCCAAAGTATAGTATTTCTGAACCGTAGTAGATTGATCTCAAACCACCACCTACGCCACTACCTACTTCCAGTTTTGTAGTCCTTGTGCCTCTTTAAAATATTCATCCAATGCAAATCAGAAGCAAATAGGGAATATTCAAACCTAAGGTGCCACATGTTGGCCTTATCACTCAAACACTTGAGGCAGTACCGCGTACTACTCAAGACGTTATTCACTCCTCTTTGTGGAAATTGGCTATAGTTGAAGATTTTTTGTCCTACAGAGAAATACCACACAGTCTCATGTCCCAAGGCCAACATGTCAGAATGTGATCAAGAATAAGTGGCTGTTTAAATCAAAATTTAATCCTAATAGGACCCTCACAAAGAGAAAAGTAAGACTTGTTGCTAAAGGCTTCCAACAAACCGAAGGTATAGACTTCTATGACACCTTCAACCCTGTGATTAAAACTTCTACTATTCACATGATGTTAACTATTATAAAGGCATTGAATTAGGAAATCAAACAACTAGACATTTGCAATGCTTTCTTGAACGGTTTTCTCTTTGAGCAAGTATACATGGAATAGCCTGAAGGCTTTGTTGATTCAACTAAACCACACTATGTGTATAATCTCTCCAAGGTCCTCTATAGCCTAAAGTAGGCACCAAGAGCATGGTTTGACCACCTTCACAATATTCTTCCACAATAGGGTTTTACAAACTCCAAGAGTGATACAACTCTATTTATTTACTCCAACAAATCTTAGATCTTGATGATACTTATTTATGTTGATGATATCTTAGTAACTGGAAGCAATCCATATAGTCTTAAGTGCTTCAATGTCAGCCTGTGCAATATATTCTCACTAAAAGATCTCAGATCTATTCATTAATTCCTAGGATTCAAAGTCTTTAGGGATAAAACCGGATTATATATGTCATAGGGTAAATACATTAATAATTTGCTTGAGCGTTTTCATATGAGTTCTTCCTTTCTTTGCCCAACACCTATGGCATCTCATAAGTTTCTTTCAGCAGACTCAGGAGAAATCTTGCCTTATCTATCCAAATATAGGAGTGCTATGGGAGCATTTCAGTATTCATGTAACACCAAACCTGACATAAGTTCTAGTGTTGGTACATTGAGTCAGTTTTAATCTCAACCAGCTATAAAACATTGGAAAGCAGTGAAAAGAGTTATGTGTTACCATAGAGGAACCACACACTATGGGATACACATCAAGTCGTTTACTCTTTTAAACATAGTCTCTTATTTAGATGCAGATTGGGCATCATGCCCTTATAAGAGGCGTTATGTAAGAGGATATTGTGTATTCCTTGGGTACTCTCTTATAGCATGGTCATCGAAGAAGTAAAGGGTGGTCTCTAGATTTAGTGCAGGGTCTGAATATAGATCCTTAGCAAATAATGCCGCAGAACTCAGATGGATTACCTCACTAATGTTAGAACTAAAACTAAGAATCCAACAAATACTAGTAATTTGGTGTGAAAGCACTAGTAATACTGCCTTGGCCTCAAATCCTGTTCATCATGCTAGAACGAAACACATCGAAATAGATGTGCATTTTGTAAGGGACCAAGTCATGGCTAAGAGACTACATGTTCGACATGTTTCAACAAAACTACATATTGCTAATTGCCACACTAAGCCCCTACATCATACTACATTCTGGTGCCTTAGAGATAAACTAGGAATCATTGTAACTCCAGCAAAAAGATTGCAATAGGAACAGATAGACAAAGCATCAGGAGAGAAAAAGAGAAAACGAAAAGAGGTTCAAAGTAAAGAAGGGAGTTGAATAATGTCATACCCTTATCTTATTTTCCATATTTTCAGAGTGCTTGTGCGCAGTTCGGTGAGCAACACAGGAATAGTGTAAATATACTGATATATTAATACATGGTGCTTGATTACATCACAGGTTTTCCTCACAAGGTACAATGATATTTTCAAATTTGTCCCAAAATATTCAAATTAACAACCACATATAACTACATGTCCTTGCCTCAGGGTCCGTGCCCGTCAGTTTCCCGTGTCTACAACCTTTCCTTTGGATATGTTAGTTCCTGCTGGCACATTATCATTATTAAAAAAGAATGAAATTCCGAGGAATCTCAATAGCAACATATTATCATTCATATAAAATGCGAAAAGTAGAAATGATATGCACCAATTAATAAACAATATAAACGCATGTATAGTATACATAGGATAGGGCATCACCACCACTACCCGAGTACCTTGGTTGGATTGTTACTCCATAACTAGGTAGAGTGCACTTCTCGCACTTGTTGCCTTACTCGACAGACTGCCCCTTCTGAGCCAAACCATGTTGATTAATAAAAGTAAAAATAATGGCAACCACATAATCATATAAACTATGACATGATGTATGAAAGATAATGTCACTACCTCAAGTCTTTTTCACTTCGAAATGCATGCCTTGATTTGTGTGCCAATCCCTCGGGCTCTCAATTCAGTCCTAAAATGTCAAATGTACAAGAATTAGGTTAAAACTCATTCATGCACTATTTTAGACACTCCTATAGTGTTTCTAGTGGTTATATGAGTCTATGGTGAAAATTTACCAAAATGCCCTGGGGACTCGATCGACCCAGACTTACCATATCCAACCGTACTTTTCCCGAAATTTTAACCTAGTCTATTTTGACATATTTTTGCCCAAGAAATCCATTTCCGAACTTGAAATTACCAAATTCGTTGCCAAAAGACAGAAATGCCCTTGGCAACCCCTATTTCAGGGTTTCGGGGGCGTTTTGGTAATTATGCTTTTTAAGGCTTTTCTGAAAAAGTGATCAACTATAACCCCAACTAATTTTCCCTCTTGAACACAATGGAACCATCAATTTCATGAAAATCCAACCCTAACCTCCTTAACTAGACCTAGACAAAACTCTCAATTCTTTGGGAAAATTTGGGGTTTTCGAAATTTGACTCCGCAGACTTGCTCCTTTCTACTTCTAATCACTTTATTAACTATTTAATTACGTTATAACCACCATTTAGACTCAATTTTGGTAGCATAATGCCTAGGGTTCAACGTTTCCCAAATTTTACAATCACATCAAAACAACCAAAAATTTACCAATTAAATCAACCATATCAATCATAACGACCAAAGATTGAAGTTTAGGAAGTCACCTTTGCTTCCTTCTTGCCTTTCCCTCTTTGGTCGAACCCTAGCCTCCACAATCCTCAAAATTTTGCTTCACAAACACCTTAATCTATGTAGAAGAGAAGCTTAGAGAAATGATTACATAAGTTAGGAATCAATTTACCAAAGAAACCAACTTACCTTTGCAAGTTTTGCTCCTCCTCTCTCTAAAATCACCAAAGCACTCCCTCTTTCTTCTCTTCTCTATGGCCACGGAAATGAACATGAAAGATGAAGGGAATGAGCCTTTAAAATGTCTCATTTTCCCTTTAATTAATTTATCACAAAAGTCAAGTTTTTATGACAACTTTATTTGACCTTATCCCTTATCAATTCTTGTGTCATATTTCCATTGTATTTGAACCAATGTCTCCCCCCTTTATTCAGCCCAAATTTACGTCACTTAAGGGCCCAAATTAGAGCAAAATAGGCCAATAACAAATTATCTCATAATTATAAGGTTGCCATCACAAATTTTCCCATTTTCGGATTTTGTGGCAATTCTGACAGATTATCTGCCCAAATTTTAAAAAATCATAACTTAATTTGTAGACATTTAATTGGAGTGATTCCAAAGACCATAGAACCTTTATTGAGTCTAATTTCAAGAAAAAATATAGTCCTTTGCCAATTAGAAGCACAAAATTCCTAGAATTAAATCCTTTGGATGCTATTCCAGAAAATAGGCAGTTTTTCTCGGCTAACTTCAAAAATTCATAATTCCTTGGATATAGCTACAAATAATTCATATGACCTATCAAATTAAAGCTTATGATGTTTACTTTCACCCTGTATATTTTCATAATTTTTGAACATCACTGGATTATTCAAATACACATGACAATCTCATTGTCTCGCCGAAAATTACACTGGCAGCACTATTCACATTCCAATTATCAATGTTTAATTCATATGATCCAAAATTTATAGCCAAAGGCCTATACAAAGTGTATTAATACTCACCATTTTATTCCTTGAAATATAAGGAACTTTGGTGATCAAATTTAGGATGTTACAAATAAAACTATTATTTTGTATTCTTGTATATTAATGTATAATCGTAATTCTAGAATAATTCTCGGATAGGTGTCAACATCATTGCTCAGCTTTATTTATATAAGGATCTGCATAGGGCCAGAAGAATTCATACCGGAGCTATTAAATTTATCACATGTTTTGACTATTAGTAAGTTAAAAGGTATTAAAATATATTGGCCAAAAAAAAAAGGTATCAAAATATAAAGTTAGTACAGTTGAATAGGAAAAAAACTGATAAAAAGCAATCTGCAATGCATAACCAAAAAAAAAAATCTAAATAAAGCAATATTGTAGAGTTTGTAGCTATCCTCGAGGGTCTCAATCTTTGTTGTGATGAGTATATGCAACTTTTTTTTTTGAAATAAAACTGGAATTCATAACTCAAACAATATTACAACAAAACTCCCCCAATAAGGAGGAAGCGCAATAGTCCCTCATCAACTACCGCCTACCACTAAAGGAGGAGGTGGGTGATCAAAGATAACAAAATTATCCAGACTAGTATGAGAAAGCTTAGCTAAATAGTCAGCCTGCGTATTTTGCTCCCTAGCTATATGCCTAATAAGCACCTACCAATTCCCAGCCAGCCAAAGCCTAACTTCCTCAATGACCTCTCTAAAGGGATGTTTATGATCACATCCCCTAGTGAGCAAATTCACAGCCTCAATACAATCAGTACAAAGAACAATACTTCTAATTCCCCTATTCCAACATATTTGGAGCCCTTGGATGATGGCTACAACTTCAGCAATAACTGGCGGAACCTGAATGAGTTTGCACATATAGCCACACACTCATCTACCATCCTCATCTCTAATGACTCCAGCACTTCCGCTCTGACTTGAATCAAGCACTGACCCGTCCGCTTCTAGTGTGTAGAAACCCTGCCTCCCAACTAGTTGATCCCCATTTGTAATAGGGCCTTGACTGTAAAAGTTGCTATGAGCACTTACGTCCATATCCCAACTCGCCCGAAAGAAAGTATATGCAACTTTCATACATACATATTATATCCGGTCCTTAATATAAAAATTAGTTAATTAATTTAGAGAGATTAAGAATACTAAATAAATTATTTAATTATAGCACATATTACTTATCTCTCTGAAATACTTACATGCATTATTAGATTATAAATTAACTTATAGGTCAAACAAATTAGTTTGAAAAAATATGATAAATATAATAGATAAAATGAAAAATGATATTATATTTAGGATTAAAATTTCCTTTTAAACTAGCTCTTATATTGAAGACCAATGGTAGTATTACTATATCAAAAGATCATATAACAAGTCATGAATATGTAATATTTAAAGGATTAAATGCAAGTTTGCTCTGAAAGTTTTCACTGAGGAGTAATGTTGCTCCGAAATTTTTTTTATGTTCAATATTGCCTCGGAAGTGTTCAAAATGGAGCAATATTTTCTCTTACCATTAAAAAGTTAATGGTCTTTTTTTAAACGATTAACATAAGTTTTTTAACAGCATAAGGCAAAATTATTGTGTTTTAAGATTTTCAGGGTGATATTGAACCTAAAAAAAACCTCCAAGGAAACATTCTTCCTCAACAAAAATTTGCAAGACAAATTTACACCTTAACCCTACCTTTAAAGTCACCTTAAGCTGTAGAATTCATGTTAGGTTAGTTTGTATGATAGAAGCCCATGTACACCACTTCGGACTTACTCAAGAAGAACCAAACATGCAAGAGGAACTAAGGAAGCACTACACCTTAATATGTCCTTTATTTAATTTTTTTCTTTTAATTATTTCCCTAGGAAATTATAATTATTCCTATAAGTGTTCGTCAATTGCATAATAAGTGGATCACCACTACCTCCACGTCCTAGTAGTGTTCGTTAGTTTGTTTTATTCATTATGAGAAAAACCCAAAAATTAAGCTCTATAAATTCTGTATAAATAGGCCTCTGGCCCAGATCAATAGAGACAAGAATTATAGAGTGAAATATCTTTCCGAGGAGATTCTCTTGGCTAATCAAAAACTGAAGCAAGATACTTGTAGAGGTTTTCCAATAGAATCCTAGTTGCTTATTTTATTCCTAAAATTTTTGATCTAGGTACTAACAATTTGGTCTCAGAGCCATGGTTGCTACTCGTTCATCTCACACTACCCAGGATCCCAAGAATAATCCTTTTGGGAACAATCATCTAATCACCATCGCCTCACGCCTTGAATCCATAGATGTACTGAGTGAAAAAGTTGCTTCATTGGAGGCTTATTACCATCAAGCAAAAGGAGTCCATAGGTATCGCGTAGGAAAGAGTGGTGACGAATCTGAGAGCCAACCCATAAATGCACAGATGCCATACACGAAGATTAAGTTACCAAAATTTAGTGGAAGAGACCCACGCAAATGGATCCTTAAGGCTAAGAAATATTTTCGCTATTATGAAACTCCAGAGGACGATAAAGTCAACATCGCTTCGATGAATTACATGGTGTAGTTTATGTTTCAAAGATTGACTTACACTTGGGATACCATCAAATTCGGGTGTTAACTTCTGATGGGCATAAACCTGCCTTTTGCACACATTCAAGTCATTATGAATGTATGGTCATGCCTTTTGGCCTTACCAATGCTCCAACAGCATTTCAGTCGGTTATGAATGACTTATTCCATCCTTATCTGAGAAAATTTGTGCTAGTTGTTTTTGATGATATATTGATATATGGCACTAATGCTCACTAACGTCTCAAGCATTTGTGAGGGGTTTTTGTGATTTTGCAACAGCATTCCTTTTACGCCAATTCCAAAAATTGTGTACTTGGACAGACCCACATGGACTATTTGGGGCATATTGTATCCGTACAAGGAGTAGAAGTAATCCTAGAAAAAATCATGGCTGTTATCAATTGGCCACCAGCAACTATGGTGAAAGAATTGCATGGATTCTTGGGGCTCACTGGTTATTACAGGAGTTTCGTAAAGAATTATGAGGTATTAGCTCGCCCATTAACAGATCTTACCAAACGAGGCGTTTTTCATTGGTTGGTTGCAACTCAAAGGGCTTTTGAAGAACTCAAAACAATATTAACAACCACCCCAGTCCTACAACAACCAGATTTCCAACAACCCTTTGTGGTTGAATGTGACGCTTCCATGGAAGGGGTAGGGGCAGCCCAAATGCAAAACAAACACCCTATTGCTTGTTTCAATGAAGGTTTTTCACTCACCAACCGATTCAAATCAGCTTATGATCGTGAATTATTGGCATTGGTGTTAGCCCTTCAAAAATGGCGCCATTAATTACTAGGACATCACTTTTATGTCCAAACCAATCACTGCAGCTTGCGATACCTCTTAGATCAACGAATAGTGACCAATTCTCAACAATACGACATGTTAAAGTTACTACCATTCGACTTCACCATAAGCTATAAGGCAGGAAAAGATAATACAATAGCAAACTTCATTTCTAGAAGGCCACAGTCGGCAAAATTTTTCCAATTACTCATGTCTCTAGCCGTAGATATTGAACACTTGCCCAAATTATTACGGGAGGACCCTGAAACTCAATAGAAGTTGGAAAGCTTGCAGCAAGATTCGGACTCGGTACCAACCATAGCTTGATCAATGGATGATTGTATGTCAAGGGACGCCTAGTGATTCCAAATGATGCTGAGTTATGCACTAACTTTTTACAAAAGGCTCACTCAACACCTATTGCAAGACATAGGGGGTATTTAAAGACCCTAAAACGAGTATCAACCTAATGCATTGGAGGGGAATAAAAAGAGATGTTAAACAATTTGTACAACAATGTTTGACGTGCCAGCAGAATAAATATCAAACCCTTTCACCGGCAGGACTGTTATAGCCACTCCTAGTTCTAACACAAATTTAGGAAGAAATTTCCCTTATTTTGTGACCGAACTCCCTAAATCTAAAGGGTATGATGTGATACTAGTAGTGGTCAATCCGCTAAGCAAGTATAGTCATTTTATTGCTTTAGCTCATCCTTATTCGGTTAAATCAGTGGCACAACTGTTTTGTCAAGAAGTGGTAAAGTTACATGGTATGCCTCACTCCATAATAACTAACCGAGATTCAGATTCAGCTTTTCTTAGTGCATTTTGGCAGGAACTCTTCATATTAAGTCAAACCAGGCTAAGTATGAGTACGGCCTACCACCCACAAACAGACGATCAAACCGAAGTGGTAAATTGTTGTTTGGAAACATATCTCAAATGTTTTGCCCAAGAACAACCAAGGTTGTGGAGTAAGTTTTTATGTTGGGCTGGATTCTCATTTAATACTAGCTTCCATGTGTTGGCCCATAAGACTCCTTTCAAGTTGGTCTATGGCAAAGAGCCACCCCCTCTCTTTCCCTATGTCAAATGAGAAACTAAAGTAGCTGAACTGGAAGAACAATTGGAGGAACAAGATGACATGTTGAAGCTCCTTCGGGAAAACTTACTCAAAGCTCAGATAGGATGAAAACCCAGGTGGACCGCCATCACGTGATCTTGAGTTTTCACCCTGTGATCTTGTTTGGCTACGTCTCCAACCTTACAGACAAAAATCCATGGCTAAAAGAAGGTACGAAAAATTATCACCAAGGTTTTTTGGTCCCTACAAGGTTGTATGAAGGATTGGAAAAGTCACACGAGTTAGAATTACCTCCAAATGCTCAAATTCACCCTGTCTTCCATGTTTTGAGACTACGCCCAACACACAGGCACCACATAACCCAGCCACCCACAACGTTACCGCTCTCACTGGACATAGAGCTGCTGCTAACACCCTCCATGGTTTTGAATCACAAATGGATAGCAAGAGATGAATTAGAGCTCTTAATTCAGTGGGAAAACCGTTCAATGGAAGATTCCACTTGGGAGGATTATGACTTACTAGCTGCCCAATTCCTAGAGTTTCACCTTGAGGACAAGGCAAGTTTTCTGGGGAGAGAATTGATAGACGCCCACATTCACCACTTCGGACTTACTCAAGAAGAGCCAAACCTGCAAGAGTAACAGATGAAGCACTACACCTTAATATGTCCTTTATTTAATTTTTCCTTTTAATTATTTCCCTAGGAAATTATAATTGTTCCCATAAGTGTCGGTCAGTTGCAAAATAAGTGGATCACCACTGCCTCAACGTCTTAGTAGTGTTTGTTTGCTTGTTTTATTCATTGAGAAAAACCTAAAAATTAAGCTCTGTAAATTTTGTATAAATAGGCCTCCGGCCCTGATCAATAGAGACAAGATTTACAGAGTGAAATATCTTTCTGAGGAGATTCTCCTGGCTATTCGAAAACTGAAGCGACATACTTTAGAGGTTTTCCAATAGAATCCTAGTTGCTTATTTTATTTCTAAAATTTCTGACCTGGGTACCAACAATGTACTGAGTTGGTTGTCCAAAGTAGCTTCTTCCCCTTTTCCAATCGTTTTTTGGGGTAAACCAATCGGTTTTGACGTTTTGTTTATACGACACTGGCTAAAATGTGAATTTTCAATTCTTTCATGTAAACATCAAGTACTAACATATGGCGTAAACAGAAACTTGAGCAATGATAAAGCTTTCCCGTGTCCAGAAGGTATGCATGCAAAACAGAGCTTGCGTCACCATTTTTTTTTTAAAAAGGAACCTTTATAATGTGAACTTCTACCCTTCATTGCTGGATGATACAATGACTGTAATCAAACCTGAAGCAGTAATAAACCTTTACTCTGCAAGAACACGAGATCACCCAAGGGGCACGCCTACTGGGAGGTATATATATTTATTGGTCCTTCCTGCAGAAATTTGTACTGCCTCCGTAAAAAGTTTGGAAAAAATCGTTTGTAAATTCCCATTGGATTCTACAGATTCTGTGAGCATCTTCGCCATCTCAGCAGCCATCAGCATCAGTGATTGCAGCAGTAGAGCCTCTATTTCAATTCCACCAGAAACATGTATAATACTTCAACACAAGGCAAATGATTATATGTAGGCAGCCGGCAGAGACGAGCGCTCATGGCCTGAAACTCAATACAACTATCAACAGTGTCATTATGACGCAAACGCCACCAAAATAACAAAAAATGCATTCACATTGGGTAGTAGTTATGTTAAAAAATTAGAGTCTCAACCTCTCAAAAGTAATGCTTCAAGCTATAGAATATAATAAATAAGCATGTTATAGCACATGACCGATCAAATGTACTGAAATAAGGCAAATCAAGAATTTACCAATGCAATAGTTGGCCCTGCTCAATCAGATCTCTCAAGATCCCTAAATCTTTTGTCCCAATCACGAACCTCAAACTCTTGCTCCACCAAGTCTTTGTCAGTTCGGTACAAAATTTGATCCTGTCCAATGACTGTCTTTTGGGCCATGTCCCGGGCATTGAGAAGCTGAAAACCATAAAGAAAACTGTGTCTAAGGAGGATTGTGCTGAGTAATCCACACACAAATAACCTTTTGCACATAAGCCAACATCTAGTTCTATTAAATTAGCTCAATTCCTTGCCTCGGTGAATAGCTAGTATTATTTGTCACATTTAAGCTCTAGGGATAAACAGTCCAAATTAAAATTACAAGATGTAATTTCCCATATGGTAAAAAACTTAAATTATTTTAATACATCCTTATAATTTAAATTGCTATTTTGGAAAGGGGGAGCAAAATGGCACACAATGGCATAACTCAGCATGTGATAGAGATACACCTGTCAGATGTGATCAAATCACGAGCAGCACCCAACAAAATAAATCCACACAATAAGGAAATCAGATGGAATGCATTAAGAAACGAATTTCTTTCAGATTATCATTTCCAAAATATCAAGTTCTGAGATGATATCGTTAAAGATTAGTATTGAACGAAATCACTTCTAAAATAGATTAATCATAATAAGTGCTAGGGGCGCTTGTCAGGTAGCACCCCTAACAAACTACCTTACATGTCTAGTCCTCCATGCTGCCCATAAATTTTTCATTCTCAAAGAAAATAACTAAAAATCTACTTTTTCCTTTACTTCGGGATGTCTGCAGTGTTTTATCCTTGCATACCTTCGCCACAAGTTTTCTTTTGCATAAACAACACATCTTATCATTTATCCAAGACATGATACAATGGGATTACAGTTTGACGCACAGGATCAAAGTTACAGGGATCTGCAAATGTAAGGCTGAAAAGTGAAAATTACAGTGTTGGCGCAGCCCACAACAGATCAATACAGAAAAGCAGCACAGGCGATGGGAAGAATTAAGGAAAACAAAAACTATGAAGAACTATCAAACCGAAGTTACCAAACAATGAAACTATGCCACTAAAATTAGAGACAGCAGTCCATACAAATGGAACCATAGATAAACAAAATTATGGCTACCTTCTTCCTCAGTGAAATGTCAGGCAATTCAAGTACTTGTGCACACTGCTGCCTAGCTTGGTTTCTCTTTTCAATGTCAGCATTCCACTTGCGAATAAAGAACCATCTAACCAGAGGAATTGCAAAGAAAGAACCAGCATAAATCTGAAAACATTAATCATTCAATTCTCATTTTACAGAAAAGTTAAATGAATGTTAGATAACTATAAAAACAAGGATTCACACTATAAGCAGAACAATTAGCCAGAATACCACAATTTTTTTAAGGTTACTCTGCTATGTCATGGCCTTAGTATAGAAAGAAGAATTAATCAATCAAATTACAAATATTTTCTATCAAATATCAGGCCTCTTTTCCAATGTTGCTAAAATGACGTTTCTTGGTTTTTTTTTTTTTTACTACAAAGGCAAGCATGTTATAATCACATCTCAAATCCTAGACCCGGACAGTTTTATGGTTGTAGACGTCTAATACTAGCTAACTCATAACATGACAACAAAAATCATTAAACCTAAATTAATTGGCATAAAACTGTAAATTTGCAGTAAAATTGCAAGTTTATAAACTGTTTGAAAATGGTAATATCATTATTATCAGAGTCGATTCCATGACTTCTCTTTTTTTTTTTTTTCAATCAAATTCTTAAGTTTCCTATACAGGCTTCCCTCTTTCATCTATTTTGTCCTTGCCTTTGAACATCTCAAATTATCACACGACTACCATTCACAAAAACACGGCATTATGATATTCTGTTTCCCTATTTTTTGTTTTATTTGTTATCTTTATTTTATTGTTTATGATTTTTTTTTAATTAAAAATAAATATGAAGGAATTTGCTAAATGTAATTAATAATTAACAATTATTATTCTGTGAAGTATTGGTATACTTTTCATTTTTCAATCAAATTATTTTGTTCAAACAGTTTAACTTGCACATTTTTAATAAAATCAAGTAAATGATAAATTGATTTTAATAAATTTTCATTTCTTATGTATCAGTTAGCTATGCATCATAGAATGTTTAATTTATACTTTCATGGATAAGAATCTGATATGTGTATGATATATATTAATCATGTTGAGAATATCAAGTTTAGAAATATTAATTAATTATTATTATTATTAGGGATATCAATTAGTATTTATTAGGATTAGATATGAATATTATACTTTAGAAATATATCTTTAAGATATTATGATTTGATTTTATTTGATTAGATTAGATTATGATATATCCTAGTGTTAGAGTTAGTTTATTCTTGCAGTTGCCTATATAAAGGCCTCCTTGTACACTCTTTTGTCTTAAGGATCAATAATACTAGTATTTTTTGTGCTTCAATGTGATCCTTCAATTTCAACATAGTATCAAAGCCAAAGCCTTAGAGTTCCTTGTAAGAGCCTTAGGGTTTCTTGTAAGTTTCGCCTTCTTTTGGTTGCATTCTTTTGTTTGGTCCCTAGTGAGACTTTTGGTATTCGTCCCTCGTGAGACGTTTGGAGTGTTGTTTAGTCCTCGGTGAGACCTTTGGTATTCTTCCTTAGTAAGATTGTTTGGTGTTTGTCCCTGTGAGACATTCGTTGTTGCTTTGGCCCCTTGTGAAACTGTTCGTTGTTGCTTTGGTCCCTTGTGAGACCGTTTGTTGCTGCTTCTACTCTGGTTTGGTACTCTTTGTTGTTCGAGCTCTTGGTAAAGCTGATGGATTATTACCTCAGCCTTTGTTATTCGAGTTCTAGGCTATGGAATATTATTTTCTTGAAGATTAGTTGCTGTACGTGCAAGCTGCTTCCAGCTTGAGGGGGAGTGTTGAGAATATCAAGGTTAGAAATATTAACTAATTATTATTATTAGGGATATCGTTTAGTATTTATTAGGATTAAATACGAATATTATACTTTAGGAATATATCTTTAAAGTATTATGATTTGATTTTATTTAATTAAGTTAGATTATGATAGATTGTAGGGCTAGAGTTAGTCTATTCTTGGAGTTGCCTATATAAAGGCCTCCTTGTACTCTCAATTATCTTAAGGATCAATAATACTAGTATTTTCTCTGTGTTTCAATGTGATCCTTCAATCTCAACAAATCACTTCATTTATTCTTATTTTATTAAACTATAGATCTTATGCTACAAGTCCTGCATACAAGTTCATGTTCACTCCATAAGTTTATCTAAACTTGTGAATTCAACAACCTTGCTCATTTCATCCTTTAGGCACATTTATTTTTCAAACCAGTTTGTTGATCAAGCCCATTTGTCTGGTTGACAAACTTTGGCTGATAAGAACCCTTTTTATGTTTACTTCAGGAGGTCTCAAACCATTGACCTCTCTAGTCACACTCCATCCCCAAATTTGTTGCTTGAGCTAGTCCCAGTGGCTTTGGCTGGTAGAAACTTTAATGTGCAGCTTTATGAGCATACAAATAACTAAACTGAACTGTTTATCAAAAATAAAACAAGAAAAGGGCTATACTGAACTGAGAACAGAAATGTAGTTAACATGATACTAAGTGTTAATTGCTATAAGTTTTGCACATACAGGTTATGGACGGGATTCACCTCATCTAAAAGCCAAGGTTCACTTCACTATTTAATATGATTTGTTATAATAAGCATAATCCTTTTTATTTTATTTTTTAAAAAATCTCACCCATTTTCATTATTATCACTTTACTTATTATCTACTCAATCCTCATCCACTTTTCTTCTCATTGCTCTTTCTTTTTGGTAATGGTTTCTCCCCCTCGATCATTGAAAATAAAGCTGTCAAAGAGGGATGGGCACATGTAAACTAGAAGTGTTAATTGGGAAGCTACGGACTTAAAAATGATGCTTCCATCCTATCTCCACCCTGAGCTAGTTAAATGACTACATCAGGATCTGGAATTTAATAAAAATCTAAATTCATAGTTTTTCTTTGGATATAAAAAGCCAAGAATTTTCAGTTTTGAAGATGAACCAAGAAGTAACTTGATTGTTTAAAAATCAAAGTATCAATCATACCTGAAGAAGAGGAAATATGTCGGCTACAAATTTAATGAAGCCACTAGGTGCAACTGCCATTTCACTTTGGATAAAAAAAAAAACCCAAGTGAGGACACTGAAAGTCTGATACGAGAGGAAAATAACTTACTAATAAATCATGTCAAGGGCGTACTTCAACATGGTTCCAAGAATAATAACCCCAAACAGATTAAGACCACCCAGGCCTATGACCATTGCCCCTTCTGACGCACTGGTTTTACTGCAAAGGAAGAATTATCCATGTCAAAATTTAATAAGGGAACACACCAATCAGTCACAACAAATGCAATGTGGAACCTGAATTGCCATTTCTTCTCCTTGAAAAACTTTTCAACGCCTCCAACCCAATCTGCCCATCTTTTTCCCACATATTCTTTCCGCCTACTGCGTTGTGAAGAAGCTGTCCGTTGCAGAGATGGAAACCTATATAGAATATTTCCCTGCATAACAAATAATCTGTGGGTAAATAAGGGGAAAAAAATGAAATTCATTCCTCAAAGTACTATATTCTAGTGGGTTGTGGAAGGCATTGTGCTTAAGAGAAAGACAGTTCTCTAAGAAACATAATGTTCAATCATATCCTTATTCACACAGACTTGCAATATATACCAAATGGAGGGTGGCCACATGGAGCATTCTTAATTAGGAAAGCATGGGGGAAGAAAAATGAAGTTTAGGTATCAATTTAAACCATTGCATTGTACCAACATACCTCTTCATCAATTTCAGGCTGACCTTCAAATCGCAAAAGAACAGGTAAGATATAGGACTCATCTTCCTGCACTTATCCAAGCATTGAAAGGTCAAACAGCAGGGCAATAAGAAACTACACCAAATTTAAATTAAAAAGAAAAAAGAGTTCATCGTCCTTGAATCAATATCAACAAAATGTGTAGGACAAACAACAGAAAAAAATAATAAAAAGGAGTAAACATGTAAACCAATAAAAAACATAATCAAAGAGATAAATAGATACACAAATCCAATCAAACAAGCCAAGAATTATGAAACCAATAGATGCAAAATAAAAAATAAAAAAAGAAAGAAATGATAGGGAACATCAAAGAAAAAGGAAAAAGCCAAAAACCAGCAGCTTGAATTGTTAAGAGCTTCAATGTGTGTGTGTAGAGAGAGAGATAGGACAATGTGGGAGAGCTGTGAAGGAACCGAACTGCCAAGTGCTTCAAGTGTTGACACAATCAAGCCGCAAAGATGGTGACTGTCATAGAGGCTGCTGCTGCTTATGAAAGAAGAGGTGAGTGAGGTAAGGGAGAGTAGGATGATGATGACTCATAGCCCCATTCATACCTTGAACAGTCACCACCTCACCCGTTATCCTGTTTAAGCTCATCCAACATAGCCACTTTGTTTGTTGCGGGATAGAAGATGGTTTAGAGAAGTCTAACTCACCTGATAGGTTTTTGATTTATTGAGCCGAAATTGTCATATTGAAAAATGATAGAGTAAAACAGTCTTCGAAAATATCATTCACAGGAACTGAGCATTTTCCATAGCACCCCCTAAGGAATGAACAGTCCATCAGTTTGATGGAAAATGAAATTCCTAGGAAGCCTGGAGGTTGCGTACCAAAGAGGGAAAATACCCGTTCCATCATCATTTTTTTCTTGGTGAACAAATTCTCATTCCTTCTCCATCTGCCTTTCCATATCTCAAAATCCATCAAACCAAACATGGCCTCAGTGAAGCCAGAGCCAGATAAATGCACATTCTCTAAATCTATAAGTAGGTCAACAAACTAAATGATGCAAAAGCAAAAACTATATTATATAAGGTAAGATATGAAGATAAAAAATAAATTCTATAAAAGCCACACTATTCATAAACCATGAACTATACAACTCTTGGCTCAGACTCTCTAAATTGCCTGGGAAAACGTGTCTACCACTCTTAAAAAAGCTAAGTCACCTTTAGCTCCTTTGCAGACTCTACATCAAGGTATGGTGCCAGTTCTTCCGCTGCAACCACACCCCCATTAGATGCTATGTATTGCCCAATCTGCAAATGAAATGAGCACAGCAGAACAATTATCATATGTAAGGGAAAGTAAGATGCTAAGGTGGACATAATCCAAGAAAATAAATGACGATGTATATTTAAAAGTAGATTAGTTTCAAAATAAGATGGTGAGCAAGGAAAAAATCAAAAGCAAAACTAAGCATTTAAAGATGACAAAGCAGCCAACAAGGTTCTTAACAAGAAAAAAATAAAAGGATAACTTTGACAAGGGGCAGAGATAACAAAATAATCTTGAAAAAAAATTGCAAAAAGCCAAAAAAGAATTAGAGTAGCAAATATTTATTAAAGGCAACGGACCACTAAATTCAGTCCTCAAATATTACCAACTTCCATCTCTCTTCTTCAATTCCTTGATTTGGATCACCATCTCCAAACACAAATGAGAAAACCTATAGGGAAACAATTAAAAAAAGCATTTTACTTTATGAAGAACAAGAAACAAACGTGAAAGACAAATAAGATTCATTTGCATTACACACCGATTCAATGAAGTTCATCTTTTCATCATCAGTTTGTATCCTCCGTCTCCTATAGTAATACGGATCCCAGTACCTTCCAAGTCATATTATAGATATGTCACCAAAATTAATCTAAAAAATATTCTTTCTTGGGTTAAATGCAACTAGACAAGTAATTTATAGGTATAGGTGACTATGATATGGATAGAGAGGATGAACAGTATGTTTGCTGTAATAAAAACAGCTGCAATTCATCTCTACCTTCTCTTCAGGATGATATATAACTGTAATAACAATTCATAAGGTAGTTAGAAGGGTAGTTACAATATAGCCATTAGTGAATTAGTTAGTTAGGCGATAATTGTACCCTGACCCCTGCCTCTATAAATAAGGCATAACCCCATTGTATTTGACAGTTTTTGACATGTTAATGGATTCCTAGAGAATTATTCAGAAACTCTTCTCTCTATCTCTCTATGTTCTTCTCTCTTATTCCCTCTCTTCTTCTTCCCTTCAACTCTCTAATCTTCTTTCTATCCCTAATCTCCTAAGTTCATATTACAAAGATCTATCACAGGACCAACATACTAAGACATAAAAATGTAAGAATTTTACAATGGAGCAGAAAATCTCTCATGAAATTAATGCCCCTATAATCAAGAGTCAAGAACTTTATCCCTATCTTAGAATGCACTTTCAAGAGCCGTTTGGGAAAAAGTGATTTTGTGGATGAGAAATGTCCTTGAAGCCCTTGAACGAAAAAATTAATATTTTACCAGAAGAGGTCTACTGGATTGAAGTAGAAAGTGACTCCTGAATCATATGTTCTACCTCCCCGCCTTCCACGATTGTCCTCATCACTGTAATGAAGTAACATGGTTAATGCATTGAAATGACAAAAGATATCAAAACGCGCATGCTTAGGAATTGGGACCAATAAAACTCAATTTAAAGCATTCAACATACAATAAAGTCGCTAAGTACCTTCTGCTAGTAACCAGAGCAATTATCGTAGTATAAACAAGAACAATGGACGCTATAAGTGCTGTCCCAAAAGAAACCCTTATCAAGTATTCTCCAGTGGCCTGTCAAAGGAAATGTTATATAACATTAAGAACCAAAGCACGAAGCAAGACAAAAGCATCAGTCAATAGAGAAGGTGACAACGTAGACACCTTTGCCTTTTCAAGAAAAGGTTCAGCTTTAATCCGAAATGATTTGGCTGCAAGCTTTGACCGATAATCTTTTGGAAACACATACAGAATATCACCCTCCTCAGAAACCTGCAACATACCATCTTGCAACAATTGTACTCACGAATCAAAAACTTAAAATAGGCCTAATGAAGCAAGAGCTCATAGCCCGTTTCGCATGTGCAACCTCACAAACTTCCAGATAACTACCTCTAAGAATCCATTGGTGTCGGCTGCAAGAGCCTGAAGAGCCTTCTGGGCCTCATTCAACTTGAGTCCAGCCTTGCTTGCCACATCCCCAATAGTCACCCTCCCTCCAAATGAATCCACAGCGTCCATCGTCCGCTTTCTCACATCAGAAGGCAATTTATCGCTTTCAACAACGCCTCCCGGTCTAATCCCTTGAGCCACATCAACACTCGCTCTCGCAACCGGCACTAAAACCCTGTAATTCCAAGCCCTTTTGGGGAATCCCAGGAAGATTGGCTTTTGCACGACTGGGAATAGGTTAGGGGGCTTAGTGAAAAATGAAGCTTTACATAAATTCTGAGGGTGACTGTAGAATCGAGAGCTTGGTATCACAGTGAAGCATGTGGAAATGCTAGCCATTTGGGTTCGGAAATTCGTTCCAAGTTTCAAGTTATCGACATGGAAGTTTCTAAGCCACGAACTACGGGCCTTCGCGGAAAGAAGAGAAGGAGAAAGCAATGAACCCTGACTTCCGATTCCGAGTAATTGAGTGCGAATTCGAAAATCTTGAATTTTAATGGAAGATTAGATTTCGAGGTGTTCAGCCATTGTCGAAGGTGTGGGCGAAAAGAAGGCGGGAGGATGAGGCTTGTAAGTTGACGAATCTGCCACTGGAAATACATGCATACCTTTTTTATTTTGCATTTTTTTAATAATAATCAAATATATTAGATAAAACGATATTAAGTACAAAAGTACTGCTCCTCTAAATTTCAAATTTAAAGGAGCAGCAGTGATTTTACAATATTAGGAGGGGATTAGGGATTGGAGATGCACAAATGAAGTTTACAGATACAAAATGTGAAAGCCTAAGAGAAATATCTTCGCGCACCACATCTAATTGAGAAGGATTGTGATTAATAAAAGAAGCTGGAATCTTCTTATAGAAAAAGGATGTTAGCCTGTGAGAGTATTGGAAAAGAGGATCTTTCAATATCCAGAATAAACAAGCTCTAAAACATCTCTTAATGAAGCAATTCTTTCCACCAAAATTAGGCGAACCAAACCATTCAAATTTTTGAATAGGTTGCTGCTAAAAGCAAATCCAAGAGGTGATCTTGAACTCCTTCTTCTTACTGAACTTTGAGAATAAAATAACCCAGTCTTCATGATTAATTGATGGGGTCACTGACTTTGAAGATGACTCTGAAAATGAATGTTGTTTAGATATGCTTCGATCAATAATATATTAATCAAAATCTGCATGAAAAGACATATGGGCAAAAGAAATTGCCTTGTTAATTCCTTGAATTACTTGTAAAGCGTTTGCCTTGACACCTCTATGAAGAAAATTGTTCCTTGTTCTCCATATAATAGTCAGCAGGATGATGATTCCATGAACTAGGTTAGTGTGACCATCAACATGAAGTTGCTTCAGGGTGATTTTTAACCAAGAACAAAATGATTCAAAAGATGAGTGTTCGGCCATAATCGATAAGCTTCCAAACCAAAGTGCTATAGAGAAAGGACATTCCCAAAAAAGATGAGCAACAGTTTCATCACATGAACAACCAAAAAGGCATAAACCTTTCACATTAAGATGATGGTTCTGGAGGATATCACAAGAGGGAATTGCACTGTTAAGTAATTTCCAAATAAATAATAGATATTTATAAGGAAGTGAAATAGACCATAAAAATTTCCAAAAAAAAACATCTGTTTGCTGAGAATCAGAAGAATTCAAAAGCAAAAAACCCTTCTTTGCTGAATAAACACATGAAGAGTTACCTTTCCAGATTAATCTATCTTGAACTCCTGAAAAGAGAGAGGAGTATTAAGGTTAAATGTAGAAACTTGATCAAAAAACAAAGATTTCACCACTAGAACATTCCACTGAAGAGGTTTCCAACTACATGAAGTATGCACAACAAGATCCGCAACTTTGTGATATAAACCAACCGTTACAGGACTTGACTGCATGGGCCACCAATATTGATGGTTTAATAAGACGGAAGATCCATTTCCAACTTTCCACTCAAAATTATTCAAGATAAGATCAGCACTGTCAAGAACCCCTTTCTAGATCCATGATGAGTTATATGGTCTCTTAATGATGGGGTTTTGAGGACGATCTATGTATTTTCTCTTCAAAATTGATCCTAGCAAAGATGATGATGGAGAAGAAATGATTCTCCATAATTGTTTAGCTAACATAGAGATATTTACTTTTTCAATTGATCTCATTCCCAAACCTCCTTTATGATAAGGAAGGAATAAAACATTTCTCTTAAAAGATGGATGCTCTTTTTCTCACCAGATGATCCCAAAAAAAAATCATGACATCTAGAATCAATCTTGTTACAAATATAAGAAGGAAGGCATACACAAGAAAGCAAGTATAAATTGGCAGTCGATAGAACAAACTTTATCAAAGTCAATCTCAAAGCTTGAGAAAGTAATTTTCCTTTCCACGCTGCAGTATGTCTATCAACTGCTTCCAATACTTGACTATAAATGTCTTGCTTACTTCTACCCAAATCAATCAAATTATCATCATTGGCCATATCAAGATTAGGTAGGGGACTGAGATCATTCCACTAAGGTTCAGTATTATGAGAATGATGAGGTGAGTTTTCAGAAAATTGTTGGGGGCTCATTTCTGGAGATAAAGATGGGGAATCAGGAGGAATATCCACAATCATTTCATCCATAGCAGAATCCTCAGAGTCTAATGAATCCTCATCAGAAGAAAGGTGGAAAATTCCTGCATTAAAATTCCCATGGGGAAGCACATCTTGAGGCAAGGATTCAAAAACATGATACTCATTGTAAACTCCTTTGAAAAACCAAATTATAGTGGATCCTCTAGAGCGATGAGCACGAATCCAGTCCAACCAAATTCTTTCAGCTAACTAAGCATCAAAAGTACAAACAAACCTATCCCCAAAACAATGTCTTCCCCTCTCAAGAACCATATTAAAGCTATTATAGACCTTAATAACATGACAATTACATTGCTACACAGAATGACCAATAACATGACAGAAGGAGCAAAGCCTAAAAATACGCTCCAATTTGCATTCCACCCAGATATTAGCTCCATTGTCCAGACACACCTTGATATTTTGAACCAAAGGCAATCTAGGATCAATGAGCACACGAACCCTAAGAAAATTGAGATGAGAAGAATATCTAATTCCATTCTCCTCTAACATAGTAGTGCCTACAAGGTCCCCTAATGATTCAGCAACAAAAGCCGAGTGATAGTCATAAGGAAGGCCCCGGAATTGGACCCAAATAGGCATAGTGATATGCTGTAGCTCTTGAAGAATCATATTAGGTTTCTAGAAATCAATAGCCAGAAAGCGAGTTATCAACCGCCCAAGGACCATTGTTTATCACAAAGTCCCTATCGTCAGGAGAATCAAAATGAATGAGATAGAAGTTACCTATCTGACCATCCACTGAGAAAGGAGCATTAAGTGACCATATAGAGCGAAGCCTCCTATGCAAACGATAAACAGAGAAGTTGTGAACATCAATGAGAACAGCAATGCCAAAGGAATCTAGGAATTGTCTCATCCGGGATAGGTCAACAGGATTAAAACTCAACTGATGCATTGAATTTCTAGGGATATTTCTTCATTGGAAGGACATGATCGGAAGGTGAAAAGAGGAAAGAAACCAGAAAACAGGATTGAATAACTCAAGAACCGGAAGATATGAGAAACAAGAAAGCACATATAGCATTCAAAGAAGATGAGAATGAAGTAAAACAAAAGAATTATTTATAAAGAGGAAAGATTAACCAAACCAAAAAAAAAATCTATAAGAAGAGACACACAAAATCCAAACCTAGCACCACTAAAAACTAGAAAATTGGAGCTAAAACTAGCAGATCAGAGAATCTATTTAGAAAGATATTAAGAATATGAAGATGATTGGGATAATCAAACTTACCAGGACTGCTAAGGAGCACATGCAAAGCATAGCCACAGATAATCAAGATAATAAAAGTTAAAAAGGAAAAAAGAAGATTGGGGAAAGGGAAGTGGCAAGGAAATATTGCTAAGGATTAGCGATGATTAAGCTACTCTTAGAAGAAGAATAGGTGTGCAACAGCAATAATGAGCATCGAAAATCAAACAAAAAGCATAAAGAAAGAAGACAAGCATTGAATGAATCTACACAAAACAAAATTAGAGTCTAGAGAATCATAGGAATAAGGAAGGATAGAACCTGAAGACGAAAAAACATTGCAAAGAACAAGAAATCTACAACTACAAATCTCTTCACCATCGCTGGAGAAGGAAGAAAATTCTCTCTCTAGAACTTTTGCCATTGAAATACATGCATACCTACATACATAAATATATACTACTATATATATTGTTACAATCAAACTTCTCAATTCTCATTATCAATAATTTTTCTAGAGTCAAATTTAATTTTTGGGTTAATATCATCTTTATCCCTTAAATTTATCCTCATTTCAATTTTAATTCTTTAACTTTCAAATTATTGATTTTGGTTCCTCTAAAGATAAAATGGTTTAAATCTTTATTGAATCATACATACCAATATTTTATACGAAATGAAACTTAAATAACCAAAACCTATTATTTAAAATTTGAGATTATTAAAATCATGACAAACTTAAAAGATTAAAAATTATATTAACCCTTAATTTTTTTGGTTAAAAAATGAAATTAAGTGAACTATAATTTCTTAGCCTTTTTTTATGCAAATAAATTTTATTTAAGAAAATATTTGTGACAAAATTGTTATTCCAATTAAAAAAAAAAAATCGATGCGCCCAACCCACTTGACGCGTCCTTCCACGCAAAGGAACCATCTTAGCCACCCTCTCATCGATCCTTTAGGGGTCAGGGCCTCAGCCATGAAGCGGTTGTAGCCGCTGAGTCCTCTGTCTTGGGTCCCACACACCCGTCCCCCGAGAGCTTTATTAATATTTAATACCCTCCTTTGCATTTCTATCTTCTTTTCTATGCTTTGCAGTTTCAAATAGTTTTGCTTTCTTTGTGTCTGTGGCAGTTCCTCCACGCAATCTTTGCGGAGACCAACCCCAGAGTAAAAAAACTCAACCCCTCTTCGTAAATACCCTTCTTTAATTCTACGAAGTATTTTATTTTTGTTTTTCGTTTGCAATATCTGTTTTCCGATCCAGATTGAGCTTGATCGCGCTATCAATTGGTGTTTCTAATTTTTTCCCCCTTGTCGTACTGTGTTTTCTTTTCGATTTTCACGTGATTTGAATTTTTAAGGGTTTGGGTAGGGTTCCTTTCGTTGTTTTGGTGATCGGATGTTGATCTGGTCTTGGGGACCTTATGCCACAATTCCTAGGATATTGATGTATTTTTGAACTCCGCTTATCATCTGCGGCTGGCGACCTCGTTTGCGCTTCATAATCGTCTATGAATTGCTTTAGACCTTGATTTTTGTTTTCCGATCGGATGATGAACAGTTGTTATCTTCCTTACGTCCTGCTTTGGTTGTTGAAAGGTGTCATGTTCTTGGTGCTAAGTCTTATTTAACTCCTGCGATTAACCACATCCATATGAATATATCAGTTGACGTTGTATCGACATAAATTTGATATTGCCTAGACGTCTTGTCGTTTTCTTTCTCTCGCCAAATTTGTTGTGTTGCTTATGACCAACTTAGTATTGGAGAGAGTGTTTGCTTTATATTATATATTTGGCCATTCAGGGAAAAAAAATGAAAACTTTATATCTTGTTGTTCAACATTTTGATTTATAAAATTCTGACAGCCATTATTCAGAGGATTTCAAAGTCTTTTTAAGGCTTGCCATTATTCAGAGAATTTCAAAGTCTTTTTAAGACTTGTTTTTAATTTGCAAAACAAAATCTTGCTAGATGTTAAAATTCTGTAACGGGACACTTGATTAGACAGGAATACAGGAAGAAGTCCTGCAACCTTTACTAACCGTATCTTCTGTGGCCATTGCCAATTGATGCAATCTTCTAGTTCTTGGCTACTTGAAACTATTCGTAATTGTTTTCCTGCCAGTTTAGTATCCAAACAGTATAATAACTTAGGCGCCATGCAAAATAAGCTGATGAGATTTTGCCCGATATTATCTATTTATGCTGTAATTTTTTGGGGATGGAGGTTAATCTTATTTGATCTTTTTAAATACCGAGGTATTGTACAGTTGGAACGGTCAAAGGGAAATGTTGAGTTAAGGAAACAGCTTAGTTGTGCCCTCATTTTTGGATGATTCTTTTTTCTTATTATTGCTTCCTTGTGATTTGTTAGATCGATATCTTGTGTTGCTAAAACTTTTCTTTTTCTTGCTTTTTGATGTCAAACCTGCAGATTTTGGGGCTACTTGGTGATTCTGCTGTGCAGAAGTGTTCGTTAATTATATATTTGCCAAAGATTTTAGTATACATTACTTAATTATTATTTAACGTGCATTGGAGCATTGCATGAGTGTTGGTTCATTTGTGAAGTCAAGTAAGATTCTGTAAATACAATTTGAGACTGGGAAGCGTTCAGTAGGGAAATAACTAAAGCCTGTTCTCTTGGTAAGTTATGTATATATTAGAATTTTACAAATTGTCTTTTGTGTTGGAAGCACTGAATTTATGAATTAAATATTATCTTGCATTTGTTTATGCACTCCATTTATTCTTTAGTGCTAAGAAAACTATCTGTGTTGATGTTCTAGGTTCTATTATTCCATTGAAAATGGGGTTTGATATGATTTTGAGTCTTAAGTAGGCCTATTCTTGTCTGTTACAATTTACAAGGAATTAATTCATTTCCTTCTCCTTTGTCAAGTTATAGTTTTGAACCCTGTATTTGCACGTTGCAAATAATAGCTTTTATTTTTTTGCCATTATCTAAGGTTTGGCTGATGGACCTTTTTTTTAATCTGAGCTCAGTTTTAGTTGGCCAGTATAGTTTTCTTTTATTTATTTGTTGTTAAATGAAGATTAATGGTGGATTTTGTGTTAAGATGCCAGGGGAGTAGTAAAGGTAAGTTAATATGCTTATGCATTTTGATTGATAATTGAACCAATAGAGTTCAAAATATTGGCACTGCAAGATTGACATGTAAGAACCTTGGATTATTTCTTGCCCCAAGTATGATGATATTGGCTCTACAAGGTATGAGATTCGTAGATGAGTTGTAATGATTGGTGAAGGCGATCCTTGATATTTGGGTTTGATGCATTCATGCCCGTTGATGAAAATTGAGCCAGTTATTTCCAGTTTTGTGTTTTGTTACGCCAAACCATACTTTTTCTGCCTGTTTGTGGAAACTAAATGTGTTTATAAATGCTTATCTCCTGTTTTATATTGGTTTTATTAATTTATTAATTACTATCAATTTGTATGTCAGAATGTGTCATATTTAACTGGCATGTTATCACGTCATGAAAAATGGAAGTGATATTTGGTTGGTTGCATGCATCATCCGTTGTTCTGATTAGTTCAATATTGTTAGTAGTTATTACTGTGCGTGGAAGATGACTGCTGTTAAGCGAAGATTGTATAGTGATTCAGATATCCATGCTCTTCACAAAGAATTGGATGAAGTTTCATGTCCTATTTGCATGGATCATCCACATAATGCTGTTCTCCTTCACTGCAGCTCTTACGAAAAGGGCTGCAGATCTTACATCTGTGATACAAGTTATAGGCATTCAAATTGCTTGGATCGGTTTAAAAAAATGCAGGCCAATTCTAAGGACAGTTCAAATTTATCCAGTTCTTTAGTAAACACAAACAACCCTGGTAATAGTTCTGATATTAATCTCAATATGCAACCTGACTTGAATGACGGTAATGAAAATCACCAAAATGAAACCAATACTGTATTGTCTGTTGGATTGCTTCAAGGATCAAGACAGGGTGATGTTCAAGATCCAAGTAGACATTTCAACTCGCCTAATGAAGGCATTTTAGAAACTGTTGATTCTGAGACCTTGCAGGACAGGGCTGAGCTTGAGGAGTTAGATGTAGATAATTCATCTGAGTCAAAGTTGAGCTTGAAATGTCCCCTGTGTCGAGGAACAGTGCTAGGTTGGGAGGTTGTAGAAGAGGCTAGAAATTATCTCAATTTGAAGAAGAGAAGTTGCTCTAGGGAGTCTTGCGCGTTTGTTGGTAATTATCTTGAATTGCGTCGGCATGCTAGGAGAGTCCACCCGACAACCCGTCCCTCTGATGTTGATCCTTCAAGGGTAAGAGCCTGGCGACATCTTGAACGGCAGAGAGAATATGGTGATATCGTCAGTGCTGTTCGGTCTGCCATGCCCGGTGCTGTGGTTGTGGGTGATTATATCATTGAAAATGGGGATGGTAGGTTCTCTGGTGATCAGGAAGGCAGCATGGGTGATTCGAATGGGGGGCCATGGTGGACTACCCTCTTCTTGTTTCAGATGATTGGTTCAATTGAAAATGCACGGGAGCCAAGACCTCGTTCAAGAGCATGGACAAGGTATCGTCCACCAGCAGGAGGTTCATCTGACCGACGCTATCTGTGGGGTGAGAATTTGTTGGGTCTTCGCAACCATGATGCTGAAGAAGATTTGCGCATATATAGCGATGCCAGTGAAGATGCATCTACTACTGTACCAAGAAGACGGCGACGCTTGAGCATATTTAGCGATGCCAGTGAAGATGCATCTACTACTGTGCCAAGAAGACGGCGACGCTTGAACCGGACCAGGTCCAATGGAGATCACCCGTGAGGTTTGCTGATGGCCCTCGTTGTTTCTGGTAAAATTAATGCTTCAATTGCCAAGAGAGGCATTTATTAGCAGAATGTTTCCAGTCCTTCATTGGCTTACCCAGTTGTCTTTTTGTCTATGAATTGTTTAAACAGCATGCAGAAGATGATTCAAATGTTAGCTTTGATCTGGTGGAGCGTGTAGACGATGCTTATTTGGAATGAAACGAGGGAGATGGATGAGCCAGTTTCTTTTAATCCTGGGATCTAGGATTTTCCATAAAGGTCCCTTATGCCAACCGGGCACATGGCTTAAGGGATATCGAAGTTATTGGTAATTTGCGGGTTTGTGAATTAGTCATATTTGGATAGTCCCCGGGGGGGAAAACTGGCTGTCATATTGGCACAATCTATCCATGTAGATGTATATTTGTCAATCTTTCTATTGATTAAACCATTGTTTCTCAGGTTAAAAAAAAAAAAAAAAACCATTGTTTCCAAGCATGTGAATAGTATTTGATCCGTTAGTTCTAAGTTATTGGAGATGTTTGTTATGGTTTTCTAATTGAACTCGTACTATCCACTCCATTGTTAGCCCCTTCAACTTTTTCAATCTCTTCCTCATGTACTCCCTCTTGTCCTAAATAAAAAGTCTAGTTTATTTTTTAGATAGATTAAAGAAGTTGAATAAGTTATTTAATTATATCATTTGTTGGTTATTATTAAATTATATATTAATTTATAAGTTAGATAAAATAGTTTGAAAAACAAATTTTAATATAGATATTTTAAAATAATTTAATTAATTTTTTTAATATCTTTAAAAAATCAACTGTTTTATATTTAGGATAGGAGAAAGTATTTTATTGTTTTACCCTCGATCTCTGTTGCACCCTTGAATCAAAATTCCAACCCCATTGAGTGACTCCCTACTGCTACTTTATCATTAATAAAAACTTCTTATCAAAAGATGAAATTGGTACATTAATAATTAATGTTATCTTAAGTGTCTGTCAATCATCTGAACACAAAGTCAAGTATCTATCATAACAGTTATTTTAGGACGGGGAATACTAATATAATAAAAAGTAGGATATTTTTCCATTTGGAAAACAATCCCAAATGCTATTAGTTTTGAATTTTAATATTTAATTTCATTAAAAATTAAAAAAAAAAAGTGTTAAAAAAAATAGCATTACCTGAAGTAAAATAAAGGGAAGCTTTCAGAAAAATACAATTAAAAATGGGAAAAGACAAATTGGTATTGTGAATTTATAAAATCTCAAGTCAGAATTAAAGTAAGAATATATGATTTTCAATTTTGACCAAATGACCAAATTGCTCTAAGTTCAGTTGTGAAACATGAAAGTGAAGTCGTTAGTATAAAATATGATGTTGTTAATATAGATACAGATGTTGTTATTGACCCTTAAAACTTGTTCCCTCAAAATTATCACTGGTTTTTGGGATATGAAGTTGTAAAATATAAAAATAAAGTCGTTAATATAAAATCCAATGTTATTAATATAGTTACAAATGTTGTTGTTGACCCCTGAAAATTTGTGCTCTCAAGCCAGAGCATTTTAGTCATTTTGTCAAAATTGGAAATCTTATATTCCCACTTCAATTTTGATTTGGGATTTGATAAATTTACAACACCAATTTGTCTTTTCCTATTTTTAATTGTATTGTTCTGAAATTTTTCCTAAAATAAAATATTCAGAGAAATATCTAAAAATAAAATTTAATTACAGAGAGCTCGATAAAAATCATATTATCATTCGTGACTTAATGTGACTTTCTTTATTGCGGCAAAAGAATAAACATGGACCCTTGTATAGTTTTATAATTTACATTCATCCAACCCAAGTAGTTGCTTTTAAGAATTTTTTTTTTTGATAATAATGCTTTTAAGAATTTTAATTCATAACTTTTTTACCTATTTCATTTGTAACTCCAAAACTTGAACGTTGCTATGGATGGTTTTAATGCCTTTGATCGACGATCGACCCACTTTTCTGTAAATAATGCAACATCCCTTATAATATTTAGTGATGGCGTGGGACAATTATTTTCATTTCTTCACTCGAGGCATCCATAAGAATAAGAAAATGTTACAATTTAGAGAATATCATTCACGTAATCACGGACCAGAAAAAAATGGTAGTAGTTAGGGATGAAAGTAGGTCAACTACTAATAGGGGGCTACAACCTAACCTATATAAAGTTTGGTATAGCCTAGTCTATTTAGTAAATATGTTAGACTCAGGCTCAGGCCTATTGCCAAGTGTATTTCAATAAACAGGTTATGCCTATTTTTATAAAGCCTAACCTACAAACCTATAGGTCTGACATATTTAATTTTTTAAATTTATATCATAGTATAAGAATATATAATGTCATCTAAATAATTGTATAAATTATTTATAAATTTACCAATTTAACCTTAATTCTAAGTTTCACATTTTATCGTTAGCACTCTCAACCGTTACTTTTGTATCGATCATTAACCCTCGTTCTCTTCTCTCCGATTGCTCAAAATGACAATGCTAACTCACTTCCTCTCCCTTGATTTGCACTGTACACTAAAGTATAATAATTTACGTGAGTTTATTTTAATGCCAAATGAAATATTATAATCTTAGTAAGAGAGGTTTGTCTCAATTTATGTGGGAACAATAAAAGAGATAAAATCTAGTTTTACACAGTATTCCGAAACCCAGACTGGACTGGCTGGTCTAGCCCGAAAACCGGCACATAGGTCGGTAAACCAGTCTGGTCCGGCATCCAGTTCGGTTCGCTATTTTTTTTAAATAAATCTTTAGGATTTTATATCAATAAGCCTGAAATATTCAATTTTTCACCGGTTAGGCCTCGGGTTAGCTCTGGTTCGGCACCGATTTGATCCACTGACCCTTAACCCAGTGCCTTAGCCGGTTTAGTGCCCGGTCCGGTTTCATGAACCTTGGTTTTATATGTTACTTGTTATGCTTAATCAATTTTAGAAAATATATCTCATTGGTCAGTAGACATTAGTCTTCTTATTCCTATTTGTTCGAATAATTGTTGTCACTAGATATTCTTTTCTTTTCTTACTAATCCTTTTTATTACAATAAGAATGGATGCTAAGTTTTTAAGACATAATGTAATATTTTAAATAAGCGTGAAAATGATTATATATGACTTTAGATACATAGGTTTTAAAAGCCTATATTTTAAGTAGGCTTTTAAATAAGCTTCAGGCATTTTGAAGGCCCAAGCTCAAGCCTAAAAAAAGCCTACATACAAGCTTAGATTTTAAATTTCTGTTACAGATCCAAACCTATTTAAATAAAACCTAATCTCACCTAACCTATTTCCACCCTTACTAGTCGTCCGTGACATTCCAAGCCTCATACTTGTACAAAAGCGTACATTTCGCCTTAAGCATGCCTAACGCCTCTCTTTTTTGGGTTGTGTGGAGAAAAAGTAAAAAGCATACCGAACGCCTTTTTTGAAGCATCTAGTGCTAATACATTTTTTGTCTTTCCATGCATCCGAATACAACCTAATATATGAAAGTGCAAATTAATTAGGTAGAAACTTGAAGAAAAAGACATAGCAGTCTGAGAAATAAGTGTCTCCTCTCTGTGGAGAAGCCACATCAGGACCTGAACAAAGCAGTGATGTACAAAGTGACACATCAGAGGCTTTCTCTTCATCAGATTCAAACCAAGAGGAAGCTAAAAGAGAATATGTGTGTGTGTTCTCAATAATCACCATTTATAAATGGTTGTGCGTCGCTGAGCCCCATGTGAGAGCGATGCCTCCCTAATTTGTATCCACAATGCCTCATTTGCTTCCTGAAATGTCTTCTGGGACCCCCACATGCTCAACTGCTTCATTCAATTAATTCACATCTGCACGCACTCAAATATGAAGCTTGTACACTCCAAAAGCATCTTTCAGACAAATTTAATTCCCCTTCTCTTTGTTTCTTCATCAACAAGACTGGACTTCATGGTCCATGCATGTGCAATTCCTCTTCCTGTTCATCAAAGTTATCCGAAGGATTTTGTGCCATCATTATGCAAGTATTAGTATACGTATGAATGCCAAATCAATACTTTACATTTAATGATGAGTACAGTCTCTGAATTGAAAAGAGTTTCAGCTTGAATTTGTAGTTTTAGTCTCTAATTCAAAGTTTGACCCAACCTGACTCACAAATATGTATAAATCTGGATCACACCAGCTATTATTAAGACATTTTTCTCTCAACCAAGTGACACTAATTGATTATCATGTACTATACTATTTAACATTGCTTAGTCATAAAATGTCTGTCTGTTTCATCAATTTGTTGGGATGAAACTTAATTAAAATATCTAACAAATGAGCGGGTCTTACCCAAAACGTAATCCTGGGCAGTGTTGTTGAACCCGGACCGGACCGGTCAGTTCGGCCCGGAAACTGGCGAACCGGCCGGTAAACCGGTCCGGGTTCCCATTTTAAAAAAATTTTTTTTTTTACATTTTTCCTTTAGAATTTCATACTATAAGTCTAAAATTTTCAATTTTTCACCGGTTTGGTCCCGGTTTAGCTCCGGTTTGATCCTGATTTGACCCACTAACTCTTAACCCAATACCCCGACCGGTTCAATGCCTGGTCCGAGTTTTAATACCTTGATCCTGGGTGATGCTGATCCCTATTTGATGGGCTGGGGTCCAAACACACCACAGGCATACAAGTTTATGGCAAAGAACAAGGCCACGAAGGCTAACACATGTTTCTTAATTAAATCAAAGTCTTCCCACCATTGGGCTCTCCTGTATAATATATTCCTCCCATGTTACTTCCGAATCATAAGCCAACCAGTTCCCCACTCATTGCCTGGTTGTCTCCCTTTCATCCTTAGATTCATCACACTCTTGTTTTGTCTTCTTCTCACCAAAGTCCTCATAGGCCAGACAGGAATCCTAGGCTCCCAGACGGTGCATAGATAGATCTGTAGTGCTGTTCATTTGGCTGAGAAAGTCATCACACTTAAAATACTATATAAGTAAACATGCAGGTATTGCTCTTGTCATGTGAAGATAAGATAGTAGGATCTGTAGAAACTAGAAAGCATCATTGACATCAAACCTGATAGAGATGGTTCTTTTTTGGTGCTGAATGGCAGATCCTGCAACGGCTCTTGAAAGGGGCACATGAGAAAGAAAGAGAGATCATCTTTAGTCCTGCAGCCTCCAAAAGGGAAACCATCAGAGGTAAACATATATTTTTACTTTAGTTACAATTCTTAGAAAGTGCTTGGCATTGCTTACACTTTTATTTGACATTCCACTATCATTTATGGAAGTTAACCAGGTTAAAGAGGCGTAATAGCGTACTAAACACTGACATTTTGGATGTGACATGACGTCCAAAACTATGGTTTACCATATATCGAATCTGTTTTTTATTCCGCATTTTCAATATGAACTTAACATATATACGGTGCTCATTCAGATCTGAATGCTCAACGTAAAAATATAATTCCACAAAAGCATCGAAGGGCATGCAGACGAACAAGTAGAGGAAGAAAGAATGGCGGGAACAAGAATGTGAAGATATTTGCATTTATATGCGCGAAGGACATTGCTAACTCTTGCCTCCACAGCACTATTAAGTTAATCAGAGAAGGAGGCTATAACAGAAAACAGCATATTTTGCACTCTAAGAACATGAAGAGAGAAGAAATAGCAAGAAGAATAGAAAACAGTAACAGTATAGATTCAGTTTCTTACGTGGGAAACAAGGTTTTGCCTATAACTGAAGAAAGAAATGAAACATGTGGCACCTCAGAACATCGGGATCAGAACAAAGGCGACAGGAAGAAGGCCATTTCAAGAATGAAAGAGCTACTCAGATGGGCTGCAAGTGTGAAAACAGAGAAAGGAGGAAAACTTAGTGGAAGAAAGGTGAGTGTTTTAACTTGTGCAATAATAATCCACTACTATATATGCATTTAACAGTGAACTTGAGAGTTACTCTACACATTCTCAATGACACAAAATGAAGAAATTTCATGCATTTGCACTTCATTGTTAGAACCTTTTCATTTATGTTGTCCTTGATGCACTCGGCCGGGATAGATAATGATGTTTCAGCTACCACATTAATGAAATAAACTAAAGGAGGATATGATGGTGCATGAGATTGTTGAAATGTAATAAAGGACTAACGGGGGCACAAAATGTGGCCATTGAGTTCTTATCAGGTACTAAGGTTCAGAAGAGGGGGAGCCCTTAAAGCAGTTCAGGATGATGAAGAAGAAGCAAGCAATGAGTCACCCAAGATCAGTTTCAGGTGGGAAGTGGAAAGCTGCTCCACAACTTCTTCTGCCTTCTCAGCTGTCTCAGTAGCTTCCTCCTCAAAAAATGGCCAATCCATGCCTTCATCCATTTCTGTCCCCCATGAAGAGGCTGACCCTATCGTTTATAGAAGGAAAGGGAACTGGATCACCACTGATTCTGAATGTAAGACCAGCTTGTTCCTATCTATATGTTTCCATCAATTTTCAGTATTTACTCGAATCATTTTTCAATCTTGAAAACCAAAAAACATACCCCTCAAGCCAAAGCTATGTTTGTAAACACGTTGCTGATCCTATTCTACTACGCGTTTCAACAAACACCATGCTGACGCTATTCACTCTTGGTTTTTTGAGCAGTTGTGGTGCTTGAACTATGAGGAAAAGGCATGGAAGGAAGGTGTTCCGTGCACAAGAGTAGCGGTGGAAGTGCCAAGAGAGGTCACTAAGTTCATCTAATCAAGTAATTATCGTCTGTGGGGATCACCAGAAAAGATGGCAAGGGAGACTTTCTGTAACCGCTTCAAAATAGAGAGAAAATGACAACTGTAATATCATTACCTTTATGATCCGAATACAGTAGATGGGATCAAATGTACCTTCCCATGTGCATGAAATGACAAAGCTTATTAGGGGTTTGATCAATCAAATTAATAAATTGTCGACTGATCTAGAAGAAGTCATGTGCTTCTACTACACTTTACGGTGAAAGAGTAGTAGTAGAGTATAATGCTTTTGTTGTAGTTCTGAGTAAAGAATAATATAATTTGATTTAATAATTAAAAAAAAAAAAAAAAGAATAACAGCATGAAGTGCTCAAAATACGTTGTAATAGTTTTGGAGTTTGGTTGTGATTTAAGAACTATAGGATACCAGACACGCCAAGGGAAGCAATTCATGGCATGCCCTTATTGGTTGACATGGCTACTTATTAATATTGCTACTTGTAGATTGTAGATATATAATTATTGCTGAAATAATTGTTAAGGACTCACCAGATCTGGGATATAAGAAGCCCTCACACTAACTAGATCAATCGAGTTGGACTTTTATATGATTTTCTCTTATTTTTACTAGTTAGGACTTTTAATATATAGCTATGTTTGGGATAACGTCTTTTTGAGATGTAAGTGCTTATCGTAAGTTGAGATAAAACTTCTCTCACATACTTACCTTGTATACCGTAAATCACGATTTATAAACACTTATAAATCAAAGATAAGCTATCTCAAACGAGCACTATATGAGTTACTGTTATTTTTTAATAACCAGTACCTTCAATTATCGTCGACTCTGAATAAAGGTAATGCTCTAAAAATATTTTTTTATATTTACAAAGTTTAAGTAATTCCTTCCACCCAACCAAGTCAATATATGTTAATTTGTGGTTAATTTTAACTAAATTAGAGATCAATTAGGAAAAAAATACATCTATGGTTCTCTCTCTTCATAATATGAAATGAATGGGAATGTACATAAAAAGATAATTACGAAAAATAATATTAATGTTTGGTATACAAGTAAAATGAAAAAAAAAAAAAATTGTTGAGCCATGTTTGGCATAAAACAAGGACGAGCTCCTATTCTCTGTTACCAATATTTTTTTTCTTTTTGGTAGTCATGATAACCTGGCAATGACGATTATCAATTTGGATTCCCATCACAATGAGATCCAAAATTCAACCCAATGAGTCTTATGAATATGAATAGAAAAAGTCCTATAAACGTGATAAATTTCAAAAAAAAAATCATTATAACCTAACTTTAGAAACATTTTCCATTATTATTTTTAAATATTTTTCCACTACTGGTTCATGGTCCATGGGATTATGGGAACCAATTTTCCTTCAAAAGTTAAGGAAACGAGCTCCATTATGGGAGTGTTTGATATCACTTTTCTAACCAAATAAGCCCGTTTTCAGTACAAAAAGCCCAAATAAAAATATAACCCGTTTTGTAAATGTTTGGTATAACGTTTTTGCATAAAAAAAAAGCCCGAATTAGATGGCTTATTGATAAGCCCGAACTTGAGGCTTTTTTTTTTTAAAACAAGCTGCTTTTTTTTGTTTATAAGGTGGCCTCCCGTGTAGTACAATGGGTTTTGTTTATTTATTTTTATTGCCAACGTGCCACGCATTTCATTTTTTGTCTTTTATAAAAAAAAAAATTACAATGCGTTTCATTGGACTCCGGCTTCTCCTTTTCTACAGGCAATCTGGAAAACTATATTCTAATTTCTAGAGGCAAAATAGAGAAAGATAAATAAATATTATTTAAATTTTAAAATCTTAAACAAAATGATTTCTTAAAAATTTAAGTTGTTAATTGTTATACTTTTTTTATCAATCATATTACTTGTTAATAAAATCAATTTGAAATTTTAAAATTTAAGTAGTATTTTTCATATTAGGAGAGAAGGGATTGGGGGTTATTTGCTCTAGTGGCATAATAGAGTGAATCACAATGTGTTTATGCTGTTATAATTTCTGAAATTTCATTCTTAGTTTGAACTTCATCTCTAGAGTTACAATTTTGCATTTTCAGATATCTTACTGGGTCAGATGATATGTTACTGTTGGATATCGCATATATGATCTATCTAAAATTTGAAGAATATACAAATGCTCTTCAAGTTTTTACTTTTAAAAACGCACTTATACAATCGCTAATCCAAACATATTTTGATTTATGAAAAATCACGTATTTAATCGTTCATCCAAACATAAATCACGAGTCAAAAATTGACTTTTTTTTAAAGTCATTTTTAATAAGTTAGAATCACAATAAGTCATTTTTCTTACCGCTATTCCAAACACACACTATATTAGTCACCCATTGGAAATTCTTTTCTTCGACCCACAATTTTTATACCTATCTTATCCTTGCACGAGCATTGTAAATCCAATATTGCCCATACTAACCTAACGAAAATTCACCATCGAGCAGATCCGCGCGATCCGTGCTTCTGCGAGAGTGTTAGCGCGAGCTGTGCGAGAGAGAGCAAAGGCAGTGACCGACCAACATCCACTGACGGCCACATCCTTCCGACGTCAAAGCGGCGAACGTTCACGGTTAGGTGATTTCCTTGCGTCCCCTTTTTTTCACCTAGAACTACTCCACCTTCTCGGCCCCTTTCACTGTTTATCCGGTTTGAGCTTTTCTTTCTTCAAACCTTGCTTGGGTTGAGAGGCTGCAAATTGAGGAAAGCTAATTTTTCACTTGTAAAGGCTCAGTCCCCCGAATCACAAATTACATTCACCCCTTTCAAGTTTTCCGAATCTTCTTGATCATCCCCTTAGATTTTATTCCAAAATCTCTACTTTATGATTCTGCCGCTTGTTCATCTTCTCACATTCACCCCTTTCATGTCGTTCTCATTCGAAAATTTTACTTGTGTAAACTTCCTTGTTTTCAATTTCGTCTACTTTTTCATTACTCACCTTCTGAAATTTAAATCACATTTCATTTTTATATTGCTCATGGAATTATAATCATGGAATACATGATTAAGTTTACTTGATTATAAGAAGTCAGAATATTCTGTAATTCAACAGGCCTTCTTTAAAATTAGTATGAAGATAAATTGATCGTTTATATTTCTTCTTTCTCCCGTGTTCTTTCGCCACCACCAGTGTCCAGGCCAATCCCAGCTATTGGACAATCATTGGTGGCAGCTGATCCAACAGCCAAATTGCCATCTTCAATGCTAAAACTTTCGTTGGAGCTCCATAAGATGCTTTAACTTTTCCTTTGATTTTATTATCTATGAAATATTTTTTGGGGACTAAATGGAGTTGTAATTTACAACTCTTCCCTCGGTTTTTTATTATCATAAAGTATTTTTTTTCTTTTTCTTTTCTTTTTTTTAAAAAACACACACTATAAGAGTTGTAAATTCTGGGAAGAGAAGTTGTGAATCATCACATATAACAACAACAAGCATTGTCCTACTATTTGAGGTACCTGCATAAATTGCACAACACCATTGTGATAATTGCTAACCAATAGATTCCATTCAATAACTTCATTAAGCATTTTCTTTGTTCTTCCTCTACCCCTCTTCTCAAGACTCAAAATTGTCTTCTACCCTCCTCACAGGCGCCTCTCTACTCTTTGATAATCATGGAAGGAGGATTGTGAGTTGAAAAAAATGGAGGGCCAATTTCATCGTTGCAGTAATTTCACAAATGACAGTTTAGGACTAAAATCTTTCAAATATTTTATTATTTTTCTAATTGTTGGGACTTTTAAATCAATGATTTTGTTAGAAGGGAGCCGTATGCCATTTACTCATTTTTCCTTTTTAAAGTTTGAGCGTTTTGCGATTCTTTATTTTAATCTTCACTCGGTGTTTAGTTCACCATGATTCGGATTGGGTTTTTGGCAACACCCCTCTTAATATCTAGTGATTCAGGTTTGATTGAGTTGATTCTCTTACATATCGCGTCCTAATACTTTGAAAATTTTTTATCATGATGGAATCAAAGTGTGCGCTACTTCATTTTGCACCGCACTACAATTTTTTTTATGTGAAATTGTTAATCTGGCTGTGCTGATACATTTATTTCTCCTCAGTGGCTTCGATTATACACTCTGTGCTGCGCTTTTGTTCTTGTCTCCTTTGGTTCATGATTCATCTTCTTTTGACTGCTATTTATTTGATTTATTTGCATGCTGATTGCTTTACTGTTTTGGGGTCAATCTCTCAGTATGTCCATTGCTTTGACAGACTAAAATAAAAATACTTCTCAATCTTCCAATTGTTGAGTATTGACACAAGGACTTGAAGAGATGTGTTACTGGCAGTAGTCCTAGTGTGTGTTTGGGTAAGCCTGAAAACATGGTTTCAGAAGCCTTTTTCCGCAAGCCGAAACAAAACTCCTCTCATATACTCACCTCATAAATCGTAAAAGCTATTTTCCAAAAACTAATCCAAACACACACTGGTTGCATTGGCTCTTACAGGCAAAGAAAATTAATGGTTTTGAAATAATGCTTTCGAATGAAAGTGACATCAAAATATTTGGGAAGCTCATTATTGGGACTTTTGGATTAAATATTTACATATCTGGGACTGGTAATTATGTGATTCTGCCCCCCAAAGGTTAATTGCTTTATGGAGTAGTGCATTTTCCATGCACTAGAGAAGAAATGTAATTTATTGGTGATTCTCTATTGCCAGGTGTACACCATGTTTTTATGATTTTGTTATGCTTTTACAAGTTTCCCAATCTAACATTTCAGCCTGTCTCACAACCTGACAGAGAAGTGCACCTGAAAGTGATAAGAAAATGGCTTTAATGAAGGGAGAGCCATTGGTTAGAAAACTTGCAGTGCTGTCCAAGTATGTGGTGCTACCAGGAGCTATGATAGCTGCACTGATATACTCTCCTCCTGATTATGCATCTTCCTCCGAGAAACATACATCTGCCACCACCAAATAGTAAACTCATTTTACCCATAGTTCAGTTTGATTTTCAATTTTTTGCGTGTTGGCATTATTTAACTATTTTTTTGCATGTTTTCTGCATAATTAACTTTATTACAGTTTATATCTTGATTTATTTCTTCCATTTTAATTGTAATTGACAATAAATTTTGGGACGTGGATTCAGAGAGACAAAAATAAATGTCATGGAGTCGGATGTTGTTTTATGTGAACTATTTGCTGCCATATGCCTTCATTACCTCATTGCATTCTTGTTCTGGAAATTGTTGCCCAACATAACTGGATTAATTTCATAAACTCGTTTTCTGCATATGGATGTCCTTCCGGCACATGTATGAACCAGTCTGAAATAGTCGCCAATAGTTGTAAATTTGGTGCGAAAGTCCAACTGTAGATTTACATCTCAATCAAGAGTAGGTCTGTAGGCAATGTGGTCATAACCGTACACAATGGTTGGTGGTTGGGTCACTGCAGTCAATCTGATCTCATTGTAGTTGGTTTCTGTTTTTGAAAGTGTTTACCTTGTTTACCATCAAGTGAGCTTTCTTCCTTAGACCTTAATTTGTCTGATTGTTATTTTACTTTATCACTTCATAGTTGCCCTTCTTCAGTTTGCTCCTCACTATGTCGTGAGAGGTTTGTTTTACTACCATTACTTACTCCTCCATTGTGGGCTTGTGGCTATGATATTCCATGTTTGGGGGTTCGTCGGAACATCCATTAACCCTTGAAACAAGCGTATGGGCGCCTTTCACAAGAGTCTTTTATAACAAAGAAGCATCTGTAGTAGCATACCCAAAAGTTTAAGTTTCTTGCAACTTATAATTTATCTCAAAACACAAATTCAAAATTTGCTTGGGGCTTGATTGCTCTTGGAGAATAGAAGTCCCACTTCTAAAAGGTCGTGTTTGATTCCAAGAATCTTGAGGGAATGGAATGGAATTCTCCATGATTCTATCATTCCAAGCATTTGGTTGCAAGAATAGGGTCTCTGTGGTAATCCACAAATTCATCAATCATCGTTCCTTCCAAAAATATAAAGAATGATGATCCACGAGCTTGCTTACCAGAAATACCCATAAGCTCCTCCCTTCTTCCACTCCCCCATCTTCCTCCAGTTGGTGCTCCCTCTTCTCCATCTCCAGCTCATCTCCCAACACCAGCAACTAAATTTTGCCTTTCTTTATCCTTCAGTAGCAGTTATTGCCATATATTGCAGTCAACTTGGTTTTTCTCCGCCAAAGGACTCAACTTCGTGTTTTGATAGTGTCTATGTGACGCAGCTTTTCAACATCCTGTATACATGTTGTGATTACTCATTAATGATGACCGATGTTGCTTTCAACTTTCAATTTCAGCAAGTATACATTTCATGTAAATGTTGGTAATACAAGAGATTTTCCGCTTTTTGTTTACTTACACTAGCATTTGGGATAACTTTGTGTATTCTGACAATTTAATGTTTTATTATAATGGCACAGGGCTCTGATGGTGGACTGGTTATGCATGTTTGCTGGATCTTTTCCATTGAATGAAGAAATATGTTCTGTAATAATGGCGGTGGCTAAATATTTACATGTCTTTCCCTTGTAATAGTATTGTGGAGAGAATTTGTTTCATCCGAGTTTGACCAGTCAAATGTTTTATATCTTGGGTTTTATGGAAAGTACAAGAAACGCAAGGGCCATATTGAATTATTACTGATGACGCTGAATGCGTTTTATTACCATTTGAAACATCGTCAGAACCGATTTACTTGAATTGGTTTGCTTACTTTAATCTTCATGAATTTTGGATACAGGAAGCAGGTGGAACCGTAGAATGATTTACGTAACTAAAACAATTACTCCCACTAGTTTTTAATATAAGATATATTTATCTTATTTGATTAGTTTAAAAAAGTTGGTTAATATAATATATATTTTCTAAAACGTCCTAGTCATTTTTATTAATTCTCTTATTCTCTCTTCTTTTTGATTATTTTTGAAGGAGTATTAATAGGGGTAAATTAAAAAAATATTGATAAATATGAGAATTATGTCATATACTTAATATCAAGATTAACTTCTTAAATATATTTTATATTAAGGTGAAAGAGAGTAATACTTAAGTAATCAAAACTATATTAGTGATTATCTAAATCTCTATTGCCAATAATACTACTGGAGAATTAAAGTTAGCTGCGTATGCGCAAAAGTGAAGAGATGCCAAGAGGCCTGACATTGCTCTTTCCTATGGATTTATGGTCTGCCCACTGTATCTCTTTGGATCCACTTTTGCATTCAACTCTCAAAAAGTCAAAATCATTGCGTGTAAATTTTCATAACTGAATGCTAGATTTCAACGAAATTGTATCAAAGGTCAAATGTCATAAGGACTGGTTTATCTCTGATGAGTTGTAGGATCGTTACTGGCAGTAATAGTCTGGGGATCGATCGTTTACCCACCACCGTCAAATGTCAAAAGGAATATATGAAGAGATAAATTAGTCCTTAAATTATAGTTGAATGAATCTGTTGAGACGATGGCAAAAAAAAAAAAAAAAAAGAATCTGTTGAGAATTCTGGGTAATTTAAATTTAAGGGACTAATTTATGATTAACCTTCTTATCTAAAACCTATTAATAATTAGCCCAATATATAAATATGCTATAAATAAGGTTCATCATCATTTGCCACAACCATGGTCATTACCCATTTATATACTAATAAACTTAAATAATTGCTTGAGTCTATCCATTGGGCCCGTTTGCAGACAAAAATTTGTCCTTTATTTTCGCGAGAGCCTGTAAGCCTATGCAATTGACTATTTCGTCCCTGAATTATTGCTTATTGTCCATATGTCTGTACACATTTGTCATCCTCATACGTAAATAATAGGGTTAATATAATTTTTAATCCCTGAAATTTGATTTAATTTTGGTTTTGGTCCCTCAAGTTTGAAATCGGTGATTTAGGTCCCTGAAGTTTCACCCAATTTTGGTTTTAGTTCCTCAAGTTTGAAATCGGTGGTTTTGGTCCCTGAAGTTTTACTCGATTTTGGTTTTGGTCCCTCAAGTTTGAAAAGGACTTGGCGACCCGTTTTTAAAACTCGACCCGACCCGGGAAAAAAATCAAGTCATTTTCAAACTTGAGGGACCAAAACCAAAATCGGGTGAAACTTCAGGGACCAAAACCACCGATTTCAAACTTGAGAAATCAAAACCAAAATTGGATCAAACTTTAGGGACCAAAGGTTATATTAACCCTAAATAATAATAAAGTATAATGAGTTGGCAAATAATAATAATAATAAAGTATAATGGCAAAAAAAAAGAAAAAAGAATGATACTCCCAAAGTGACTTGGTTGGTTCCCTCATAAAAGGTGGTTTCTAAATTTCTAAGGGCTAATGGAGTTAGTGTTATATAAGTAAGTTTAAAAAAGTTGAGATAAGACTCTTCTTATATATTTACTTTATATATTATAAATCACGTTGAAAAAACAGTTTTTACTATCAACTCAAACACGAATTAAATTTTATTTAGAAGTCTTAAAGATATATTTGACTCTATGAATAAAGCAGGAATTTTTGTGTCTTCCACAAAGTCAATAAATCTTAAAATTTTTATTAATTTTCATGAAAAATGATGGAACTACCAGAGAAAGTAGACTAGCACGCAATGAAATAAATAAGGGTTAAATGACATTTTTGCTCTGAAATTTTCTTGAATCAGCGTTGTTTACAGGTATTCTAAAGTTTTTTTTAGAACAATGTTACCCATATAATAATATTCTCTCCGGCACATTTTATAAGTAATTTTTATTTATTGCATAAAATGAACCAGCAGTTAAGATTAATTAAAAGAATAAATGTATCAAAAATGTCTTTTTTTTTTTTTTCAAATATGCCCCTATTTATGAAACGGGCATAAGAGAGAAAATGAGTAGTATACTAAATATGAGAGAGTATAAGTATAAAATATGAGAAAAAATGTGTAATAAATGATTAAATGAAAGAGAATTAATAGTGAACGGGGATAATTAATATAAAGATATGTATTTAATAGGAATAAAAAATAATTTAAATTTTGATATATAAAGAAAAAATTATTTATTAAAATGACTAACCCTAAAAAGGGATAAAATTATTTATAAAAAAAAGCAGGAGAAGTAATCATAACAATATTATCAAACCTTAACAAACCCAACCGGTAAAGTTGACCGACGCTCCTTCTAAAAAATTTTCGGAATAAAAATCTTTTTTTTTTGGCAAGCAGGGATAAAAATGACTTTTACCCCAATAAATAAACAATATCGTGTATGTTTAGGATAGCGGTAGAAAAAATGACTTATTATGATTCCAATTTATTAAAAATGATTTAATAGAAAAGTTAATTTTTATCATGTGATATATGTTTGGATGAACGATTTATTTTTGGATAATAAATGCTTATAAATCGTGATTTACGGTATATCAGGTAAGTATATGAGAGGAGTTTTATCTCGAATTACATAATAAGTGATTTAATAAAAAAGCTGCAGCGATGAGTTTATTTAATAAGAGCTTATTCTACCCGTGATATAATTAAAAAACATGATACCAAATACTACAATATCATAAGTGTTTAGAATAACTTATTTTTCAGAATTAAATACTTATTATATAAATTGAGATAAAATTTTTTTCATATATTTATTTTATATATAATAAATCACGATTTATAAATATTTATCGTATCAAAATAAACTGTCCGAAAGGATCAGTTATTTCGGTGTGATACCACACTCTCCCGATGTACCTCTGCCATCTGGATTCTGTGCGGGCAAGAAACAGATCTGGAATCTGGATCTTGCTACTTACCAGCTCCAATTCTCACCGCCAGGACAGCGACGATGCCTAAATAAATGAAGCAAGTGCGACCGCCTCTTTTTCTGTTTCTACCTGCTTTGTATCATCAATCGACCCAATCCTCCATTCATACCGAACTCCATCATCTCCTCCAAAAAAAAACGCTCTCTCTCTCTCTCCTTTCATCACTCGGATGACAGAGATCACTAACTTGAGCTCAGACCTCATCGAGCTCATCCTCTCCTTTCTTCCTATCCCAACACTCGTTCGCGCCTCCACTGTCTGCAAGCTCTGGTACTCTATTATCTCCTCCCCCACTTTCTCTTCCATTACCAACTCTCGCTCCCACCATAACCAACCCTGGTTCTTCCTCTACGGCTTCCACAACATCTCCCCCAAGAACAATCAGTCCTTTGCTTTCGAACCCGTCTCCAATCGTTGGCTTCGCCTTCCCTCCTTCTCCGCCCTCCAACCCCAACAACAATCTATCACTTCCTTCATCGGAACTAATGGCTTTTTCTTCGCTACTGCTCCCAAATTCTGTTACGCTCGAACCCTTAACCCTCTCTGGCGTGCCACTCCTCCGCTCCATTTTCCCCGAACTAACCCTCTTTTGGGTGTTTTCACTGATAGCAATGATTCCTCCCCTAAGTTCATTGTCGTCGGTGGTGTGAAGTTTATCGGAAATTTGGTTGATATTGAGGAGCGATTGGATCTGGAAATTTACGATCCTCGTTCGGACTCTTGGGAGCTTGGTCCTCCTTTGCCGGCGGATTTTAGATCTGGCAATTCGTCATCGTCTTTGTCCTCGGCGCTGTTTGGAGGGAGATTTTACGTGCTTGGGATATCTTCGTGCTTTATTTCCTCATTTGATTTGCGTGAACGTGTTTGGAGTGAGGTTCAGACACTTAGGCCGCCTGGGGTTGTTTTCTCCTTCTTAATTGCGTGCAGGGAAGTGGTTGTTTTGGCTGGTATTTGTAGCGCACCTCATGGACCGTCCTTTAATTTGTGGAAGCTTGATCCGAAGACGATGGAGTTAAGTGAGATTTCAGTGATGCCCCAAAGTTTACTTTACAGCTTGTTTGATAGTGATGAGGACGACAACTTTGCAAGTCTGAAATGCGTGGGGTTGGGGGATTTTATATATGTTTTTAATGAAGATTATCACAGGGTATATCCAGCTTGTCTTTGTGAGATTGATAGCGAGTCTGGTAGGTGCAGTTGGAGAAGGGTGCCTCATTTGCCATTACCTGTGAACAAGTTTCACAAGGTCACTAGTTTTTGTTCAACTGTTTCACTGCACTATGTTCTGGGTGACCGAGGACATCCTGACCTTTTACAGTCTGCCTGACCGTTCGTTCCCCTACCAGGGATCTACCGTATGTTAACAATCCTTCCTATACTATCATTATGTTTTGGGCTGATTTTTTCATCCCTCCTATTTATCTGAATCAGTTGTTTAATTTGAATTTATTTTTGTTTCAATTAGTTTTAGTTTAAGCTTTGAGTCTATTGTGATCACGAACAACTTTACACTTCTGATTGTATTATCTTAGGTGATGGGTACCTCATGGGTGTTGTGCGTATCATATTTTATATCAATATACCTACTGCAACTTAGAGATAAAGCTAAGTGTTTCAGCTAATCAAATAGTTGTAAGCAACTTATATGGCTTCCTCTTTAAATAGAGGTTGATGCGTCATAGTTGGAGGAATATATTCTTGTCACGAGTCAGAGAAGATATTTCACTTAGTGGGATAAGTGTTGTAAGTTGTGGAAGATATTGTTGAGTTTATGTTTTCTTATGGAACTAGTAGTGTTCTAGACGGATGTTATTGGTTGGGCCCGACACAACCAGAAGTAGGGTTTTTGAAGTTATTGCTTTCCTGGCTAAACTTCATCAAGAGACAACACATTGCTTGATGGACTTGTTTCATTTTGGAATGAGATTCAGGGTCCTTTTCAAATTGAATTTGTTGTAAAACATCATATTTTGTCAGTCCTATATCAGTAATCAAAGAATCTATGTACATTCATGACTTCTTTTGAAGGAAAAACATATGTTGTGAGGTCTATGTTGACGTATGTAACAATTGATAGCATTGTCTTGACATGAGATTTAAGCATTTATTTTTGGCCCACTTAATCAATTTTGGTCTGTGTATATTTTCTTCGTTTTAAACGTAAAATATATATATGCATCGATCCCCTTCGGAAAATGAGACACTATCGGGGAGAAAAAGTTTTAACCTTAAGAAACATGTTATCTGTTTCATCTTTCGTCATGTTTTGCTGGTTGTGGATCAACAATATTTAAAGAAGTGCATGTTTATCTTTGGCATCTGTGAACTTATGATTGCTATGTATTTACAGAGTAGTCAAAAGTTTAAAATTAACCACAATGTTTTATGGTTTTGTCTGAATTTAAGTTTTTTGTCGTCCCTGTAATTAAAATTAAAATATTTAACTTAACAATCATCTTAAAAATCTTGGTATCTCCTTAATACTGAAAGTCATAGGAATTGCTTGCGTTGATAGAGAGTCTGAGGAATCAGAGACCTGATTCATATCTTCAATTTAGTTCCATTGTGGTAGCTATTGAATCTTTGTTCTTCTACTAGCAGGGAAGAGGCATGAAGTGCATTTACCTATCTTCTGTTTTCTACCTTCCTGTATATTGTATAATTTATGGAAGAGACCTACTTTTCTGTTATCGATACACAAGTAACTTTTGATTTCCGTGCATTCAGCAGAGAAAATAATGAAACAATTCCTTGGGTAAATCAAGAATGTATGGATGCGTGCTACACCAACCTTGTTCAATGTTGATTATTCTCATCTCACAAGGCCAGACAGAAGCTTTCGTTCAACAGTATGTATAGTGGATGAAACAAGAGGTGCGGGCTACGCCAACCTTGTCTGTTTGGCAAATAAATGGGTATTAATGGCGTGATTCACTGGTGTGTAAATGTAATTTGACAAGTGAATTATATTCATTGTATGTTACTATGTTGTACTATTTTGCTTACCGATTACCAGTGTTTCTATTTGTTTATTTCCAAGCAACTTGTCAAGTTTTGCCAGGTGAAGGTTCTGCTTTGGCAGACGTGTGTAATGTTTTGAATCTCTTCATTGTAACGTAGAAACATTGTGTCTCCTATGTGTTTTTCGTAGCAAGCCAAATGATGTATGACTGGTCAGCTGGGCTCTTGTATATGTAAAGTTGGTCGTTCTATTTGTGGATTCTTGGGTTCATAAATCGACGATGCCAATGAATTGAAGGTTTCAGGTAGATGAATGGAGCATCTTGTCGTAGCGACCTCGTTTGGGACCAAAATAAATTAGGCATCGAGTGATGAAAGGAAAAAATATGGTTGCCAATCACCAAAGAAAAGGTCGTTGCGTTGTGCAGGATTGGGGTATGTCAACATGTTTGTGCGACATCTCTAGCGGCAACGGCTTAGCAAAACATTGCAAGGGAGAATTCCCTGTGCATCATGAACCATGTCATACTCAGGCCTATTTGAAGAAACGGGGAAAAGTAAGTTCATATAAGCTGAGACAAAACTCTTTTCATAGACTTACCTTGTATACTATAAATCATATTAGAAAAATAAATTCTATTGTTAATCCAAATAGTCACCTAGTGGTCAAAGAAGGGGGTGGTCTTTAGTGCCAGCGCGGCATCTCTGTTCTCAGCTTCAAGAGATGAAGAACTGCATGCTTCATGAACAATCCGCACCGATTATGGAATTCATTAACAAAATATTTACTGCTTCAAAAGAAACAAATGAAAATAGGTTGAAAAGCTTCATGTCATTGTCAATCTCAGACCTTTCCATCATCCCACACGGACACAGACGTGGCATCAGGTTTTGGCTGTGTGGGTTTGTATTCATCACGTGCTTGTACGGTCTCTTACTTCAGCCTGTTCCTCCGTCGTCTGTGAGGGTTTTACATTCATTCATGCTCATGTAGGACCTTGCTTCATCTAAGACTGCCCTTCTATGAGTAAGGAAAATGGTACATATTGTGATCCCATACTTCAATTTGTCTTCTAGTTCTTGCTTTGAAGTGTCCCTGCCCAAAAATAAGACTATTTTGTTATTCACAAAAAACAGTTTACAACACCAATAGTTTGCTTTCTTTTTTTTTTTTTTGGGAATAGGCTCTTATGGTTTGCCACAAAACTATTTCTAAGAATGAAGTTCATTTTCAACAAAAACGAACTAATTGATACTACCTCCCTCTCTCTATATATAAGGTGATTTTAAACTAATTATATTATTTAAAAAAACTGTAAAAATAAGTTTAAAATAATAAGTATGTGGGAAACATAGCGTCTGTTTGTTTGGGTGACTAGATTGCTTATAAGTTGCTTTTTACGTAAATCGAGACACAACTCCTCTCACATACTTACCTCGTATACCGTAAATCACTATTAAAAAGTAACTTATAAGCAATCGAATCGCTCATCCAAACGAGCACATACTTTTTTCCTAATATGCGCTTCTTTATAAATGAAACGCGTTCTCTGAGAACTCAAACCGAAAGCTCTGAAAGCTCAACAGTGTGAGTGACCGTTGCAGCTGCAACGGTCTCATCTTTCCGACGCCGTTCTGTTCATTCCGATCCGCTGATCTGCTCCGTTGGCGTCTTGCTGCTGTTCGGTTTCTGTTGATCGACTCACGCATGCTGGGTCGATGCTGATCTATTCCGGTATTTAATCTGGTTCTGTGGATCAACTCACGCACGCTGGGTCGACGCTGATCTGTTCCGGTATTTGATCTGTGAGTGACAGTTGCAGCTCATCTTTCCGACGCCGATCTGTTCCTCCAGGTATTTCTGTTCTGCTTTTCCGTTAATCTGCTTCGTTGGCGTCTTGCTGCTGTTCTGTTTCTGTGGATCGGTGAGTTTGCTTTCCGTCGGGTGTGCTGTTCTGCTTTTTCGTTTGATCTGGTTCGGATCTGTTCGGTGCTTCCTCATCTCCTCGGAATTGCTACCGGAGAAGTGTTCAACAACCACCCCCGCTGCCCACTGCAGCGGAGGAACACGGAGCAATGAGAGAGCGAGAACGAGATAGGAGTCGAGAGAGAGTGAGAGAGCAGGGTCACACCTCTAGAACAGAGTATGGAGAGGCTAAACTGGAAGGGAGTCATGAGAAGGATGCTGTCTTGCAAGTCAATGTCTTTGAGAGTGTTTTCAAGGAAGCACCTCCGCACCTCCCTGATGAAAATATATCATCCAAGAAAGTGAAAGTGCATGAGGCTGAAGTGAGCAATGTTGATATGGAAACAGATTGCACAAACCAACTCACACATATATCGGCGACTCCCTCTCAGGTGCCAGAATTTATTCCTGAAACCCCAGTTATCACAAGCAATATGCCTGATGAAGAAATGAACAATGTTAATCAGATACCGGTGAGAAGCACTCCCTCATTCAAAGATAAGCTATTAAATACTGATACAAGATTAGAAGAAGGGGATGACGAGATGACTCTCCAGCATGGTGATGTCACAATAGGCATGAATGGAAACATCCCAACTGTGACATTTGCTTCCCACGTCCTTGAGGCACTAAATCAACGAATGGGTTTTACGGTGGTAATTAAACTTCTGGGTCGACGAATTAACTACAGATACCTTCTACCACAACTGCAAAACCTATGGAAACCTACAGGACGCTTTCATCTCACGGATTTGGATGATGACTGTTTCTTAGTCAAGTTTAAAGAGGCTATAGATTTCCAATCTGCCCTCATTAATGGCCCTTGGGTTATCTTTGGCCATTACTTATCAGTGCAACCGTGGACTCCCTCTTTCAAGCCACATGAACATGTTATCAACCAGGTGATGTGTTGGGTCAGACTACCACGATTGCCGGCTAGATATTATCACAAGAGCATTATTCGGTCAATAGGTAGCATCTTTGGAGAGGTTATTAAGGTTGACTACAACACCGAAACAGGGGATAGGGGGAAATTTGCAAGATTGGCGGTAAACATCGACCTCACAAAGCCTCTAACCTCAAAAATCCAGGTTGACGGTGAGACAATCTATGTTGAATATGAAGGGCTTCCGACGATTTGCTTTCACTGCGGCAGATATGGCCACCTACAAGATGCTTGCCCGGCGAAAGATACGGTGACTAACTCGGTACAAGGAGGTGCAACATCAGAGCGTGAAAATCACCCACCATTTGATGATCGTGAGAATCTCACATATGGTACCTGGATGCAGGTTCAACGCCGACGACGCCCTACAGACAGAGGTGTCAAGAGAGATGGAGGACAACATGCTAAAGGCCTTATCTCTGCATCTCGTTTTGCAGTCCTTGATGATGAAACGGTTGGGAATGAGGTACGCAACACAGGGTATGAGGTTGTCAGAACAGATGAATTAGTTGAGGCAACAACAATCAAGCATAAAAGTAAGGAGCACAAGCTTCCAAAAAATTTAGACCACACTGGCAAACAAAAAGAAACGCTAGTAGTGGTCCCCGATAAAGACAGTATCTTCAACTCGACCTATTACCGTTCCACACATGCACCCACAACGTTGGATGGAGGAAACCATGTGGCAATTATTGTTAATGATGAACGTGCCCAGCTTCGAAGCATGAAGAACACAACAAATTCATCCAACAACAAAGTTCAACAAGTTATCTTGGGCCACAAATCATCCTCTCCCAAACCACCTGACCCAGCATCTATAAATAGGGGGATCAAGTTAGCTACGGGCCTACATGTTCATAAATTGGGCACCAAACCAAATGATGTGGCAGGCCCTTCAATTCGAACTCTCAAAGAAATTGCCAGAGGAGTCCAACATGAGCAAATTGACAACATGGACAGAGATGAGATTGCAAATCTAGTTGAGGGAGTGAACTTTGACTCTGCACCTTTAAATTAATTTTATGTCAATTATTACTTGGAATTGTCAGGGAGCTCTTGATAAAAGATTTCCCTCCATCTTTAAATCTATGGTTGCTAATTATAAGCCTGATATTTTTGTCATTGTTGAACCTCGAATTTCAGGTGTTAAAGCTGATAAGGTGATTAAACGTCTTGGTTCCCAACACTCTCATCGCATTGAGGCTCGAGGCTTTTCTGGAGGCATATGGATCCTTTGGTCACAGAATGTGGAAGTAAATGTCTTATCCAACCACCTTCAATTTGTCCATATGGAGGTTACCTTCTTGGATCACAACTCAAGGTTTCTCTTCACTGCCATTTATGGTAGTCCTCAACCTGGTCTTCGAAAGTTCCTATGGGAAGATCTCCAGAGTCTAGCTCCGAATCATGCAACTCCCTGGTTATTAGCTGGTGATTTTAATGCAACTATACGTATGGAAGATCGAAAAGGGGGTTCTGGCCGTACAAATTATGGGTGTAAATTGTTTCAATCTTTTATGCAAGATCAAGGCCTTCTCGATTTGGGTTTTAAGGGTCCTAGATTCACTTGGCGTCGGGGTACTTTGTTAGTGCGCTTGGATAGGTCCATTTGCAACCTGGCATGGTTAAATCAATTCAATACTAGTTGGGTAAACCACCTCCCAAAATTATTGTCTGACCATAGACCAATTCAAATTCACTTGGGCTATAGACAAACAAATACATTGACAGAAAAGCCTTTCCGTTATTTGGCAGCTTGGCATTCTCATCCTGACTTTGCAAACTTAGTACAACAACAATGGGACCCACATCTCACTCTGCTTGAAAATATTGATACCTTCTCAAGGGCAGCTAGAACTTGGAATACGCAAGTTTTCGGATCAATTACGGCCCGGAAAAAACGCCTACTCTCTCGGCTTCAAGGTATTCAACGCAAACTTGAGGATGATGTTACTTCACCCTTTCTTACCGACCTGGAGTTGAGCTTGCGCGAGGAGTATGAAGAAACCTGCCTCCAAGAAGAACTTCTCTGGTTGCAAAAATCAAATTCAGATTTCATAATGTTGGGCGATCGCAATACAGCATACTATCATGCAAAAGCACAAATAAGGAAGAGGCGCAACCAAATAACCCAGTTAAAATCAGAACAAGGTGTTTGGATGGATGATGCAACTCAACTTTCTGATCTAGCTAGAAATTTCTTTATCCATCTGTATACTCTTGAAGACCATCGGCCACAGCCATACACAACAAAGGGTGCATTTCCTCCAATTTCCTCTTCCGATCAAGCATGTTTGTCCCGAATGGTTGATCTGGAGGAAGTCAAGACTGCAATTTTAGACATGAAGCCTCTCAAAGCTCCTGGCATTGATGGATTACCTGCACTATTTTACCAAAGCCAGTGGAGCTTAGTTGGTTCAAACCTATTTGATCTTGTAAAGGATCTCTGGTTGGGGGGAAATTTAGATCCTTCACTAAATCAGACCCTCATAGCTCTCATACCAAAAGTTACTAAACCTACTACCATTACGGAATTTCGCCCCATCAGTTTATGCACTGTAGCTTATAAGGTGGTTACTAAGGTCATTGCCAACAGACTCAAGTGCCTCCTTCCAAGCTTAATAAGTAGCTACCAGTCAAGTTTTATTAAGGATCGGAGTATTGTTGATAATATAATAATAGCTCAAGAAGTCATACACAGCATGCGAAGAAAGCAAGGGAAAAGTGGGTGGATGGCCATAAAAATTGACCTTGAGAAAGCTTTTGACCGTTTAAGATGGGATTATATTGAAGAGACTTTGTATGATGTTGGGCTCCCTGACCCTATGATTCGATTGATAATGACCTGCATCACAACAACCACGATGCAAGTTTTATGGAATGGAACTCCCTCTCCACCTTTCAAACCACAAAGAGGCATCCGACAAGGAGACCCACTTTCACCATATATTTTTGTACTCTGTATGGAACGTCTCTCACAATCGATCAGAGCGGCAGTCAAAATGAGAGATTGGAAAACCATTAAGATGGGCCACAAGGGAATTCCCTTATCCCATCTCTTTTTTGCTGATGACCTCATGGTTTTTGGCCACTCTACAAAGGAACAAGCAGAAGTCATTAAGCGAATTTTGAAACAGTTTTGTATTTCTTCAGGACACAAAATCAGTCAGGCAAAAACAAAAATCTACTTCTCCAAGAATGTGGATTCCCAAACTCAAAGAGATATATGTAACCACATGGGGTATAGCCGTACTGACAGTTTAGGCAAATATCTAGGAGTTCCTCTCATCAATGGTAGAGTCTCATCCAATACCTATCAATACATCCTTGAACGTATGGCCTATAAACTTGCTGGTTGGAAAAGTCGCACACTCTCTCTTGCTGGACGCATCACGCTGGCCAAGTCAGTTCTCTCATCCATACCTCTTTATACGATGCAGAGTGCTTTGATTCCATCAACCTGTTGCAAAGCTATTGAAAAGCTCATCAGAAAATTCATTTGGGGGTATTCTGAAAACAATAAAGGAATAAGTCTGATTAAATGGGCTGAAATGTGTCAACCGTTACACAACGGGGGATGTGGACTCTTGAAAATAGACTCCCAAAACAAAGCTTTTTTATTTAAACTGATTTTCAACCTTTTCTCCAAACCTCATGCTCTGTGGGTCCGAGTATTAAAAGGTAAGTATGGCATGACCACGGGTTTTACAATGCCCTCATCTGCTGGTTCAAACTCCTCTCACTTCTGGCGCAATTTAATTAAAATTTCTCATGAGGCACTTCCTCTCATCAAATGGGAGGTGGGAAATGGTGAAGGACTTCGATTTTGGTCAGACTACTGGATTGGTGATCATGGGCCACTAAAACACCTGTCCTTTGCCCCTATCACTGCAAATGATTTAAACAAACCTCTCAAAGATTACTTGGATCTGAATGGTAATTGGCAACATCACCTATTTGAGCCTCTTTTGCCCTCAGATTTAAACAATGATATTCGCAAAACCAGCATCTCTGCGAACCATGATTTACCATCTTGCATATGGACACCGACACCCTCAGGAAATTTCACTGTGAAATCTGCCTACGAAGCTATAGAATCTCTCAACTGGGATACGGCTCACAAAAAATGGAAACTAATTTGGAAAATGCCCATAGCACAAAGGGTACGAACTTTTCTCTGGTTATTTCTAAAAGGAAGATTGATGACAAATGCCGAACGTTTCAGACGTGGGATGACTCAGGACCAAATATGCTCCTTATGCACCGGCTTCGATGAAGATATTAATCATGTCTTCAAAGGATGCCCGTTGGCCAGCTCTGTTTGGAAAAAAATACTACCAAGTGATATGTGGGCAGAATTCTTCCGCACAGACATCTCAGATTGGTTCATAAAGCAGCTAAACAATCCAAATTTGCAGAATACATGGAAGATTGGTTTTTGCATCACTATTTGGAAGCTTTGGGAAGTTCGCAATCGCCAAATTTTTGCGAATGAAAGATACAACATAGACAAAATCTTAATTGATATTCACACTACAGTTTCTCACACAGTCAAATACCGTTGCAATTAGTCATTGATCATAGTAGCTTTCTCTTTTTTAGAAGTCCATTTCCTTATGTAATGTACCTTTTGGCTTTACTTTTGTACTATTGATTTATTAATGAAATCTTCCTTTTCACTCAAAAAAAAAAATAAAAATAAGAGGGAGGATGATAATAAGAAAAATTATGAAAGAGAATATATGGGGAAAAGATTGTGTGAGAAAATGAAGGGAATGAGTCAACAGTTTAATTAATATTACAATGCTGAAATTAATTGTGGATAAAATACAATGCATTTATTAGCGAGACAAACTCAAAAAAAAACCTTAGAAAAGGGCATGCCTATTCAAAAAATGGGGCTGGCAAGCTTTGTGTGTGTGTATTGAGTTTTATATATTGCTAGATCCTGAGTCTAATTTCTAATTTCTGCAAAATAAAATTCCATCTATCTCAACATTGTGTTGTTGATGTCCCATATGGTGTCCGAAGTTTGAATAAGTAAATTACAGTGTTTATAATTTATAAATAGTTTAATTTATTATAATTTTTATTTGATAAATATAGAAAAATTTGTTGTTTACTGATGGGTTACCACTTTACTTACATATATTGTCTAACACATTGCAAACATTTTCTGGCCAAAAAAACAAAAAAAAAAAAAGCCATATTGCAAAAAATATTAAATGATCGCTTTACAATATGTTTACTCAATATATATGGTCTCTTTACTTATAAAAGTCCATTTATTATTTATACATTTTCATATGTTTTTAAAATGGAAATTTATTTTTACAAATTTCTTACCTATTATATTTCCTCCACGCTGATTTGGTTCAAAAGAAGAAAAAACGAGTGGAATTCTAAATAGGTGGTCAAGGGAAAGAAGGCGTTCAACGTAATAAACGATAAAGGAGAGGAATTCGATAGGTGCAGCTAATAATAAACAATGGGTAGAATAATATAAAAATTTAAGACTTAAGCCGTAAAAAAAATCAGGTTAAAAACCCAAAACGTTATGAAAATAAAGAAATCTAGAATAAGAGAGTAAGAGATAAGAGAAGAGAAACTTTGAAAGAAAAAAAGATGGGGGCAATTCTCATTTAGCTTGTTGTTATTGTAATGCTTGTACCAAGTCTCTATTTATAAACCTCCAAAAGTCAATACACAATCACTATACAATAAATGATACAATTAATACTATATGACCCTCGTATTATTAAATATTCTTTTAGTTTCTAACAATGTATTTATAAATACTGACTAGTATCTGAATCAGTGGACATTCACATAATTAATATTCATAATACTCCCTCTTAGATGTCTATGATGAATACACCTTATTAAAAACTTTAACTATGAAAAATCCAGTAAGACAAAAACCTAGTTGAAGAAGAAAAGTACATGATTCATTTGATACACTATGAAAAACTTTACCTATGAAAACCCCGTGGGATAAAACTTATATAAGGAAAAAAGAGTACAGCGTATCAACTCTCCTCGATGACAATATAAGTTTTACGCCCCCTATGACAACATCACATCCAATGTCTTTTCGAGCATATCTTCCTTTTAGCCATCAAATTATAAATGATGTATTGTCACCAAATATTCTGCTGAAATGTATGCATATAATATATTTTTTGGATACGTTATAATATCAATATATTCAAAATTTATCTTATTCACTGTCTAAACAATAAAAGAAAATTATTCTGAAAATTACCAAATCTTACTTTCATTATCCATTGTGTACTTACAATAACTAGATTTTACCAATAAAATCATAATGAATACCACATTAACATGATATCTAAATATTCTCATAAATATAAGGTACTTCTAGAATATGAAATTCAATATATATTTGTAAGCAAAATCATCTTTGGATATGTTTCTGGCATTTTTAATCCTCTAAGGCCTTGTTTGGTTCAATGGGGGGTTAAATGAGGGGAGATGGGAGGAGGTTATGAGCTTTGTTTGGTTGGATGAGATTAGAGGAGAAGAGAAGTTTCTTATTTAGTTCAGGAGAGGAAGGTATGTGAGTTAATTAAATATTAATAAATATGCCTTTAATACTTTATTTAGATATCAAAAATATTATTTCCTAAGTTATAAATCGCAAAAAACCTATTATCTCACATATATATAATTAAAAACACTTATATATATAAATATATATTTAAAATGATGATTTTATTAATTTTAATATGTTTTAAATCATCAAATTTAATATTTTTTTAAATTTAAATTTGATTCTAAATCCTATATCAAATTATAATCATAAGATAACGAAAATAGTTAGGGTATAATCCATCCTATGTTATTGAAATACTTGTGATTATGTTAAAAACATACAAACTTATCTAAAATTATCTTAGCTATATATTTGTGATCATATTATAACAAATAAAACATATTCAATTAGAAAATAAATAATCAAACTTATTTAAAAATGATGTATCATACAAAAGAAACATGTTGATAAAAAAAATCCAGCAATGAAAAAGAATGTTATATCAACCTTGAAAAAATCAATAAATAATAGTCAAATCAATGTCACTTAAAATAAAAGGTCACCAAATGATTAGTAAAATGAATTAATAAACAACAGGCAACATGAACACAGTCATTAAACTAAATATTTGCTAAGTTTCCCATAATATCTGTGAGCAAATCCTTATGACCAACAACAGGACATTCAACAAATGTCTTTAGTTGGTCAACATCACTCATGAGAACTCTATAAATCTTGGTAACATAGGTTGTTGGGAAGCCACAATCTTTAATAATATTTAGTACAATATTATTTGATTAGATATTATTTAGATAGATTTATTATTTATTTGGCTGATCCTAACAATAATCGATCATATAGAGTTTATAATTATAAGGGTACATTTGGGATAATAAAAAACTAATATGGCATTTTAGTCAGGATAAGATGTACTATTTCTTACCCCTCCAAAAAGCTCTAAATTTGGAGGGGCGCAAAAGGAGGGGAGGGGAGCATTAATGCTCTACTTGGATGGTAAGAAAAATTAGGATGGAAGAAAATGAGGGGAGGGAAAATGGAAAGAAGAGAAAATTGGAGAAAAAATGTCATCACCTCTTTTACTTGGATGGACCAGCGAAAATAGGGAGGAAGGAAAATGAGCAAATATCTAAAAAACTAAAACATCATTATCCTTATATCAAAATGTATCATGTTTAAAATCAAATTAAATATCACAATAATTTAAAATCAAAATATTTGGTAAGGAGAATTTACTCAAAAGTCAAAATGATAGTATTAAATTTCAAGGATTTAATATCAAGCCATGATTTTAAGAAAAAAAATAATGTGATTAAGTAAGAATAAATAAATATGTTGAAATTAATTTCTAAAAAATATTTATTTATATTATAGGAGATTGTTTAAATACTTTTTAGTATAATATATGATTTTATGAGCCAAATAGAATTTAATAAAATAAGTTTAAAAAAAAAAAGAGGAAAAGAGCTATGAGAAAAACTTAAATTAAAATTTATAAAAACAAATGGGAGCAACTGATGGACGAGATGTTGCACAACCACATTAATCATTTTGGACAATTAAAAGCCTACACTCAGACGTCCTCTATTTTATTATTCACTTCGGTCCTCCGAGGGTGATGGTGTGACGCTATGAGATCGAGGGGTAGAAACTAGAAATGGAGATGGAGTTTTCTCCTCCAAATCTCTCCAATTTTGGGGAGAAAATGGGCTGGGCCCCATATCCCATTTTTCTCCTAACTTTTCTTCTCCCTCACTTTTCGTCCCTTATCCAAGCAAGAGAAAACCCATTTCTTTCCCCATTTTCCTTTTCAGTTTTCCTTCCTCCCTCATTTTCCTTCTATCCAAGCAAGGGGTAAAAGACAAAATTTCTCCCTTCTCCTCCCTCCTAATTTTCCCAACCAAACACACTCACCCCCATGAAACCCCTCCCCTCCTCACATCTCCCATCCAAAACCCTTGAACCAAACAATGCCTAAGGATTCTTATGTAAAATTCACTATCTAGTGAACAGTATGCATAGGTTATATGTAACAAAATCTAACATATACATAATTTTTCTTTCACAAACTGTCAGAACAATAATATATACAAAATTATTGTATCCACCACAAAATCATATATCTTATCATTATCATTATACTGATAATGTGTTATGAAAACAAAGAAATCTGGGATAGGAAACAATTCTCATTCAGTCTATTGTTATTACAATGCTTATAAAAGGCCTTTATTTATAGGCCTCCAAAAGTTGCTATCAAAAATCATAATTAATATACAATAAATAGTTCAATTAATATTATATAACCTTTTGTATTATTGAATAACCTTTTAGTTTTCCAACAATGTATTTATGAATGCTGATTAGGATATGAGTTAATGAACATCTACATAATTAATATTTATAACACTAAAAAAAATGGGAATATTGCCCATAAATACCTAATTGAATTTTTTTTTTGCCAAATGGAACTTGAAAACATTTAAGGGAAGATCTTTTGAATACAGGAAAGATTGTTTGAACACAAAGGAAGATTTTTTGCACATAGAAAAAATTGTTTGAACACAAGAAAATATCACATAGGGAAGATATATTGAACAAAGGAAAGAATGTTTAAACACAAGGGAAGATCTTTTATATACGGGGAAGATTGCTTGAATATAAGGTCCCATTCAACTATTAATTTATTAAATAGGTATTTATGGACAATTTTCCCAAAAAAATATGAGAATTTAACATGTATTATTTTTTAAAAAGTAATTAAAAATATTAAAATAAAGACATGTAGGCTGCCGTATAAAATTAATTTTATACAATTAATATATAGTTAATCTAATAGTATAAGGTCCCATTAAATTTTTTTGAGTTTCGAGTTTAAGTCCCAACGAAAAATTAAATGTATCTAAAATTCTAAATCAATATTCTTATTTTTAATTAGTATCTATTTACGTAGAGAGAAGATTGAATCACGCAGGCAAGCAGTCAGATCTGGTCCCTTGGTAGATTTCACGCGCGGCAACGAGGAATTCCGGTTCACATATTCAGAGATGCCATTTAAAAATTTTTCCCATTGAGGCTCTTGACAAACTATAGAAAGTGAGCTCAGGGTTTAGAGCCCTTACTTTGCCATCAACTAGGGTTTTAAGGTTAGGGTTTTCACCTCTCTCCCAGAAGCCATGGATAGGTACCAGAAGGTCGAAAAGCCAAAACCCGAATCGCCGATAAACGAGAACGAGATCCGAATCACCACCCAAGGCGCTATCAGAAACTACATCAGCTATGCCACCTCCCTTCTCCAGGTATACTTTAACTTTTTCCGGGTTTCATTTCCTTCCTTTTTGGATAATATGTTGATTCAATCTATCTACATTCCCGTGAATTTCTTGATCATTGTATTGATATACGCTGCTAATCCTACTTTAGTTGTGATTACTTTCTGTGGTTCCTTTTATTTTTGGGTAGCACCTTTAATCACTTGTGTTTAAGATTTTGTTTTTTGGGTTACATCGCTAGGATACTTGTCTATTGGTTTTGACCAATGGACTGATAGAGTGCTTACGTGAGTGAATTCCTTCCCCTGCTTGTTCTATTTGATATATTCGTTTCGATTTATAGATTGTTAAATGTCAATCTGCATTCTCTTATGTTCATTGAATAATGAATAGTTGTTCGTTACTTATGTTATTTTAGCCGTTAAGTTTAGTTGTAACGCCTTTCGGTTTTCAACCCTATTTTAATTTGTCCTGTAGATTGATACAGTCCTCTACATTCCCATCTGTTCACTGATCCTGTGTTTCTTGGTAGCATCCGTCTCTACATGTTTGCTTCATTTTTACGTTGCCTGCAGAACGCTGTTTTTAAGTTTAATCAATGGACCGATCGAATCTGTACAAGAGTGGCTTCCTTGCGTTTTTCACAAATAAAAAAGGCATTCGAAACCCTCAAACCTGGTATCTGAGATTTGTTGATAGGTTGATGCATCTTTTATTCCCATTTGACTACCTGCTTGTATATATCTCTACCATTTGTCTCATTTTTTCAAATTTAGGCGACCTTTTGCAGCAAAACGCCTGATTCACTGGGGTCAACCTACTTACCTTCATGTTCTCACTTTAAGAGTTGAACCAATCCCTTCCCTGTCTGTGATGAGATATTCATTGGCTGTCATTCTTTCATGAAAAGGTCTAAGTTCCAATAGTTATATGAAATCCTTGCGGCATAGTTGAGTGTCTAAGGTGCAAGTTGCAGTGCCTTGTTCCTGAACTGTATCTGGCAATACCGAGTTGAAGCAACTTTAGTGTAGCAGGGGTACAAGGAGCTAGATTTGCTAATTTGCATTCTCTTTTTAGAACTGCTATAATTGTTTTGAACTGCTGTGATATTGTCACTAAGTGAACTGTCAACATAAATGAAGCAGCTTTATTTAAGAGGGACGAATTTTTTGTTTTTGGGTTCAAGTTCATGTGTGCATGTACCTCTGAAAATTTAATTTCTTTTTCTAGGTTGCAATTTTACATGATAACATTCATAATATACTGAGGACATTTCTTTGTTGGGAAGTATCTTGGTATTAATTGTTTTCTATCGATGGAAGTTTTCATTGATTTGATTTATGATTGTGGATTATGCATGAGGTTGGAATAACCTTGTTACATGTGATAATAACTTTTTTCTGTGTTGGTTTTTTTAGTGATATGATATGGATTTTGTGGTCTATCTTGCTGTTAGTGATTTCCTACTTTGTTATTGAATTTTGCACTCCAGGAAAAACATGTAAGGGAGATTGTCTTGAAGGCAATGGGACAGGCAATCAGCAAGACAGTTGCCATTGCTGAGATTTTGAAGGTTTGAACTCTTTTGAAGATCCCCCTCCATGTTATATTGATGCAAGAGAGAAAAGCATGTGTGGCCAAGGAAAAGATTAGAGCATGTAAAAAGCATGCAAATATTACGTGGAATGCCAAAAATTATGTTGGGAGTGCTATCCTAGTTGAGTCCAAAATTCTTAAATTTGACTTGGTAGAACCAGATGTCAGAGGTTGTATTTAAAATATATGTATATATAAGTACTTGGAATGGTCTTGGTGTCTATATCCTGTGGCAAGAGGACTAGGAAACATATGGAAGTTGCCAGGCCACTCACCCAAATTGTTGTCAGAAAGTAAAATATTTCTAAATCCTCAAAATACTGGAATGTTGGGATTCATGTTGTTCTTACTCGGGTCACATTTCTCTCTTAAAACAGAAGAGGATTCCCCGGCTGCATCAAGATACTGCCATCAGCTCAGTAAGCATAACAGATGTGTGGGAACCCATTGAAGAGGGTCTTGTACCGTAAGATATAATTATTGGTTTTGAGTTTAAAGCTTCAAACTTCAGAGTCTATGTACTTTTCTCTCTCTCTCTCTCTCAAATTTATATTAGAGGTTGTTAAACATTAGTGTTTGATGCAGAGTGGAGATGACTCGCCACGTCTCTATGATCTCAATCACCTTATCAACTAGAGAGTTAAACAAAAGCTCTCCTGGGTAGGTAGTTCAAGGACTTGTAGTATCATATACCCAATTACGCTCCTTTTCCCTCAAAATTTTCTGATATAATATCACAAAAAATAAATGGTGTACATATTTCCTGCTATAATGGCCTGCTGGGTCTTTTTTTTTTTTTTTTGCCGGACTGCTGGGTCTAATTTTCAAGCTTACCTTATAAGCTTCTGGATATATGGATTTGACATTGTTAGGATGTTGTCTCTATGGCTTTCTCCACAGGTATCAAGCTCCGTATAATGTGGAACAATCAAAGCCACAATTCAATTATCAGCAGCAACAACCAAAACCACCACGTGGTCCATATAATGTTGTAAATGAAGGTGGTCCTATTCGACTTGCAAAAAGTAGTTGAGCGTTAAATTTTTTTGTGCCCATAATGTCTGAATCACATCATCATCTTGTATCCTTTTCTTTAGACTCATATGGTCGAGGCCGGGGTCGGGGGAGAGGGAGAGGAAGAGGATGGGGAAGGGGTGGATATGGCTATCAAGGTGGAAATTATCAAGGTAGTTATGGAAATTACCAAGGCGGGTATGGGTATTACCAGGGTGGATATGGAAATTATCAAGGTATGGATTTTGACATGTTATTTTGTTCCTTATTTGCTCTTATTTGTTTCATTGCATGTGTTGTATATCTTGGTTTTCACATGTTATTTCTTGGCAGATAATGGTGGGTATCCAAATCGGGGCCGTGGTGGTGGGAGAGGAAGAGGTTGGGGTTATCGTGGTAAGCTTGTTTTGACCGCATGTCCTATATTTCTGAATTCAAAGTATTGACATCCATTGGGGGAAAACCTGCTTTCTCTTGATCTGGTTATTTCCCCCCCTTATGTATGGGTTTTTTAGATAGAATTGTTTGACTAGAATATGCTTTCTTAATTCCCTGCATTACTTTTTGATCACTATGTCACCCTTCCATCAGACCAAAGGAAAAGTTACCCCTCTAATTATGGAAAACTGCATTTGAGGGATCTATATGTATACATGTTAGTTCAGTCTCATAGTAGTGAATTCCACAGGTACTGGTTATGAACGAGGCAGAGGTGGAGGCAGGGGATATAGCCGTGGCCGGGGACGAATGGGAGGACGTTCTTTAAGGGGTGGTGGCAACCAGGCATGATGTTAGTTGATTTTCTTTCCGTTCGTTCTAAATGCTTGCCCGGGGCATGACTTGTTATCAGAATATCTTGTTGATAGTGTGATTTGGCTCATGATCCTGCAGTATCAAGCAGTAGTCTATGTTTTCTAGTGATTAAGTTGATATGGGCAAGGTTTTGTGCATCTTTTTTCTTTCTAGCTGGAAAGCGTCTAGTTTATGTCTGCTGCTATTCATTTCAACTTTATGGTTTCCTACACCACATATTTGTATTTATCTCTAGTTTTTATATATGATCTTTTCTATCAGAATGTCTAATCTTTTATGATGGATATCTGAGCCGCAGGTGCCACCCCCGTCGGTGCAATTGATGGGAGTTGGATATTGCAAAAAAAATTGAACCTAGTACGAAACCTGCAGTGAATGAAACGCCACAAATTATTTCAAGTCAAAGTGACTAATGATCCAAGAGAAATGGACATCCGATCAATATAAATATTATCATCCAAATAATTAAATGCATATGCTAACATTTCAATTTTATGATAATTTTGTCGAACTTTGTTTACGGTGAGTTCAACTTTTTATGTAATTTGTTTTTATGATGCCAGAAATGGAATAAACATATAAAATTAACTTGTTAAAAAGAGTTCATGTTTATAAGCATGAAAACTTAATGCAAGGGAAAAAAAACTTAAAAAAGGTTAAAACTGACATGGGGTTTAATGGGAGGATGTGTGTGTATATAAATGAGTGTTTGGGTATCACCAAAAAACAAAAAACAAAAATGAGTGTTTGGAAACCAGTAAAATTGTAGTTTCATAAATCCTTTTCTATAAGTTTTAGATTATATTTTTTTTCATATATTTACTTCATAAATCATAAAAATTATTTTCTAAGAATTAATTCAAACGCAGACGAAGTTGCAGCAACATAATTTGCTTGTAAATTGTGATAATTGGTCTCTTGACATTTATTCGTCACGTCACGTCACGTAATCAATCTTCTTTGAGTTTGTGGGTTTTGGCCCAAATCCTCAATATTCAGATCTTAGAATTTCGCATATTCTCCGAACGTAACATTTTCTGAATCTCAGTGACTGGGACAAGGACGCATTATATTAAGGATGGAGGGAGTAATAGATTCGACTGTGAAAGTGTGTGTGTTTGGAAAGAATCCAAATCATGGTTTGCGCAACCTGAGACAAAACTCCTCTCACACACTTACCCCGTAAAGTCGTAAAAGCTATTAAAAAAAGCTAATCCAAACACACACTTAAGTTACACACATAATTGTAGTATTTTGGCATTATTTTTTTTTAATTTTATAAAAGGGAAAATTTAAGAGGAAAGATTGAGATTCTGCCACCTCGTTGGTGCCGTTAAGGCATCCTACTGAATCTAACCTGGATACCAACCAGGTTCGGTTCTGAATATTCCCAAAACATTGTCACATCACTTTCATTCACTTTGCCTTTCTTTGTTCTCATTATCTCATGTACGGATCCCTTATAAGGGTCACTATTCAATTATTCATTTAATTATAATTATAATTATAATTATAATATTGAAAATTTTGATAAAATGCTAAAAGTTTATGAAGTGAAGTATTAAAAGTCCTCAATCTAGTTAAAGGGTTAAAATACTTGAGTAAGTTTTTATGAATGGACACTGGGTACTAAGAAGTTTTTGAGGGGCAACTTTACTTCAGAAGTTTCAAAAACAGGGTGCCCTGACCTAATG